>CAMQGK010000549.1:162500-282500 GCA_947000775.1 Pterois miles
AGAAGACACCCCCCACCAAGAAGCCGGCAGCAAAGAAAGCCACCGCCGTTAAAACAAAATCGACGCCCAAGAAGAGACGTCTGTCAGCCAAGAAACTGGCGGTCAGGACGAAGAGCCCGAGTAAGGCTCCAAAGAAGGCGGCAAAGAAGGCGGCAAAGAAGGATACTGCTGCCAAGAAGAAGAAGACCCAGAAGACTAAATCAACACCTGCCAAGAAACCACCAGTGAAGAAATCTGTAGCAGCGAAGAAAGCACCGAAGAAACCAGCTAAGAAGCCCGCAGCCAAGAAACCAGCGAAGAAGTGAACCTGCTCAGGTCCGCTCCACCAACCAAACGGCTCTTTTAAGAGCCACACAAGTCCGCCAAAGAGCACTTCTCCTCCGCCTGACTCGACTGTTAATAACCGAGTTACTGTCGTTTCATGGTGTTATTGGATCTCAGGCTCATTCATCAACATTCATCACAAGTACTAGTGAGTACTAGCTGCTGTTAAAAGTGTAGGATACTCTATAATATGTAGTTTTAAATAGGAGTATGATGAGCTGTGATGTCGAAGGAATGTAGTACTACAAATGTACTGTATTATCCACAGTGAGGTAGCGCATATATACTGGTAGTAAAACTGTATAAAGGTGGGCTGCCATGTGTAAAATATAATATAGTTTCAGTTGAATTGGAAATAATTAATCAACAGTTTTCCTCAAAATAACTGATTATAAACAGATAATCCTAAAATAAGATAAGATAAGATATTCCTGTATTGGTCCCACAGTGGAGAAATTCATCCTGATGGAAAAGGCTGAGAAAAAACCTTAGAAGTTAATAAAAGAAATAAAACCTGACGACAGGTTATCTTTTATCAGCTAGCTTTCATTAATTATTCATATTAAGACCTTATTATAAATTTATTACATCATGTGCTTTGCTGTATTTTTCTTTCTTCATTAAATCTGACTTTGTTTTATATTATTTTCTGCTTGTATGTATAAAAATACTCTCCATAAATAGTA
Source organism: Pterois miles (assembly GCA_947000775.1). NCBI lineage: Eukaryota > Metazoa > Chordata > Actinopteri > Perciformes > Scorpaenidae > Pterois > Pterois miles. Next base: position 163,511 of record CAMQGK010000549.1, read on the forward strand.
TATTTTATTATTTATTTTAATGTATTTCTTTCTTTCAATTTTGTCCTTTAAATTCTACTTTATTTTATTGTTCTACTCTATTTTAATACACAGTACTTTGTATGTATATAAATATGTATATAAATACACTTTAAAACAGAATTACGTATATAATATTTATAATCACTCTTCTGTGTGGAGTTTGCATGTTCTCCCCGTGTCAGCGTGGGTTTTCTCCGGGTACTCCGGCTTCCTCCCACAGTCCAAAGACATGCTGTTTAGATTAATTGATGACTCTAAATGTCCCGTAGGTGTGGATGTGAGCGTGAATGGTTGTCTGTCTCTGTGTTGTCTGTCTCTATGTTGTCTGTCTCTGTGTTGTCTGTCTCTATGTTGTCTGTCTCTATGTTGTCTGTCTCTATGTTGTCTGTCTCTATATTGTCTGTCTCTGTGTTGTCTGTCTCTGTGTTGTCTGTCTCTATATTGTCTGTCTCTATGTTGTCTGTCTCTGTGTTGTCTGTCTCTATGTTGTCTGTCTCTGTGTTGTCTGTCTCTATGTTGTCTGTCTCTATATTGTCTGTCTCTGTGTTGTCTGTCTCTATGTTGTCTGTCTCTGTGTTGTCTGTCTCTATATTGTCTGTCTCTGTGTTGTCTGTCTCTGTGTTGTCTGTCTCTATATTGTCTGTCTCTATGTTGTCTGTCTCTGTGTTGTCTGTCTCTATGTTGTCTGTCTCTGTGTTGTCTGTCTCTATGTTGTCTGTCTCTATATTGTCTGTCTCTATGTTGTCTGTCTCTGTGTTGTCTGTCTCTATATTGTCTGTCTCTATGTTGTCTGTCTCTATGTTGTCTGTCTCTGTGTTGTCTGTCTCTGTGTTGTCTGTCTCTATGTTGTCTGTCTCTGTGTTGTCTGTCTCTGTGTTGTCTGTCTCTGTGTTGTCTGTCTCTGTGTTGTCTGTCTCTATGTTGTCTGTCTCTGTGTTGTCTGTCTCTATATTGTCTGTCTCTGTGTTGTCTGTCTCTGTGTTGTCTGTCTCTATATTGTCTGTCTCTATGTTGTCTGTCTCTGTGTTGTCTGTCTCTATGTTGTCTGTCTCTGTGTTGTCTGTCTCTATGTTGTCTGTCTCTATATTGTCTGTCTCTATGTTGTCTGTCTCTGTGTTGTCTGTCTCTATATTGTCTGTCTCTATGTTGTCTGTCTCTATGTTGTCTGTCTCTGTGTTGTCTGTCTCTGTGTTGTCTGTCTCTATGTTGTCTGTCTCTATGTTGTCTGTCTCTGTGTTGTCTGTCTCTATGTTGTCTGTCTCTATGTTGTCTGTCTCTGTGTTGTCTGTCTCTGTGTTGTCTGTCTCTATGTTGTCTGTCTCTATGTTGTCTGTCTCTATATTGTCTGTCTCTATGTTGTCTGTCTCTATATTGTCTGTCTCTATGTTGTCTGTCTCTATGTTGTCTGTCTCTATGTTGTCTGTCTCTATGTTGTCTGTCTCTATATTGTCTGTCTCTATGTTGTCTGTCTCTATATTGTCTGTCTCTGTGTTGTCTGTCTCTATGTTGTCTGTCTCTATGTTGTCTGTCTCTGTGTTGTCTGTCTCTATGTTGTCTGTCTCTATGTTGTCTGTCTCTGTGTTGTCTGTCTCTGTGTTGTCTGTCTCTATGTTGTCTGTCTCTATGTTGTCTGTCTCTATGTTGTCTGTCTCTATGTTGTCTGTCTCTGTGTGTCCTCTGATGGACTGGAGACCTGTCCAGGTGAACCCGCCTTCACCCAATGCCAGCTGGGATCGGCTCCAGACCCCTGAGACCCCTAACGGGAAAAGCGGTTGACGATGGATGGATTATATTATAATATTATTAGTATTATATTATATGTACAGTGAGAAGGATTTATTTTGGCAGTGACAGATGAAATGTGCAAAAAAGTAATGAGCATTTAAGACTAGTTATTTAAGTGATTATTGACAGAGTATCAGATATAAAATACAATATGGTCTAATAATAGACTTTAAAACATTGATGATATTAACCAGGTGGAAGTGTTACTTACTAAGTGACGTAGACTTCTCTGATTGGGCGAGTGTCCACGGTGCCTGACCAATGAGGGGCCAGCTCATTGCTATATAAACCCAGTCCACCAGCTGATTAGACATCCTCAAAGGTAAACAGTGAATTTATTAAGTATGTCTGGCGGTAAGGTCAGAGCGAAGGCCGGGACCCGCTCATCCCGGGCCGAGGAAGAGTAACCACAGCCGGTGTGTGGCGCCGGAGCTCCGGCGTACCCGGAGGTGGCGGCGCCGGATGATCTGACCGCTAGTGATGTGAGATGAAGCTTCTTGAAGCCCTGAAGCCTTCCAGCCAAATGGTTCACAGAAAGGTTCATTTCTCGAGGCCTCATGTGCACACAAACCCCCGCTGGTCACGGGTCATGTTCAGGTGTGACCCACTCAGGACCGTCCTGCAGCGCCGCAGCCGTGGGACGGACCGCCGGGTCGTCATCGTATCGTTCCTGTCTCCGGTGTTTCTCCTCAACATCCCCCTGCAGCCTAAAGGAAAGGGAGAAAAAAGGAATCCGTTTGTTGAACTCAGTCGTACTGTCACGCTTCGTCCACCAAACACACCTTTGTTGTTGGGAGGACGTAGGTTGGATCCAGTTCTGCCACAAGTCCTCCACGGGACCGAACGGCTGGGTGTCTCCGACCGCCACCGAGGCTGCATCAGCTCCCTCAAGGTCAAGGTCAAAGTCAAGGTCAAGGTCAAGGTCTGTCCTCTGCTCGCTCAGTTTCATCATTCTAGTTGATTTGGAAACACGTCAGTGGAGAAGTACGGTCATACAGCGGATACCATATAACACGAGAAGCCTCAGCAGTGGAGGGAATATAGTACCGCAGTAGTATAGTAGTAGTAGTAGTATAGTACCGTACAGACAGAAATGTTTCAGTAATATAACTACTCAGTTTGAGTTAATATGGATCCCACATCCACAGATCCAGATAAACTAAACAGACTGATGGTTCAGAATATTTAACGTTTTCATTTTTTAATGTTGCACACTGAAGAACTGAAAACACTCATTGTTCTGAGCACAATGACAATAAAGATTTATAGTAAAGTACAAGGTACAAGATGTAGTATATGATGCAGTAGTAATAACAATACAGTATACTACTACTACTACTACTAGTACTAGTACTAGTGATGGGCTGCTGACAGGCGAAGCTCCGGAGAATGTGCCATAGCTCATAAAGCAGATGTTTTTGTGTTTTTTTTTAAACTTTATCAACAAATAATAAGGAAACATACAAAATGAAAGAATCTGAGATTAATAAAATATAGAAATAAATCAAATTAGCCAGGGCTTGTTTTTTAAATCAAATGTTTAAATAGTCTTAGAAGTTTGATTTTTATCTTTCATTATGTTAAGAGTTTTTGTAAATATAAGAAACTCATTATGAAACATGTTAAATCTAGGTTTCACTTTCAAAAATGTACATTAGTGTATATGAAATATACCAAGGATGAGAATATTATTTATCAGGAGGTCATGGTCTGTGATCCGACCATAGACGTCGTCCTGCAGGAGGAGACGACGTCCTGAAGGAGGAGACGACGTCCTGCAGGAGGAGACGACGTCCTGCAGGAAGGAGGAGACGACGTCCTGCAGGAAGGAGGAGACGACGTCCTGCAGGAGACGACGTCCTGCAGGAAGGAGGAGACGATGTCCTGCAGCAGGAGACGACGTCCTGGAGGAGGAGACGACGTCCTGCAGGAGACGACGTCCTGCAGGAAGGAGGAGACGACGTCCTGCAGGAAGGAGGAGACGATGTCCTGCAGGAGGAGAGGACGTCCTGGAGGAGGAGACGACGTCCTGCAGGAGACGACGTCCTGCAGCAGGAGACGACGTCCTGGAGGGGGGGACGGCGTCCTGCAGGAGGAGACGACGTCCTGGAGGAGGAGACGACGTCCTGCAGGAGGAGACGACGTCCTGAAGGAGGAGACGACGTCCTGCAGGAGGAGACGACGTCCTGGAGGAGGAGACGACGTCCTGGAGGAGGAGACGACGTCCTGCAGGAGGAGAGGACGTCCTGGAGGAGGAGAGGACGTCCTGCAGGAGGAGACGACGTCCTGGAGGAGGACATGACGTCCTGGAGGAGGAGAGGACGTCCTGCAGGAGGAGAGGACGTCGGTCCCTTACATCAGTCCAGACAGCTTCAGTGATCCTCAGATTGAGTCTCATCACAGAAACAGATATTTGTGTCCAAACTGAACTGCTGCTGTAGCCGCCGGCTGGATGGATGAACACCGTTTAACACTTTAAAGTGGATTTCTTTTGCTGTAGGATTTATGGGAAATTTCAAATATTTAGTACGTAAGGAGTATATGATATCTTTGGGGAAAATTCGAAAAGACAGTAACGGGGATGTGATGTCTGCAAACATGTTTCTAATAACTTTATTAGGTATTTTAATATTTTCAAAGTTAATGCCTCTGATTAGGAGACGTGGAAGATCAGGAGTGATGTGATGGAAACAACCTCTGATTAAACCTAAAATAGGAGCAGGAAGAAATATAAATTCATTATAGATTCAAAGGAATTATGATCTACTACAAGGTCATATTTAAGACAGAAAATTTAATGCGTCAATAAACGCCCATAACTGTCAACCAAGTACCGTAAAGCAGACGTATGGAAGCACGGCGCCGAGGCCTGGTTTGGTCACATGACCTGTGAAGCAGCCGAGTGCTTCGAATCACCTGATTGGTTCTGATGTGACTCACTTGGCCGGATCGAATGTGCTCTGGGATTGGAGGCCCTATTTAATGGGGTTCATTTGAAATGTTTTCACAGAGTCGGTTAGTTTAAATATCCCATACCACAAGTGACGATCTATTTAGGGTTACGTACAGATATTCCACATTAGGATCATGGTTAACAATAATTATTGTCATTATTACTGGTAATATTATTATTGTGTCCACTCCAAACATACAGTCATCTAGTGTAGTCAACCAGGAATGAGCATGGACAATCAAATCCACAACACTCCCTGAACCACTGGGATGTGTTGAGCATTAAATCGGGATGCTGCAGAACGGAAACATCGGCCATCACTAACAACTACTACTACTACTACTACTACTACTACTACTAATAGAACCTAATATAGTAGTGATGGTCGGTCGGGAACCAAACGGCTCTTAGAGCCGGCTGTGTTTGCGCTGAGCAGAGGGGGGAGGGGCGAGAGTTACACTAACAGCAGAAGGAGCACACGAACAGAGAGAGAGAGAGAGAGAGAGAGAGAGAGAGAGAGAGAGAGAGAGAGAGAGAGAGAGAGAGAGAGAGAGAGAGAGAGAGAGAGAGAGAGAGAGAGAGAGAGAGAGAGAGAGAGAGAGAGAGAGAGAGAGAGAGAGAGAGAGAGAGAGAGAGAGAGAGAGAGAGAGAGAGAGAGAGAGAGAGAGAGAGAGAGCGAGAGAGAGAGAGAGAGAGAGAGAGAGAGAGAGAGAGAGAGAGAGAGAGAGAGAGAGAGAGAGAGAGAGAGAGAGAGAGAGAGAGAGAGAGAGAGAGAGAGAGAGAGAGAGAGAGAGAGAGAGAGAGAGCAGAGAGAGAGCGAGAGAGAGAGAGAGAGAGAGAGAGAGAGAGAGCGAGAGAGAGAGGAGAGAGAGGAGAGAGAGAGAGAGAGAGAGAGAGAGAGAGAGAGAGAGAGAGAGAGAGAGAGAGAGAGAGATACGGGGACAACAAGAAGAGACAACATGGACACATTAGGAAGGTATAGTAAAGAAAATGAGTGACTCCAGGACCATTTCAATTTTACTGACAATACAAAGGCAGAGTGTAGAGTCTGCAGGAATATCATATAGAGCCACAAACAACCTGCACAGGTAAACAACCTGAGAACAGTCCACCAATCAGAGCAGTGGGAAGATAAAACAGTCAGTTGAGTGTGATATTAATGAAGGTGCCAGTGTGTCTACTGCTGCTGTTGCTGTAGTAGTAGTAGTAGTAGTAGTACTAGTAGTACTAGTATCTACAGCATCATGCTGTTCACCACCACAACCACCTAAACCAACCCAGAGCTCTATGAGACAGTTTGTGCAGAAGTCTGTGACCCCAGAAAGACATAACTCAGTTGATGAAGAACTGGCAGAAATGATTGCACTTGATTTCCATCCATTTTCAGCTGTGGATGATAAAGGATTCAGGAAGTTTATTCATGCACTGAATCCAATTTATGCAATTCCAAGCAGGAAAACAAAAATCATCCCAGGCCTATATGACAGAGAAGGTGCAACCACTGCAAGAGAGGGTTAAAAAATCCACAGCAGCCTTCTGGTCAGTTAGGTGTCACTTTATTGAAAATGATAAAATGGTTTTCTGTCTTCTGGATGGTTTTGAGTTCAGCGACAGACACACTTCTGAGAACTGAGCAGAAGAGCTGCTCAAAGAGGCCAAAGAGGGATGCTGTTAGTGACAATGCAGCTAACATAACAATTACATCAGTAATTCATTTTGAGCATAATTTTATATTGTTGTTGATAATAAATTAATTAAAGCAACAAAATAACCTGAAGAGCCGTTTGGGAGCCGAAAGAGCCGGTTCTCTGAAAAGAGAATTCCCATCACTATAATATAGAGCAGCAGAACATCAAATGTGATATGGTATAGTATGGTACAGGAAAGTATGGCGTGCTTACAATAATATGCAGTATAATAAATGCAATAGTACTAGTGAAATACTAGTTGTATATGTATACTATCTGGTGCAGTATAAGACAACATTGATTTATTAATCATGTTTGTAGGTGACAGCGACACATTTGAAGCCATAGTGGCGGGTTTTCTTAACTCAAACCTGTAGCTCCACAGCAGATAAAACACGAACAGAGACGGAGGGAAGGAGCGGCTGATCAGCGAGGCCGACAGCGGGAGCACATTTAACAGGATCTCAGCTCTCCGAGTCGGGAAAGTGGCTCTTAAAAGAGCCGTTGTGTTGTTAACCACGGTGAGTGAGTCTAAGCCCTCTCTCCGCGGATCCGCCGGGCCAGCTGGATGTCTTTGGGCATGATGGTGACCCTCTTGGCGTGGATGGCGCACAGGTTGGTGTCCTCGAACAAGCCCACCAGGTAAGCCTCGCTGGACTCCTGCAGAGCCATGACGGCGGAGCTCTGGAAGCGCAGGTCGGTCTTGAAGTCCTGAGCGATCTCCCTCACCAGGCGCTGGAAGGGCAGCTTGCGGATGAGCAGCTCGGTGGACTTCTGGTAGCGGCGGATCTCCCTCAGAGCCACGGTTCCGGGCCTGTAGCGGTGAGGCTTCTTCACGCCGCCGGTGGCCGGGGCGCTCTTACGGGCAGCCTTGGTAGCCAGCTGCTTCCTGGGGGCTTTTCCCCCGGTGGACTTACGGGCGGTCTGCTTGGTTCTTGCCATTCTTACTCTGCGTCTGCTCCTCTGGACTCCACTAAAGTAGTTGGTCCGCAGCGGCGAGCCGCTCTGCTTTATATAGCCAGAGCCGAGCGCAGGCAACGCTGATTGGTCCAATGTATGCACGTGATACAGAAGCTCCGCTATTGGACGAGAGGAGACATTTGAAAGATCAGCTGACCCGCTCATCCAGTCCTCACTGGCTGAGAAACTTCCTGAAGCTTTGAGGGCCTGAAGGCGACGATAAAATACAGATAAACGGACTTTATGTCCAATAAATTTATAATGTCGGACTGAAAGGACTCAAATGTTGACTTAAATTGTTGAAATACTTTAATGGAGGTTGCATCTTTCTATGATACAGATAATAAAGACTATAACATCATATTTATTTGTATCAGAAGGTGTAAAATGTTAGATAAGCATGTTGTTATGTGCAGTTATGTTTTCCAGTTTTACTGCGATTTCCTTGCTAAACGATGTTATAGTGAACACAGAGATGATTTCAGCTGAACATTTACTTCATAAGATATATTTGTTTCCATATATATATATATATATATATATCCCTAAAACAACAACAACAGATGTGATGGATCCTGATTAAAAACATTACACAAACTAGCAAACATCCATTTATGAAATTAAGATTCTCATGATTATCTCATCAATAAAGTAGTGGGGAGATAAAAACAAACTAATTGATTAAATTAAATGAGCTGTAACAGTATCAGCTCTGGTTTATTTAGACTGTGACTGGGAGTATACATGTATAATACAGTCCTAGTTTACTAAATACTTTATTTCATATACCACAGGGAAATATTTCACAGCTAGCTATTTCATTTGACTAAACATATTTCCTAAAAAAGTATAAAATAAAATGTGTAGTTAATATTAAATCAGGCTTCTCTTCAAGTCTTTTTTTCCCCTCTTAAATATAATAATAATAATAATAAATTTATTTATTTATTTATTATTTATTTATTTATTATTTATAATAATAAATTTTTAGCTCTAATAACGCAGTACTGTGTGTATTTAATACTTATAGAGGGCTGTCTGTATGCTTGTTCATGTTTAAACTGTGCAGTAAATATAACCAGAAGTAAAGAAAGAAGAAGAAGAAGATATTCCTTTATTAGTCCACAGTGGGGAAATTCAGTTTTACACTCTGTTGTTCACACAGTACACAGTACATAGTACATATACATGTCAATGGAGAGATGTCAGAGTGGGGGGGCTGCTCCTGACAAGCGCCCAGAGCAGTTGGGGGTTTGGTGCCTTGCTCAGGGGCACCTCGGCAGTGCCCAAGAGGTAAACTGGCACCTCTCCAGCAACCAGTTGGTCTTGGTCCATGGGGGACTTGAACCCTGGTCCTCCACATCCTAACCCAAGTCCTTACGGACTGAGCTACTGCCGCCCCAAAAGATACAACAATGTAAAATAGTGGATATGTACTTGACATTAAAGGGGAGATCTTAATGTATTTTATTAACGTCTGTTTAGGTCAAAAACTCCTCCAGTCAGAAACAATATTTATTTATTCAGTTGTTGTTTGAGCCTCCTCAGTAGAAAAGACACTGAAGTAAACACTGAATACTACATAGCTGAGTGTTTCTGGGTAGCTCTACTCTATTTACACATTACTTTAGTTAACATCAGCTTTTGCTGAGGAGCGGTCACTTCCTCAGTAGTACGTTTTGTGTCTTTTCACACCGTTATGTATTTATATCAGAATATTTACAGATGCTAGATGTTACATGAAGGAATAAATGATATAAACTAAAACCCAAAATAAGAATATTGAGCTCTGCTCAGTAAGACAAGTAATATGAAGGACGATCACTGCTAAAATAAAATAATTGACTTGATCAATTTGACTTTAATTAAAGGAAGCAATAAATAAATAAAGAAATAAATAGCAGCCTTCAATGAGGAAGAAACAGAACATAGAAACAAATTTAGGGAAATAAATGACAGAAGGCGAAGTTGAGTTAAACATAACGAAAAATTAGGTGGTTAATAACCTTGTAGAGGTCGGAGGGTGAAGACGTTAGTGGTCCACCGGTCAGCAGGTGGGTCGTTACCTGAAGGCTCCTTCTGACAGACACGTGGTCGACAGAGAGAAGAATAAATCTAGAACTTAATCATGGAATCAGGCGCCATGTTGGCTGTGATCGGAGGAAACGTCACATTCATGTTTCACAGGACTCCGCTCTTTACCGGAAGTGTTTGGCTCTTAAAAGAGCCGTTGGTTTTACGGTGGAAGCAGCGGACGGTCTACTTGGAGCTGGTGTACTTGGTCACGGCCTTGGTGCCCTCAGACACGGCGTGCTTGGCCAGCTCCCCGGGCAGCAGCAGCCGGACGGCGGTCTGGATCTCCCTGGAGGTGATGGTGGAGCGCTTGTTGTAGTGAGCCAGACGGGAGGCCTCACCGGCGATGCGCTCGAAGATGTCGCTCACAAAGGAGTTCATAATGCCCATGGCCTTGGAGGAGATCCCGGTGTCCGGATGGACCTGCTTCATCACCTTGTAGACGTAGATGGCGTAGCTCTCCTTCCTGGGTCTCTTCCTCCTCTTGTCCCTCTTCCCGGCGGTCTTCACCACCGCCTTCTTGGAGCCCTTCTTCGGGGCGGGTTTCGGTGCTGTCTCTGGCATATTTGGAAGCCCGTTAGTCGGACACAAATGTGTGACGTAGATTTGTACTGCGTTTTCTTAAACCCCTGATATGTAAATAAAACTGTGCTGTCCCCCCTCTCCCATTGGCTGATTCTAAATGCGTCAGGGAGTAACTATGCGGAAGTCGCTACATGTGACGAGTGTGTCTCATTTGCCTGGTTAAAGTGAATCAAGACGCGTCAGTATATCGCCACAGAAAACAGGTTGTTTTTAAAACACGAGGCAAATGAAGCTTTACTGACCCGCAGTCGATAGAAACTATACAAACACAGTAGACACAGACAGCAAGGATGTCAACCGTGTAAAAGTATTACTCATAAACAGTAGTTCCTTATAGCGAAGAGTTCCTCCTTCAAACAAAATGACAATAAATTAAACAGCATTAAACAGATACGTTAATGTATAAAAGTAAATCATCTATATCCCTCTTTTATGAAATTCCCATCTGATCTTTCGCTGATTTAAATCATATTAACATTAACATTTCAACTGCTGTGAATAGATATTTTCCACATTTCATATTAATGTCGTAGCACTGATGGTGATCAGTGTGTAAACCTGCCAGTCTGGGCTGTAAACATTATACTTTCTATACATTCTACCTTCTTCACTACTGGCTAAATACTCTGTGGACAGATGAAACCAGAACTGAGCTGTTAGGAAGGACCACACAACGCTATGTGGAGGGAAAAAGGCTCAGCACACCAACATCTAAACCTCATCACCACTGTGAAATATGGTGGAGGGGCGTCATGGTTCGGGGCTGCTTCGCTGCTTCAGGGCCTGGACGGATCGCCGCCATCGACGGAAACATGAATTCACTATTTTATGGAGACGTTTATCAGGAAAACTTCAGACTATCTGTCCTCCAGCTGAAGCTCAGCAGAGGATGGTGATCCAACAGGACAACGACCCAAAGCAGAGAAGTAGATCACCAACAGAAGAAAATAGGCCTTCTGGAGCGGCCCAGTCCGAGTCCTGACCTCAGGACCTCCAGAGAGAGATTCACACCAGACATCCAGAACATCACTGAACTGAACCAGGTTTGTAAAGAGGATCGGTCCAGAACTCCTCCTGACCGCTGAGCAGGTCTGATCTGCTACTACAGGAAACGTCTGGTTGAGGTTGTTGCTGCCAAAGGAGGGTCGACCAGGTATTAAATCCAGAGGTTCACATACTTTTTCTACCCTGCACTGTGAATGTTTACATGATGTGTTCAATAAAAACATGAAAACATATCATTTTTTTGTGTGGTATTAGTTTAAGCAGACTGTGTTTGTCTGTTGTTGAGACTCAGATGAAGATCGAGGATCTGGCCAAATATGAATGAGCATCTATCCGGATTGTAAGTATAATAACTCAAACAAAACACCACCATGACTCACTCACCTGGAGACAACAGGAATACCACCCAAAAGACTGCTGATCATGGAAAACTGGAGCTGCAAACATTTCAACACACTGACCATAATCTACTGGACTTGGACCTGATATAGACCCAGACTATAATTTCTCCTCCAACATCAGTGACAACTGCTGCTATTACACAGATGAACAGTACAACCAGACCATTAAGACCAACAGCATATTATCAATAATCCATTTCAATAGCAGAAGCCTCTATGCTAACTTCAATAACATCAAGGAATATTTCAGGCAGTTTATAAAACCATTCAAAATAATAGCGATATCAGAAACGTGGATCAATGCAGATGAAGGAATGGATTTTGAATTAGATGGATATGAATTCAACTGTGTGAACCGGAGGAACAAGAGTGGAGGAGGTGTGACTATATATGTGGATAATAACTTGCATTATAAAGTAGTAGAAAATATGACGACTGTGATTGATAACCTGTTAGAATGTATAACAATTGAAATATGTGAAGAAAAAAGCAAAAATGTATTAATCAGCTGTATATACAGAGCACCTGGCTCGAGTGTTGAAGGATTCAAGGACTGGATGGTGAAACCTTTTCAAAAACCAATCAAAAAGTTGTTTTCATCTGTGGTGACTGGAATATTGATCTGCTCAATCCAAACAAGCACCGAATGACTGATGAATTTATTAATACAATGCACAGCATGAGTCTATATCCCAAAATCACCAGACCTAGTAGAATAACATCCCATTGTGCTTCTTTAATCAATAACATATTTACCAATGATATTGAAAATAATACAGTGAGTGGACTTTTAATCAATGATATTAGTGACCACCTACCGGTTTTTACTGTCTATAATATCAGCCAGCAGAGGACGCACCAGAGGAAAAACTAAAATACAGACGAGTGAGGAAACTATGAACATGTTCAAGAATGATTTACTGGCACAGAATTGGGAAAAGGTCTGTAATGACAGTGACACTGACAGAGCATATGAAACCTTTTTAAACATATTCACTTCTTTATATGATAAAAACTGTCCAGTCAAACAATATCACAGTAAACAGAAATACAAAGACCGACCGCGGTTCACAAAGGGATGCAAAAAGAAAAACTATATAAACACTATATAAAGAATTCATAAAACAAAAGAGTAAAGAGGCAGAAAATGAATATAAAAGATATAAGTTAACAAGTATTATAAGGGTATGTAGGAAGGAATACTATGGTGAAATATTATATAATAACAGAAACAATATTCAAGGATTATGGGACTTATTAAACAGTATTATTAAAAATGGTGCTAAACAACAGTGCTACCCTCAATACTTTATTGATAAAGATATTAGAAAGGACAATATGGAGGATGTGGTCGACAGCTTTAATAATTTTTTTGTAAATGTCGGGCCAAATATTAGTTGAATGTTAACCTTATTGAGAGAAATACTAGTTCAAGTTCCTCACAACAGAAGAAAATTAAATTATAGATATTGTGAATACATGTAAAGGTAACAACATTAAAAAGGTTTCATATTTCTGTTTGTGGACTGAGGCTGTGGAACCGGTTGGATGTGGGGCTGAAGCCTTATAAGATAAGATAAGATAAGATAAGATAAGATGAACCTTTATTAAATTGGGGGTGTGTCCCAGTATGACCCAGTTTAAAGAGGTAGAAGCACCTGGTTTTCACCAGGTCCAGGGAGGAAGACCGGACTTAACAATCAGCTGTTCCTCACACATTATTTAAGTATTTGTTACTTACTTTATTTATCTATTCTTTATTTTTTTATAATGATGTGTGTGTATATACAGTATATGCATATATACACATATATATATACACACACACACACATATATATATATATATATATGTGTGTGTGTATATATATATATATATACACACACACACACATATATACACACATACAATATTTGCATAAAGCTGCATATTTGGATAATGAACGAAGTGAATACGAAGTGAATAATGTGAGCTAACGTGTCAACATGAGAGACTCTTTCGTACTGAGGATGTTAGAGGAGGGAACGTCGCTCAGTCTGAGCCACATCTGGATGGATCATCTCAGCGAAGGAGACACATCTGTGAACAATGACAGACATTGAGCTCTAGTGCACAGTGAGTCTGACATCTTTGAGTGTAACACACAAAAATAAGAGAAAACACAAAAGTGTTGTTTATATTCTTGTTCAGTATAGAATTATTCTATTATTATTATATAAGATATGATTCTACTGATCAGAGGGAGGTTCAGGCTTTACAGCAGTACTGATGGAAAATATCAAGTAGTACAGTGTTAATATAGTAGAAGTACAAAAACGAAATATAATGAAGTAAATACAAGATACATGCAGATATTATACATGTACTGGTTACAGGTCGGTGAGCAGCGAGTTTAAGGTCAGCATTGAGAAGAACACCGTTCAGAGAGGGGAGGAAACGAGCTCTGTAGGCGGACTGAGTGGCTCTTAAAAGAGCCGTTGTGTTGCAGTGAGACCGGGTCGTCAGCGTTTAACCTCCGAAGCCGTACAGGGTTCGGCCCTGCCTCTTCAGAGCGTACACCACATCCATGGCGGTCACCGTCTTCCTCTTGGCGTGCTCGGTGTAGGTGACGGCGTCACGGATCACGTTCTCCAGGAAGACCTTGAGCACACCGCGGGTCTCCTCGTAGATCAGACCGGAGATCCTCTTCACTCCGCCGCGGCGAGCCAGACGGCGGATGGCGGGTTTGGTGATTCCCTGGATGTTGTCCCGGAGCACTTTGCGGTGGCGCTTAGCGCCTCCTTTACCGAGACCTTTGCCTCCTTTTCCCCGTCCGCTCATTGCGTTATAGTTTAGTAACTTCTGAGAAGAACTGATACCAGACACGGGCAGAACGTCCGTACTTAAAGCCCGTTTGCGGACGTAGTTGAAGACACGTTGTTTGCGGACGTAGTTGAAGACAGTTGGGTGGCAACAATAGCAGCAGATGAACCTTCACAACCATCATCAGAGAGTATTGTTATTTTTACTGTTGCAGCCAGTTCAATCAGTGCATTTATATTTGTGGATGTGAAATTGATTGATTGATTAACTTTAATTAAATGAAAGCCTGTGCTACAGATCACTTTAATGGATTATTAAATAATTTACAGTAAGACTGTTCTGTCAAACAATTTATTAGAAATCCAAAACATTCTTGCACCCTTTCAGCTCCTTTAACTATTATAAAACCTCATCTTCTTACAATTTATGATGCTGATGTTGATCAAATATGTACAACACTCAGATTTAATCATCCAGCTATTCATCTATTAATCATCTTCATGAACAGAGGTCAATATTCAGCAATATTATATTGGGGTTTTGTTAAAACAAAAAAACATTATTTTATGAACAACCAAACATGAAATTCTACTTCGACATCTCTGCAAATAAATAAAACACAAACTTAAACAGAATTTAAATATATACACACACTGGCCACATAATTAGGTACACCTAGCTAGTAAAAGGTTGGACCCCTTTTACCTTCAGAACCGCCTTAGTTCTTGGTGTCGTACTTTTAAAAGCTGGTGGAAACGTTCCTCAGAGGTTCTGGTCCATATTGACAGCATCACTCAGTCGCTGCAGATTTGTCTGCTGCACATCTCTGATGTGAATCTCCTGTTGCACCACATCCCAGAGGTGATCTGCTGGACTGAGATCTGGTGACTGTGGAGGCCGTTGGAGGACAGTGAACTCATCGTCATGTTCAGGAAACCAGTCTGAGATGATCTGAGCTCTGTGACCTGGTCCATCATCCTGCTGGAAGCAACCATCAGAAGATGGTCCACTGTGGTCATAAAGGGATGGACACGGTCAGCACCGATGCTCCGGTAGGCTGCAGCATTTAAACCAGGCTCAACTGGTACTAAGGGGGCCAAAGTGGGCCAAGAAAATATCCCCACACCATTAGACCAGCAGCAGCAGCCTGAACCGCTGATACCAGGCAGGATGGATCAGGATGGATCAGGATGGATCCAGACTCGTCAGACCAGGCGGCGTGTCTCCCGGTCGTCTGTTGTCCAGTCTTGGTGATCCTGTGTGAACTGTAGTCTCAGTTTCCTGTTCTCAGCTGACAGCAGTGGGACCGTGTGGTCTCCTGCTGCTGTGTGTATATACTTGTGTGTGTGTGTGTGTATATGTATACATATACACACACACACACACTGACCTCTCACATCAACAGCTGCCGCTCACTGGATATTTCCTCTTTGTCGGACCGTCCTCTATGAACCCAGAGATGGTTGTGGGTTAAAATCCCAGTAGATCAGCAGTTAGTGAAACACTCAGACCAGCCCTTCTGGCACCGACAACCAGGCCACGTTCAGAGTCTCTTAAACCCCCTTTCTTCCCAGTCCGGACGCTCGGTTTGAACTTCAGCAGGTGGTCTCGACCACGTCTGCATGACTAAATGCACTGAGTTGCTGCCATGTGATTGGCTGATTAGCTGTTTGTGTTAACAAGCAGTTGAACAGGTGTACCTAATTATGTGACCAGTGAGTGTAAATGAAAAACCAAATGTTCCGCTCACAAAGTGTACCGTCCAAAAAAAGGGATGTTCCTTAAATTATTGCAATAATGTGAAATTTACTGTGTGTAGGCCAACAGCAGAAACCTTAGTCTCTGCTATGGAGGAAGGAACCCGCCAAAATAAAAATGAATGACTCGATAAATAAATGAATTGAAAAAAGACAAAGCCACATCCAAGGAATTCAGTCACTTAACTTTTCTTTAACACGGACCTCCTGCTGTCGTAATAATAGTAAACAATGCTCCATAAAACTGAAATATAATTCTATAGAAAGATTTCATATCATTATGTAACACGCTATCAACAATATTCATTTACAGTATGTTTCCTTCAGTAACATTACTGATGTTTGTTAAAGCAACAATGAATGAATAAATACATGACGAGAGAAATAATTATCTTTAAATACAGAAGGAAATGTGGCAGAAATGCATTTAGAAATCATGAATATAGAAATAAGTTAAGTTTGTTGAAATAAATAAGGGGTGAAATGCAAAGGGAAAATCATCCACTAACAAGTTTTAAAAAATGTATGCACAAATAAATATATTTCTAAATAAACAAAAATAAGGGAAATTTAAAAGAGTAAATGAACACAAGTATTAATATAAAGATAACATGTCACATTAACTTTAGCTGCATTTTATTACATGAGTCTTTCTCCACTGAGGGACTAATAAAGGAATATCTTATCTTATCTTAATTTATCTATTTAGGCATTCTAAGGTTTGTTCCTGTTTCTATATTTGCCTCTGAACAAGATATTTATTTATTTAATGGGAATTTTAGAACACCACAAAAAGATACATAGTATTGGTAGATATAGATCGGGGGGGGGGGGGGGGGGGGGGGGTAATGAGCGCGGGAAACTTACTGACCGGCCTTCCGGATGGACCGGAACCACCGAGCTCCAGGACACAGTCCGTCTGGAGCACAGCGGTCTGAGCTCCTTTTCCAGCTCATGTAATCAGGAATGATGTCTTAGGAGGAGGGAGGGGGGCTCTTAAAAGAGCCGTTGGGTATGTAGACCAGCACGGGGCTTTACTTCTTCGCGGCCTTCTCGGTCTTCTTGGGCAACAGAACCGCCTGGATGTTGGGCAGCACGCCGCCCTGAGCGATGGTCACTCCGCCCAGCAGCTTGTTCAACTCCTCGTCGTTCCGGACGGCGAGCTGCAGATGACGGGGGATGATCCTTGTATTCTTGTTGTCTCGGGCGGCGTTTCCAGCCAGCTCCAGGATCTCAGCGGTCAGATACTCCAGCACCGCCGCCAGGTACACCGGAGCTCCGGCACCCACGCGTTCCGCATAGTTACCTTTCCTGAGCAGCCTGTGGACCCGACCAACGGGGAACTGGAGTCCGGCCCGGGATGAGCGGGTCTTGGCCTTAGCTCTGACCTTACCGCCGGTTTTGCCTCGTCCAGACATCTTCCGCTACTTTCTTGTGGTTTCGGATTAAGAAAGCAGAATGTTCGACTGAGGGAAAATCCCGGGTTTTATAGAGATGAACTGGTCACTCATTGGTCAGATGCAGCAGCCGGTCGCCCAATCACAGGGGGCTCCGTCACCCGGCTAGTCCAGGACTGCGGCCCTGTGTCTGGGATTTACAAAATAAGACACGGCAGATAACACAAATAATACATTAAAATAACACGCACTATTTATATAGTATATTTCTATACATACAAGTAAAAAATATACAGTATTGGAAAATAGCATAAAATAAAACAGGATTTCTGACTTTTGGCCCTGTTCTCAAGGTCTAAGTTTTATTTATGTGTAATAAAACAGAGTAAGATAATGATTTGAAATTGAAAGAACAAATTCAGTGAAGCACATAAATAATAAATTAACTCACTATTTATGTGGGATATTTCTATACATACAAGCAACATACAAGCAATCAACTGGTTGATTGTTTGGAAAAAAAAAAAAAAAAAAGAAAATATTGAGAAATGCTGTGACATGAGTGCTTACTAAAGCAGTCTGATAAAATATGGTGCAGTAAAAAGTTTAATATCTCCCTCTGAGACGTGGTGGAGCAGCAGTAGAAAAAAAAATACTCCCAAATTTGAACAGGACTTAATGTAAATGCAAATGTACTTAATTACATTTATTCATGTCAGTGACACACTTGAAGCTTCCTGAAATAGGCCGTAGTTCTTCTATTCACATAAGGGGGGAGGGGGGGGGCTCACCTGGACTCCAGGTATCAGTGCTGAGCCCTCTGGAGGGGTCATGGGTCCATCAACGAAACCCCAGTGAAGGAGGGTGCAACGCTGGTCCCAATGTTCGTTTGTTCAGAGACGCCAAACGGTGAAACGACAACTTCTGTGTCCGTCACGTCACGTCACTGGATCCAAAAAGGCTTTTTCCCATTGACTTCCACTGAGAAAGAGACGTCTGTAACTCAGAGGACCATTTATTTAGAGGTGAATCAGCTCCCCAGAACCAAGACTCTGAGAGTCCTGATTTAGATATCAGGTCCTGAAAGATGTAAAACACTCTGATAGCTGATTCCAGAGTGATTTCCTTCCTCTGCTGATGCCTGTGCAGACCCAGACCATGACTTTGGGACCCAGTGACTGGGTCATGTGACCAAGCGAACTGGGCACTTGGGCCCAGTAAGACCCACAAGATCCGGGTACTTTTCCGGACCCGGAAGTCTACCCATTGACATCTTGTGTCACTGAGCAACATTCATATGAATAAACGGCGCCCACTTCCAATGCTGGATCCAGTTCTGTCTATCTGTCCATGGTCCACTCAAGACATCCAGGAAGCGCCCATTAAACTTGAGATAGTAAAATCAGGTCCTACGAGCTCAGGTTTCACTCAGCCTGGGCTCTTTGGACCGACTCTTTTCTCTGATTTCTCCTCCTATAAAAGGGGATTTTGCTGGTTAAGTGGATACCAACAATGATGCTGAATGAGTGAACCTCTAATTCTGGTTCTGCAGGTTCTCCAGTGATGGTGCTGCATGCTTTCATTCCTTGTAGATGGTTAATAGTAGATTAGTAGTAATGCAGACTGTATCTGCTCAGGAGACTGAGGTCTTTTGGAGTGCAGGGGACACTCCTGAAAACATTTTATGACACCGTGGTGGCATCAGCCATATTTTATGGAGTGGTTTGCTGGGGCAGCAGCATCACAGCTGCAGACAGGAAGAGGCTGGATAAGATTATTAAAAGGGCCAGCTCTGTCCTGGGATGCTCTCTGGACTCAGTGCAGGTGGTGGGAGAGAGGAGGATGATGGCTAAGCTGTCATCCATGATGGAGAAGGACTCCCACCCCATGAGAGACACCATCAGAGCTCTGGAGAGCTCCTTCAGTGACAGGCTGCTACACCCTAAGTGTACGAAGGAGCGTTACAGAAGGTCCTTCCTGCCTGCAGCTGTTAGACTCCACAACCAGCACTGCTCCCAGTAAACCACATACACATCCACAACCAGCACTGCTCCCAGTAGACCACATACACATTCACAACCAGCACTGCTCCCAGTAGACCACATACACATTCACAACCAGCACTGCTCCCAGTAGACCACATACACATCCACAACCAGCACTGCTCCCAGTAGACCACATACACATCCACAACCAGCACTGCTCCCAGTAGACCACATACACATCCACAACCAGCACTGCTCCCAGTAGACCACATTCACATCCACAACCAGCACTGCTCCCAGTAGACCACATACACATCCACAACCAGCAGACCACATACACATTCACAACCAGCACTGCTCCCAGTAGACCACATACACATTCGCAACCAGCACTGCTCCCAGTAGACCACATACACATTCACAACCAGCACTGCTCCCAGTAGACCACATACACATTCACAACCAGCACTGCTCCCAGTAGACCACATACACATTCACAACCAGCACTGCTCCCAGTAGACCACATACACATTCACAACCAGCACTGCTCCCAGTAGACCACATACACATTCACAACCAGCACTGCTCCCAGTAGACCACATACACATTCACAACCAGCACTGCTCCCAGTAGACCACATACACATTCACAACCAGCACTGCTCCCAGTAGACCACATACACATTCACAACCAGCACTGCTCCCAGTAGACCACATACACATTCACAACCAGCACTGCTCCCAGTAGACCACATACACATCAACAACCAGCACTGCTCCCAGTAGACCACATTCACATTCACAACCAGCACTGCTCCCAGTAGACCACATACACATTCACAACCAGCACTGCTCCCAGTAGACCACATACACATTCACATTCACAACAAACTCACCAGACATAAGTGCAATAAGGACTCATACAATTATATCATCTGCTCTAATCATAGGAACTGGACAATTATTTATTTATTGATATGCTGGACATATTTTTGGCTTTACTTTCTATTATATATTATGTTATTCTATTATATATTATTTTATTTTATTTTATCTTTATTAATACTGTTTTTTAAAATCTATCCTTCTTGTTTTTTGCACTATCCACTTGCTGCTGTAACGTGTGAATTTCTCCACTGTGGGACCAATAAAGGAATATCTTATCTTATCTTATCTCTTAATATCCCTGTATGAAGGTGTGTGTGTGTACAGGCAGTAGTAATATAGTACTGATAAACAGACAGTATGGTATGAAATACACAAGGTGAGCATACATCAGTTAGCGTAATACAGCGTAGCGAGAAAGGAGGGTCCACAAAGCTGCTAGACCTCAAAGGATTATACATTATATATTATTATACATTACAAGAAAATGTACAATATATACATTGAGATAAGATTAAATATTCCTTCATTAGTCCCACAGTGGGGAAATTTACAGTGTACAGCAACAAAGGGGATAGTACATTATACATTACAACATATATATATATATATATATATATATATATATATATATATATATATATATATATATATACACAATATGCGCAGAGCCACAGCAGGTCTTCATATCGGGATCATAACTGTGATCAGTTGCCTTCAGCAACACCTTGTTATATGAGCTAAACTAGATTATATCAACTCTCTCTTGTACTTGATCCTGAGATCCATTAAAATGACAATACCTCGGTTATTAACAGTCGAGTCAGGCGGAGGAGAAGTGCTCTTTGGCGGACTTGTGTGGCTCTTAAAAGAGCCGTTTGGTTGGTGGAGCGGACCTGAGCAGGTTCACTTCTTCGCTGGTTTCTTGGCTGCGGCCTTCTTAGCTGCTGCTTTCTTGGGTTTCTTTGCTGGAGACTTCTTGATTTTTGGTTTATCGGCTTTCCTCGGGCTGACTGCCTTCTTTTTGGGAGTCTTCCTTGCCGCCTTCTTAGCATCCTTCCTTGCCGCCTTCTTAGCATCCTTCCTGGCCGCCTTCTTGGCATCCTTCCTTGCAGCCTTCTTCGGGCTCTTCGTCTTGGCAGCCAGCTTCTTGGTTGGAAGACTTCCCTTCTTCTTGGGGGTTGTCGCTTTTGGCTTCTGGACTTTCTTCCCTGCCGACTTCTTGACTCTGGAGACCGTCTTCGCTGCCCCCTTACTCGCTTCCGTCTTAGTCTTGACAGCCGTCTTGGCCAGCTTGAAGGACCCGGACGCCCCGATTCCTTTCACCTGCACGACTTCTTTCTTTTCCACCAACTTCTTCAGGGCGCGTTTAATGTGACCAATGTTGTGTTCGACATCGTAGTCTGCAGCAGCCAGAGCCTTCTTCAGAGCCGCAAAAGACACACCTTTACGGTCCTTACTGGCAGCCAAGGCTCTCAGGATGAGCTCAGCGGCGCCAGGACTGGACCGCTTGTTGGGTTTGGGTCCTTTCTTCCTCGGTACCTTCGCCGGGGGTGCCGGTGCAGCTGCGGCGGCTGGAGCAGTTTCTGTTTCTGCCATGGTGCTGTGATCCTCTCGGTTAGTCTGATGTGACTATGAAGACTCCCAGCACAGAGAGGAACTTAAACACAACATGAGAACCGTGGAGACTCAACTCAGCCTGCCGCTCAGCGGTGCAGCAGGAATACTGTTCCACTTGTGTTTTCTCTGGACCGATAAAAGTATAAAATACACATCTGGAGGAAGAACTAACGTCTAACAATGAACGGAACCGACAGCGAAGGAGTTTCTCTTCACATTGAAGTCAAATGAACCGTAATACTTGTCTGCATTTTGTGTGGAAAGCGTTTAAACCTGTCCTGTGCGCCGCTGTGTGCGGCTCTGCTGCGGCTCTTTTCCTCGTCATTTCTCTCCTAAATGCTGTAAAATGCACCAGATGTCCACTCAGAGGACTCTGACAGCGAGAAGACATGTTTGTTCACAGAGTCGATGTGAAAACATTCACCTCCTGCCGATATTTATTGATTAAACTCAGCTTATTTTGGTGTCTGCAAAACACAGTCCCGTTGAGATAGGTCAGCGGCTGAGCTCTACTTCCTGAAACAGTGTGAGTCCTTTATGTAGCACAGCTGTTCTGTTTAATAACCATACAACCATATTTATATGACAGTTATTACAACCTGAAACGTCTTACACAGGTAGATCTAACACTGTGAGGACACACAGGCTCCTATACAAGCTGTCAATACTGCACATCATTGATGAGTCTAGTCTTGATCATCCACTTTAGTGGAATATCACAGAAACTAATGACTCAGATGAGACAGAAACAAACATGTGGACAGAGGCTCAGAAAGGTCCGTCCACCCTAATAACACACTCAGTATGTTTGGGTGAGAACTAAACAATCAAGGTGTGATGTTGAAACAGTGAAAGCATTTACAGACCATTACAACAAGCTTCGACCTCCAACTATTCCCACTTATTAGTTGAGTCAGTGGCCAGTTTGAGCTGCACAAAGCTCAAAGTAATGTGGAGCAATTACAACAGTCTGTCAATTAATTAATAACAAATATTAATATTAACACTGTACAATCCTGGTCATTAAAACCTTGATGAAGATTTATTGCAGAGTGAATAAAATAATTAATTTTGTAAATGACTGTTAAAAAGGTGTCATGAACACAGTAATGGTAGTATAGGATGGAGTTGTGTACTTTTATACTCGTATTGTGTTTTTAACGGGTCACTCAGAGACGTCTTCTTTTTCATGAGCTGTTTCATTCATTCATCTTATGATTTACTGTATGCTTTTACAGCATTATAGATGTATTATTCAATTGCGGTTGTGAAATGTGTTAAAGCAGGTTTTTTAATCACTTATATCAAAAGTAGACTTATCATTTTTAATCATCTTTTATTGGCTTAACATAATCTCACAAATATCTCTGGCCCTCTGGTGAATCAGTACTAGTCCACAGTGCTTTCTACTGCAGAATATTATTATTATCTGTCATCCCACGTTTATAACTGTGCATCTTTAATGCTTAATATAAATATCGGGGGGCAGGAGGGGGTTAATCTGTTCATGTGCAAGACAAAAAGAAATGTAAAGAGATAGAAATAAAGGAGGATGTACCGTGTAAATTATGGTGCTCTAATATAGTACTAACATTAAGAATATTAAAATGAGAATACAAGAAATATGAACTATGTACAAATATATGCATTAAGACCTGCAATATATAACAAATAACTACAGAAAAGTGTGTTAAACACAGTAAATACTAGAACAGTTTAAATAAGAAATAGTAAAAAAATATTACTTGAGTGTTACAGTATAAATGCAATATTAATGATGGTATTGCACAGTTGAATTATTGCACACATTATTTTACATGAACAATAATAGATTATGATGGGTGAAATAAACCTGTATAATGGCAGTATTTCATCTGTAGTTCCTGTCAGTACTTCGTTTGAAATCAAATGTGTACGAACTAACTCTGATGTGACTGAGAAACAAACTATGTTCTTTATGGGAGATGCTGAGCTGTTTATTACACACGCTGTGCAAAGCATTAAAAACTTCACCTTATTATATAACTTTACTTAAAGTTTAGCACCTATTTCTTCTAACGAAACAACATGAAAGCAACCAGGGGTGAAAAACACAATATATTCATAAATATGCCGTCAATAATCATGTGTGATCGAGAATATTTTACCAGCTGCATCCAGGCCTCTCTCTCTCTCTCTCTCTCTCTCTCTCTCTCTCTCTCTCTCTATATATATATATATATATATATATATATATATATATATATATATATATAGGAAGTATGATGTTTATACATGATGCTGCTGTCCCAGTGCTATAGAGGACAAAAATAAATAAATAAATAAATAAATAAATAAACACACACACACACACACACACACACACACACACACACACACACACACACATTATTACTCATTACTTCATTATATGATAAGATGAAATCTGGGAATTTCTTTACTTTAAATACTTTAAATACTTCACTCATTACCTCTTTAAATAAACTTTATTACTATTCTCGTCTACACCTCTGTGTACCTGCATTACTTGTCATCATACAAGTCAACTAAATTATGAATTTATATTTCAATTTTATTGTTGCTTATGGCTTTATTTATTTAAACTGCACTAATGTATGCGTTTAAGTATAACTTAGCTCGTATATTAAATAGAAATATTAAAGCAATACATGGACAGTTATACTGTAGGTTTTATTTATAGTATTATATAGTATTAGTATTCTTGGTTTGCTGCAGTAGATGTTACAGAGTTGAACAGCGGATCTTCCCAAAGAAAGAAAATAAGTCAAATAAAATATTAATTTATGTACATTCACTTTAGTGACTGAAGTACTGTTAGAAATTAGAAGTATAAGTACCATGAAGTGTAAACCGGTAAATCAAGTGACGGTCACAGGGAACGTTGGAGTGTGTTTGCAGACTCCAAACTAACCTCCGTTTCATGGAGATTTAAAGGAGAGTCCTCCTGTTTGGGCTGGAGGTCTGTGGACAGACATCTTCTCTCATCGTCTGGCTGCTTTTAGCGGAATAACGATGGATTTTAAAGTATTTCGGAGATAAATTACAGCGAAATGTCACCCAGCAGAGCCTCACCCAGCGGCAGCTGGGGCAGGTTTCGAGACTTCCCAATCAAAATACAAAAACCTTCAAAGCTTTATTTGAGTTTCATGTGAAGAGAAGCTCCTTCGCCTTCAGTTTAATTCGGTTTTACACTTTAATTCTTCCTCCAGATGAGTATTTTAGACATTTGTTGGTGACCAGAAAACACAAGCGGAACACACTTCCTGCTGCAGGCTGGGCTGAGTCTCCACGGTTCTCATGGTGTGTTTAAGGACCTCTCTTTGATGGGAGTTTCCAGACTCACATGAGCCCAGTTCCGAACGGCCCAATGGCTGAACCAGAAGTCGCTCCACCCGCAGCTCCCGCTGCAAAAGCACCGAAGAAGAAAGCAACCAAAGGGCCGGTGAAGCCGGCCGGTACCGGTGAAGCCGGCCGGTACCGGCGCCGCTGAACTCATCCTAAAAGCGCTGACCGCCAACAAGGACCGTAAAGGTATTTCTTACTTCGCCCTGAAGGAGCTGGCCGTTCAGGGCCAATAAAGATGTTCCAACGGCCAAGAATGTAGCGAAGAAGGCCGCTGTCAGGGCCAAGAAGCCGGCAGCGAAGAAGCTCCGCGCCGCTAAGAAACCGGCAGCACCCAAGAAGGCGAAGAAGCCCGTCGGAGCCAAGACGGCCAAGAAGGCTGCTAAGAGCCGGAAGAAGACGGTGGGGAGGACGGCAGCTGCTCCCGAGAAGGCGGCCAAACCAGCCACGAAGTGAAGCTGCGCGGATTCACTCCGACCAAACAAACGGCTCTTTTTAGAGCCGCCACATGGCGCACTGGAGAGTTTCCTTCAATACTCTACATGGTACTGTCACATTTTAGATATATTACATTTAATACGTTCAGAGCAACTGTTACACAAACTTATTAAACATTTCGTTGGGACTGGCTGACTTTAAATAAGGATTTATCCCACAAACATCACTGATTATTATATTATTATATATACATTATAAGCTCTGAGCACCGTCACATGTTTCTAACAGAAGCTTTGAAGTATTTGGGACAGAATAAATAAATAAATTAATAAATAAATGAAAGAATGAAAAGTTTCATTAAAAACAAAAAAAGAAAACAATCAGCGTCTGTTAAACAATTCGATTGTTTTATTATTATTATTATTATTATTATTATTATTATTATACTGCACCATGTATTATGTATTTTATCCCATACCACACTGTAGGAGTATTTAAATTGAAAGAGTCCAGTTAGAGAAGAGGTCTTGAGGACCATAAGAACTATTTAGGATGATTATATATTTAATTAGCCTAGTAGTTGTGTCAGCATCTGCATGTAATCCCGAATTTCCCTCCAGGGATTAATACAGGTTCATTTTATCTTATCTTAATCAATACCTGACTGTCAAATCAATCAACTTTTTGACAAGTAACAGAGGTGAACATATAGGTATGAATGCAGATATGTATAATGTCCTCTTATTAACATAATAACGGTCGGGCTGCATTTCAAAATAAGAGAAAATAAATAAAATGTGCATGTTAAAATAAAATACTTAATCCAAAACTGAAATATTATAATACTAATATTTAATACTCAACAGTCTCCAGCAGTTTTACAGATAATAAATCTCAGCTCATCCTCCGGTTGAAGGGCTGGATGGAGTCTGGGCCAGGTATGTGGTTTTGGTTCTGGTCATGGTATGTGGAGCTGAACTGGGTTAGTAGGCTAATCAGAGCCACACTGGCTCGATGCTCCCGGACGGAGTCTGGACACAGATCAGTCTGTCCACTCTGGATTGGGGCGGCAGTAGCTCAGTCTGTAGGGAGTTGGCTTGGGAACCGGAGGGTCACTGGTTCAAGTCCCGCCATGGACTGAGAGTGAACTGGTAGCTGGAGAGGTGCCAGTTTACCTCTTGGGCACTGCCGAGGTGCCCCTGAGCAAGGCACCAAACCCCCAACTGCTCGGGGCGCTTGTCAGGAGCAGCCCCCTCACTCTGACACCTCTCCATTGATGCATGTTTGTGCATGTTTGTGCATGTGTGTGTTCAGGTCTGCATGTACCGTGTATAAGTTAACAACAGAGTGAAAACATTGAATTTCCCCTCGTGGGACTAATAAAGGTCTATCTTCTTCTTCTTCTTCTTCTTAAATGCTCTGTTGTCTTTGTCCTCTTTCTCTGTCTCACTTCCTGTCTGCTCTGTATAGTCACAGCTGGTCTGTTTCCTCCACTGAACCACTATCACCAAGACTACAAAACCGCTTCAAACAGAAACAGGTTTGAAGTCATAACCTTCTGTTTTGGCTGTAAATGCGGGTCCGTATGGGACGGCTTCTGGGTCCAGACTTGGGCCGTGATCCACCTGTTGATGAGCTATGCTTTAGACCACGTGTCAACGTCAAGGCCCGCAGGCCATGTTAGGCCCGGAACCTCATGTTATGTGGCCCGCAAGGGCTTGCAAAGAATACATTATCCTTATCATACAATTCCAGTGTCCATACAGTGTCCGTAAACTGCATATCCCACAATGCATCTCCATTTTGTGACATGCGCACTGAAGCGTCTCAGTATCAGCGGTTTCCAGCAGCTGAGCTCCAGCCGGATGATGGATCGTAAAAAAATATGAATAGAACCAAAATGTCCAAGAAAGAAAAGTTGATGCAGAGGGAAGGACAGAAAGAGGATCCATGTTGGTGGTTAACGGAGTTTTATAAACATCTTATTAATAATGTAGCGGCCATCTGAATGCACACAGCAGCAGTACATACACTCCTGATCAAAATCTTAAGACCAGTTAAAAAATTGCAAGAATTTTCATTTTGCACTGTTGTATCTTAAGAAGGTTCTAAGTAGAGTTTCAAAATGCAAGAAGAAGAAATGAGAGCAAGAGACTAAATGTTTTGAGCAGGCAATTTATTGAAAAGAACAATTTAACTGAAATAGGCTGTTCATCAGCTGATCAAAAGTTTAAGACCACATCCTTTAAAAGCCCAAATCTGTGCAAAAATTTGGATTCCATGTCATTTTCTGTCAAGTAATCACACTGTCAAGACCTCTTGATGGGAAAAGCAAAAAAACTCACTGCCTTGGAACGTGGCAGGATTGTTGAGCTGCATAGACAAGGCCTCTCACAGCGTGCCATCGCTGCTGAGGTTGGACGCAGTAAGACAGTCATTTTGCATTTCTTAAAAGATCCTGAGGTTTATGGAACAAAAAAATCAAGTGGTAGACCCAAAAAAATCTCACCGGCACCGAGCCGGAGGATCCGAACGGCTGTCCGTCAAGACACGGGACGATCCTCATCCCAAATTAAGGCCATTACTGGTGCTGACTGCAGCCCAATAACCATCAGACGGCATCTGCAAAGGAACGGCTTCAAAAACAAAAAACCTCTTCAAAGGCCACGTCTCCTTCAACGCCACAAAATTGCCCGTTTGGCCTTTGCAAGGGAGCATCAAACATGGGACGTTCAAAGTTGGAAGAAAGTTTTATTCTCTGATGAGAAAAAATGTAACCTTGATGGTCCTGATGGCTTCCAACGCTACTGGCATGACAAGGAGATGCCACCTGAGATTTTTTCAACACGGCACAGCGGAGGGGGCGCCATCATGATCTGGGCTGCTTTTTCCTTCAATGGAACAATGGAGCTCCAGGTTGTGCAGGGCGTCAAACAGCAGCTGGCTACGTGGAGATGTTGCAGCGGGCATCCCTCATGACTGAGGGCCCTCGTCTGTGTGCTGATGACTGGGTTTTTCAGCAGGACAATGCTGCGATTCACAATGCCCGTCTGACAAAGGAGTTTTTTCAGGAGAATAACATCACTCTTTTGGATCATCCTGCATGTTCCCCTGATCTAAATCCAATTGAGAACATTTGGGGATGGATGGCAAGGGAAGTTTACAAAAATGGACATCAGTTCCAGACAGTGGATGCCCTTCGTGAAGCCATCTTCACCACTTGGAGCAACATTCCTACAAGCCTTTTGGAAACACTCGCATCAAGCATGCCAACACCAATTTTTGAAGTGATCAACAATAATGGAGGAGCTGCTCATTACTGAGTCTGTTTTTGAGACTTTAATTTCTGTTTTAGGGTTTTTTTTTGAGCTATGGTCTTAAACTTTTGATCAGCTGATGAACAGCCTATTTCAGTTAAATTGTTCTTTTCAATAAATTGCCTGCTCAAAACATTTAGTCTCTTGCTCTCATTTCTTCTTTTTGCATTTTGAAACTCTACTTAGAACCTTCTTAAGATACAACAGTGCAAAACGTAAATTCTTGCAATTTTTTAACTGGTCTTAAGATTTTGATCAGGAGTGTATACTGTATGTTTCACA
This sequence comes from Pterois miles, assembly GCA_947000775.1. NCBI lineage: Eukaryota > Metazoa > Chordata > Actinopteri > Perciformes > Scorpaenidae > Pterois > Pterois miles. The sequence continues at coordinate 192,827 of CAMQGK010000549.1, forward strand.
CTATAAGCACTTAAAATCCTTTACTTTATCAAAAATCATCAGCGCGCCTTATGTATCATCTCTGGTTGTGTTTACTGACCTTGAACCAGTTTTATGTGGTTCAGGGCGTCAAAAATCTGTCAAAATGTTTTATTACGACTTTGGTAGCTACGAAGCCGCACCGCTGGATGGACTGTCGGAGCATTACGGTACTTACCGACACCGTCAGAACCAAAGTGAAGAAAACTACTTCGGAGCTCGCCGTCATTCCGGGTGGATTAACTACAGAACTCCAACCGCTAGATATCGGTGTCGACAGGTCGTTCAGAGTTAAACTGAGAGCTGCGTGGGAGCGTTGGATGACAGAAGGCCAACACACATTCACCAAGACAGGGAGGCAACGCCGGGCCAGTTCCTCCACTATCTGCCAATGGATCAGGAAGGCAGGAATCATCACTGAGCAGCTGAGTAACAGCAACCAGACCGACTCCATAACGACCAGACTGACTCCATAACGACCAGACCGACTCCATAACGACCAGCCCGACTCCATAACGACCAGACTGACTCCATAACGACCAGACTGACTCCATAACGACCAGACTGACTCCATAACGACCAGACTGACTCCATAACGACCAGACCGACTCCATAACGACCAGACTGACTCCATAACGACCAGCCTGACTCCATAACGACCAGACTGACTCCATAACGACCAGACTGACTCCATAACGACCAGACCGACTCCATAACGACCAGACTGACTCCATAACGACCAGCCCGACTCCATAACGACCAGACTGACTCCATAACGACCAGCCTGACTCCATAACGACCAGACCGACTCCATAACGACCAGACTGACTCCATAACGACCAGACTGACTCCATAACGACCAGAGCGACTCCATAACGACCAGACTGACTCCATAACGACCAGCCCGACTCCATAACGACCAGACTGACTCCATAACGACCAGACTGACTCCATAACGACCAGCGCGACTCCATAACGACCAGACTGACTCCATAACGACCAGCCTGACTCCATAACGACCAGAGCGACTCCATAACGACCAGAGCGACTCCATAACGACCAGACTGACTCCATAACGACCAGACTGACTCCATAACACTGACTCCATAACGACCAGACTGACTCCATAACGACCAGCCTGACTCCATAACGACCAGAGTGACTCCATAACGACCAGACCGACTCCATAACGACCAGACTGACTCCATAACGACCAGACTGACTCCATAACACTGACTCCATAACGACCAGACTGACTCCATAACGACCAGACTGACTCCATAACGACCAGACCGACTCCATAACGACCAGACCGACTCCATAACGACCAGACTGACTCCATAACGACCAGACTGACTCCATAACGACCAGACTGACTCCATAACGACCAGACTGACTCCATAACGACCAGACTGACTCCATAATGACCAGACTGACTCCATAACGACCAGACCGACTCCATAATGACCAGACTGACTCCATAACGACCAGACTGACTCCATAACGACCAGAGCGCCGTATGTATGAAGATAGACATCATCATTCATAGTGAGCCTTATAGTGCCAAAAATACGGTTCATGAACTATAATGACTTTAACTTATACGTACTGAATTTGATACCTTTAGTGACAAAGTTGTATAAATTTAATATATACTTTCTTTTTTCATTTCTTCCATACTAGTAAATAACTATAAACTGTATACAGTCGTAGTATTATAGTAACTAATATTTGGTTGTCAATACATATTATACAATAGATTTTTGATATAGACACATCAGAAATAACAATATGAGACCCTAAAGATTTATATAAATAAATAAACATTCAATATATACATTGTGTAATGAACACAGATCTAGAGCCCTGTGGATATTATTATTATTATTATTATTATTATTATTGATGTCTGTTTACCGTATATTAGATGTGTTTGCTTTTTCTTTTTGCCCTTCTGTATCACGTGCATACATTGGACCAATCAGCGTTGCCTGCGCTCGGCTCTGGCTATATAAGGCAGAGCGGCTCGCCGCTGCGGACCAACTACTTTAGTGGAGTCCAGAGGAGCAGACGCAGAGTAAGAATGGCAAGAACCAAGCAGACCGCCCGTAAGTCCACCGGGGGAAAAGCCCCCAGGAAGCAGCTGGCTACCAAGGCTGCCCGTAAGAGCGCCCCGGCCACCGGCGGCGTGAAGAAGCCTCACCGCTACAGGCCCGGAACCGTGGCTCTGAGGGAGATCCGCCGCTACCAGAAGTCCACCGAGCTGCTCATCCGCAAGCTGCCCTTCCAGCGCCTGGTGAGGGAGATCGCTCAGGACTTCAAGACCGACCTGCGCTTCCAGAGCTCCGCCGTCATGGCTCTGCAGGAGTCCAGCGAGGCTTACCTGGTGGGCTTGTTCGAGGACACCAACCTGTGCGCCATCCACGCCAAGAGGGTCACCATCATGCCCAAAGACATCCAGCTGGCCCGGCGGATCCGCGGAGAGAGGGCTTAGACTCACTCACCGTGGTTAACAACACAACGGCTCTTTTAAGAGCCACTTTCCCGACTCGGAGAGCTGAGATCCAGACTGTAATCTCTGGTCTAAAATCACTGACTTACGCATTATCATAATCACAGCTTTTCCATCCTACTTCATATTTCCATCTTTTGTTTGCGTCGAGCTGTAGCTCTTTTTGTTTTTGTGCATTTTACTGGCTGTTGGCAGTAACATGTTCTCAGATGTTAAAGTATGAAATGATTTACATGCAGCGTTTTAACGTGTCACAGTCGTAAAGTTTGTCCATTGTAGGGTTTTTAGTCTGCTAAAGATGGCAGGATGTGTTGATATTCACACCTGATTACTGGATCCTCCACGTGCGCGCTATTATAACGGAATACCTCAGATCCGGTTATTCCTATAAAATCCATAGTTGGCGTTAAGTCTCTGCTTGTCAATCATTCGTAGTGTTATTCTTGTTAGTGAACCACAAACATTCACAACAAACTGACTGGTCACAAGTGCAATAACATATGTTCAATTATATCGTCTGCACAAACTATAGTAACTGGACAATTATTTGATATGTTGGCATAGTTTCAGCTTTACTTTTCTGTACATACTATTTTATTTGTGTTAATACTGTTTTAAATTTGTGCTCCTTGTTTACTGCACTATCCACTTTGCTGCTGCAATATGTGAATTTCTCCACTGTGGGACTAATAAAGGAATATCTCATCTCAAAGCCATTAACGTATAACAACGACAGGAAACGAGCTCTGTAGGCGGACTGAGTGGCTCTTAAAAGAGCCGTTGTGTTGCAGTGAGACCGGGTCGTCAGCGTTTAACCTCCGAAGCCGTACAGGGTTCGGCCCTGCCTCTTCAGAGCGTACACCACATCCATGGCGGTCACCGTCTTCCTCTTGGCGTGCTCGGTGTAGGTGACGGCGTCACGGATCACGTTCTCCAGGAAGACCTTGAGCACACCGCGGGTCTCCTCGTAGATCAGACCGGAGATCCTCTTCACTCCGCCGCGGCGAGCCAGACGGCGGATGGCGGGTTTGGTGATTCCCTGGATGTTGTCCCGGAGCACTTTGCGGTGGCGCTTAGCGCCTCCTTTACCGAGACCTTTGCCTCCTTTTCCCCGTCCGCTCATTGCGTTATAGTTTAGTAACTTCTGAGAAGAACTGATACCAGACACGGACAGAACGTCCGTACTTAAAGCCCGTTTGCGGACGTAGTTGAAGACACGTTGTTTGCGGACGTAGTTGAAGACAGCCCAGCCGCCCTACTGGCACTGGGTCACCGAACGCAGCTGTTTATATTATAGTATTGTTATTCATATTGTTTTTCTGCATATTGCGTTAGATAAACATGATTTACAGCCAGTCTGCTGGGTGGCAACATTTTCAACAATAAATGCAACCATAGAAACGGAAGAATCCTTCACCTTCACAATAAAAGCAGGATATTGACGTTACATTATAAGTACACTGTTGTTTCTCCAGTCATGTAATGTCACCTCCAAATATGATTATCATTACTACATAATGACTATTACTTTTTATTACCATTTATTTAATTAATATTGCTTTTATTACATCATATAGATAGTATACTGTACTGTACTATCACATGTGATATTCTGCTGCATTACTCTATTATGTCACTTATTATTATTACATTGCACCATTTATCATATATTATTGTGCTCAGAAGTCATTGGCACATTATATTTACTATTAACAGTGTAGTAACACACCACACTGAATACTGTACACCCAGAAGTGGTCTCCACCATCAACCTGTTGTATTTGTACCTTCATTTCTCATAGAACATCAGAGTCACATGCTTCAGTATTATATTATAACGTATATAATTTACTGGAGTTATTTTATTTACTCAGTTTGAAGATCAATTAGTCTGTGTGCGAGAGAGAGAGAGAGAGAGAGAGAGAGAGAGAGAGAGAGAGTGTGTAACAGAGGAGATGAGATCAGTTTAGTTGCTGCTGTACTGCCACGGTTGCGTATAAACCCAACCCCAGTACGGGCGGGTCCCCGCCAGGAACAGGACTGAGTCCAGCGATGTGTTTTTAACGTGTGACCTGAACAAACGTATCTGAGAACTGCAGATTTCTGAGCTGTGGTCTAGGAAAGCTAGTATAACGTGCAGGTTCCCCCAGAAGGACAATTAGAGAATACATCTAGAACTTAATCATGGAATCAGGCGCCATGTTGGCTGTGATCGGAGGAAACGTCACATTCATGTTTCACAGGACTCCGCTCTTTACCGGAAGTGTTTGGCTCTTAAAAGAGCCGTTGGTTTTACGGTGGAAGCAGCGGACGGTCTACTTGGAGCTGGTGTACTTGGTCACGGCCTTGGTGCCCTCAGACACGGCGTGCTTGGCCAGCTCCCCGGGCAGCAGCAGCCGGACGGCGGTCTGGATCTCCCTGGAGGTGATGGTGGAGCGCTTGTTGTAGTGAGCCAGACGGGAGGCCTCACCGGCGATGCGCTCGAAGATGTCGTTCACAAAGGAGTTCATAATGCCCATGGCCTTGGAAGAGATCCCGGTGTCCGGATGGACCTGCTTCATCACCTTGTAGACGTAGATGGCGTAGGTCTCCTTCCTGGGTCTCTTCCTCCTCTTGTCCCTCTTCCCGGCGGTCTTCACCACCGCCTTCTTGGAGCCCTTCTTCGGGGCGGGTTTTGGTGCTGTCTCTGGCATATTTCTCTTTCTACTGCTCACCTGAAGTGTATCGCAACTGTGGGCGCTGCGTCACATTTAAACCCTGTACATGCAAATGACCTGTGCTGTTCCCACTCTTCCATTGGCTGATCGTCGGTGGCGTCAGTCTCTGCTGTTTGGCTCATTACAGTGAATGAAGGCACATTTCAGCTCCAGTATATCCTTACAAAAAGCCGAATGTATGGATATGAATGAATGAATAAGGTACCTGGAGTACTGATATATGAATCTGTGCTGTTTTGAAACTTTAGTTTATTATAACTACAAGGTAGTTTGAGCTTTGAAAAGTGTTGAATTGAAGTTAGAATTAGATGGAAGATTAATTATTATTAATTTCATTTCGATTTTATTATTAATTAATAATTATAAGCTGAATTCATACCAGTAAGCTCCACAGATAGTCACTATTCTTGAGGTTCTTCACTGTTAGAGTTAGATTTAGATGTATTAAACACAAATTTATTCACAAACATGAAACATGTTAATAAAAATCATCTGAAATAATATTTATTTTTTAAACTGTATTTATCTTATATTCACAAGCATCCCCTGACGGCAATATTACATATTAATTTATCTGTCTATATAATAGAAGACTAATTATTGAATTACCCATACAGCAGATTCCCTGTAAGAATTTAATCATTATTCTGACCCCTGTAATATAATTATTGTGTAACAGTTAGTATAGTTTTATAGTTTGTTTGCTTGTTACTCAGTACTCTACCTGCCTGTCTACAGAATCAGCCAATGTCACCATCTAGTGGATATAAAATGAAATGAAATAATGATTCAATTCTCCAGTGGTCAAAAATGGTTCAATTTAGCACCAAATCTGTGGAACAAATGGCATCAACCCAAAATGACTTATGAGGCATAACAGAGCCTGAGGATGGACATCATCCACTTCTACCATCATGATATAAACCATAAACACTTTCACTGTTCATTTTATTTAATTATTTCATGTTTATTTCTGATTAATGACTAGAACAACTTGTCACAGCTGAGCAGCATCTCAGATCAATCAGTTCACCACTAATATGAGACATCTGTTGACCTGCAATCTCCCCCTAAAGACCCCCTGGACCTTTTTAAAGACCCTATGGACCCCCTTCATACCGCCCAGACCCCCCTAATGACCCGCTGGACCCCTCTGGACCCCTAAAGAAGACTAGGGGCTCCACTGAGGGTCTCAGAGACATGAAGACATCATGAAAACACTGAGCTGCTGTGGGCTTGAAACAGAAAATGTCTCCATCTAGTGGCTGAACAATGAAAAACAACAACAACAAAAACATCTGAGTTTCAGTTTATTTCATAACTCTTCTGCATATATTATGAACAATTTAACAAACAGGATAATTTTCTGTTAAAAACACAACGTAACATTAACGGGATGAGGTTTAACATGTGAAACACTTAAACCACTGAAACACAGAGAACGTCAGAAAACTTTTGGCTTCTTCAGACCAATTTGGCAGCGTTGTTTTGGGGATCGGCGTCAGTCAAAAGGTACTTGATGGACGGAGGCAGCTTCACGGAGGATTCACACTCACAGGCAGCAAAGTCTACAGAAAGGAAACCACCTCCACTACTGTTGCTGGAGGAACGGGGGCTTCTGCTCAGTCAAAACCATGCATTTCAAAATAAAATACACTTTGCAGGTACACCTACAAAACAGTCGCTTTTCAAAAAATAGTATAAAATGCTGCAAAATATTTGATTTGATTAAAAAAAAAAAAAAAAACAAAGTTGCTCCAGTCTGTGCCTCTGATGGATCTCAGGTTTTACACTGTGAATTTTGTATTTTCATCTGCAGGAGATGAAATGTTAACATGCTAGTTATCCAGAAACATGTTAGTGCTAATCAGTTTACTGGTCATTTGTTCTCAACATTTCATTCAGTAAAGAGATACTGATGGCTGACGAACGCTAACAAGCTAACTGACAGCTTGGTCACTAATGGGACAATAAGTAGTAGGTGGTTTAGGACCGATGGCCCCGACCACGGCTCTGAGATCTCAGTCAGTTAGAATCCATGGCCCAGACCACGGCTCTGAGATCTCAGTCAGTTAGAATCCATGGCCCCGACCACGGCTCTGAGATCCCAGTCAGTTAGAATCCATGGCCCCGACCACGGCTCTGAGATCTCAGTCAGTTAGAATCCATGGCCCCGACCACGGCTCTGAGATCTCAGTCAGTTAGAATCCATGGCCCCGACCACGGCTCTGAGATCTCAGTCAGTTAGAATCCATGGCCCAGACCACGGCTCTGAGATCTCAGTCAGTTAGAATCCATGGCCCCGACCACGGCTCTGAGATCTCAGTCAGTTAGAATCTATGGCCCCGACCACGGCTCTGAGATCTCAGTCAGTTAGAATCCATGGCCCCGACCACGGCTCTGAGATCTCAGTCAGTTAGAATCCATGGCCCCGACCACGGCTCTGAGATCTCAGTCAGTTAGAATCCATGGCCCCGACCACGGCTCTGAGATCTCAGTCAGTTAGAATCCATGGCCCCGACCACGGCTCTGAGATCTCAGTCAGTTAGAATCCATGGCCCCGACCACGGCTCTGAGATATACATGCACCTTGTTAATCAGGTTAAATACTGAACATGAGACTGAGCAGTTAGTTTTTGGATGAAAACAGTGATTCCCATAAAGGCCCAGACTGACCCTGATATATTTCTATATTTAATAACAGAGTTAATAAAGGAGAGTTGGTGTCTGTGAGTATGTGACAGCTAATGGAGGATGCTGGATGGGATAGCAGCTTCAAGGATTTACACAACACGTTTCACCACGGCAGAAAACAGGTTGAAACAATAACAGGAAGTACTGAAAATGCTCAAATAGTGGCCGACAGAGGAAATTATTCTGATCCATGTTAACTTCCTGTGAATAACCGCTTTCACATTAAAAGCCTCCCAACTGTTCAGAGGCCACAATTCCGTTGAAAGACTTTTATTGTGAAAGCATAATGTGATAAAAGCAGTGTTTTTGGTTTGACTTTTTCATAATTTAGATCAATTATTCTTACATTTTCTTCACATTATCTTGTTTTTGAAAGAATCAAGAGTAAATATCTAATGTTTACAGTGTTTTTTCACAAGTTTGTGAGCAACAGCTAACAATAGTAGACCAGATCTACTGGCAGCTAAGCTATTAGCAACCTAGCATCTGCTAACAGGGAACAAATCTAACGGTAGATCATTAACGTCAGTCTAGTGACGCATCCACCCAACAGCCGCACAAGAGTAAAACTACATTACCTCTGTTCTCCTGAAACGACCTGTGTTGAACAATAAAATAACATCATAATAATCTAATTATTATATATTAATATATTATATAATATGCAGTCAAAATGGCGGCAGCGGCTCTGTAATGCGTTCATATAGGATAGATGGTAGATATGGAAAACTAATTCACTACATCCATTAAATTTGAATTTAATGAGTTTAAACGTTAACTTAAGGTGAGGAGTCCACATCTGTTTGACCTTTTCTGACTCTTCTCGCCAAAATAAAACATTTTAACCTTTAAAATAGGACAAGACTTTATTTACCTGATTCATTTATCATCACGATGCAGGTGAAGCCAATTAGAGTAGAAATCTTCAAAACTGGACTGTTTACAGGCCGCATTTCCTCCACTAACAGGTTTATGTCTGCAGGATTACAGAAAGACTCCTGATGGAAATGGTCTTGGTCTGTGGAGGTCTGTGAAGGTCTGCTGAGGTCTGTGGAGGTCTGCTGAGGTCTGTGGAGGTCTGCTGAGGTCTGTGGAGGTCTATGGAGGTCTGTGCAGGTCTGTGGAGGTCTGTGCAGGTCTGCTGAGGTCTGTGGAGGTCTGTGGATGTCTGTGGAGGTCCATGGAGGTCTGCTGGGGTCTGTGGAGGTCTGTGGATGTCTGTGGAGGTCTGCTGAGGTCTGTGGAGGTCTGCTGAGGTCTGTGGATGTCTGCTGAGGTCTGTGGAGGTCTGTGGAGGTCTGCTGAGGTCTGTGGAGGTCTGCTGAGGTCTGTGGAGGTCTGCTGAGGTCTGTGGAGGTCTGCTGAGGTCTGTGGATGTCTGCTGAGGTCTGTGGAGGTCTGTGGAGGTCTGTGGAGGTCTGTGGAGGTCTGCTGAGGTCTGTGGATGTCTGCTGAGGTCTGTGGAGGTCTGTGGAGGTCTGCTGAGGTCTGTGGAGGTCTGCTGAGGTCTGTGGAGGTCTGTGGAGGTCTGCTGAGGTCTGTGGAGGTCTGTGGAGGTCTGCTGAGGTCTGTGGATGTCTGCTGAGGTCTGTGGAGGTCTGTGGAGGTCTGCTGAGGTCTGTGGAGGTCTGCTGAGGTCTGTGGAGGTCTGCTGAGGTCTGTGGATGTCTGCTGAGGTCCGTGGAGGTCTATGGAGGTCTGTGATCTCCGAGCTCTTTCAGTTTTATCCGTTTCTGTCTCTAAGTCAGCCTTCGGTTCCTCCAGCACACTGACAAAGCGATCAATAACAATGAGCTGGTCTACTGATGTTAGCAGAAGTTACATTTATTCCAGTCACACAGCACTTTGTGAAACAGTCATTAAATGAACCTGATCACTATAGACGCACGTTGAACTTGGGATTCCTGTGATGGTCTGCACTGAGTCAGCTCATATATAATCCATATAACCGTGAAGCAGTAAATGTAAAGAGCAGCGAACGGACGCAGGTTTATTGATCACATACCCTCCACAGTTCAGACTCCTCTAGTGTTATTCTAACCCAAACCACCACTGTTCCCTCAATCCAAGCAGTTTAATGTGTAAGTCCATCTTTTCCTAAACCTAAAGTCCTGCTGAGCATCACAAAATAAAACGTATATGTACACAAATCAAATGGAGTAAATTTCTTGACTATTTCTTGAACTGCCGTCTATAACTGCGTCGTTATATTAGATATTAATTCTTGACCTGTTGGGAATAAAATATCTGCACAATTTGAAACTTGAAATGCGGTTGAAAGCTCTGAAGTTTGTTCTGAACCTTTGTGGTCCGATTTGGGAAGAAATTATACTTTGACTTCCTGAGATTGTGCTTTGTAGCGAGTTGAATGCTTACAGGTCAGAAACTGCAGCGTAATGTGGCCCAACGTCAAATTAATGATCTATTATCCTAAACCGTGTTTCACACGAAGCAGAACAAGAAATGACTTTAAGAGCTTGAGGCAGCTTCGACTTTTCAGATGAATCATGTTTGAACCTTCAGAAGGTCCAGAAACACACGACCTCGGGGTTCAGAGGTTTGGTGGTCTGGCCGGGCTCAGGAATGGATCTATGAAACGTAACGCAGCGTGATTCATATTTATCCCAGAAACCAATCAACATGATCACAGCCAGAGTTTAAAGAGCATCAAGCGCTGCGTACCGAGGAGGGCGGCTGGATGGGGGCTGCTGTTCGGTCTCGTATGGATCCAGAAGTCAGTGTAGGTTATTTGTGACATAACTTCTGTCCCCAAACCATCTTTTCCTAAACCTAATCAAGTTGTTTCCTCTTAAGACGAAAGTTTATTTTGAAAAGACTGTATGGATGCAATGACTGGAAATTGATAACACAACTCAGTCTGAACTACGTAGTTAGCTTTAGGAAAACATCACAGTTTGGCTCAAAATAACTTCAGAAGCTCCATAACTTAGTCCAGAAGTTACGTTGACAAATAAATGAACGTTGACTTCTAGTTTCAGACGGGACAGGGACATTGGTTTCCTCCCTACATGCCGTTCACTGCTCTTTATGTTTCCCAGTTCATAATTCAGTAGATAATATGGGTCGACTTTATGCCGACCATCTATCGTCTATGTACACGAATCAATACTTTAGTTATCGGGACTATTTCATGAACTACTGTGTGACTGAAAATGAGACGTAACTGTTGGTTATTGTATGAGGATTCGTTGGTTTTAGTTTTTACCACGTTAATGTTCGATTCCCTTCATTTAAGACCTGAAGCCATCAGTCAGCTTTAATTTGAGAAAGTACAGTATTTCACCTCCCACTCTGTGAACTCACTCATTCATCGGTCTCACGGACTCATGCCACTTATAGTTGCTTGACTGATATGTAGGAGGAAGTACAAAATGACAGCAAGAAGAACAGGCCACACAAAGGTAGAGAAATACTAAATACTTCAGATTCAAGCCCCTGAACGTCGCTCATTAAACCCAGCAGCTAAGATGAGCCGACAGAGGAGTCTGTGGTGTCCGGCCGGACGGTGCGACCCTGAACGCGTCCTGCTGTCGGACACCGGTGTGCTGTTAACTGAGATAGGCTATGGCTTTGGCTCCGGTCAGAGCGGGGCGGCGGCGAGGAAAACCAAACTGGGACAAAGTCAGCAACAACCAAACGCCCTCTCTCCCTCAACACGAGTTCAGATGATGTTCGTTTGTTCCCTCCGCTCATCAGTCTTTCATCATTTTAGAAAAATAGAAATCAGCAAAACACCATTACAAAAATAAAACAAAAAAGTTTGTCCAAAGTCGGCATCCACACGACAACTTCACAGAAATATGGACTGATATTGCACAGCGAGGGACTTTCTTCCCACATGAAGTAAATCACTGACAAAAAAACCAAAAAGAACACGTTCGGACATTAAAATGATCAAAATTTGCATTTTCTGGTTAGGTTTGGGGTTTTTAAACTCCAGAAGTGGAACCTGATCCCGGGCCCTGATCCCAGGCCCTGATCTCGGGCCCTGATCCCGGGCCCTGATCGATCCCGGGCCCTGATCCCGGGCCCTGATCCCGGGCCCTGATCAATCCCGGGCCCTGATCCCGGGCCCTGATCCCGGGCCCGGGTCCTGATCCCGGGCCCTGATCGATCCCGGGCCCTGATCCCGGGCCCTGATCCTGGGCCCTGATCCCGGGCCCTGTTCGATCCCGGGCCCTGATCCCGGGCCCTGATCGATCCCGGGCCCTGATCCCGGGCCCTCCTACATCAGGCAGGTAAATCCTCTGAGTCCAAAGAAAAACAACGATAAAAGCAAAGTTGAGAAGTATCACTGGTGAACTTTGGTTGAAGGCACAGATTTGCAGAAAAGGGCGACAGATGCTGTTTCTGTTGACGTGCAGCAGCGGTTCAGTGTGTTTGTGCGTCCTGGTGGACGAAGGTCCTGATGATCGGAGGGCAGGGCGTCACCTCTCTGTGGACACAAACACACAGATTTAGTCTTTCACACCTTTCACACACAACAGTACATGAACACACATGCAGCCTGTCTCCATGGCGATGGGAGAAGTTATCAGCTGGTTAACGAGCAGTAAGACTGTATATGAGAAGCTGCCAAAATAAATAAAAAACTAATTAATAAATAAATAAAGGACTCAATGTACATAAATAAATAAAAAAATCATTCAAAAAATTATGATATGAAAAAATAAAAGTGAAAATTAGAGAGAAGAGTAAACAACTAATTTTATTATACTTATTTACTTAAGTTATTTATTATTTGATTGATTTATTTTATATTTTGGCAGATCCTCCAAAAATCCTCCATAGCCACGACATCACACACGGGTTCAGGTTTCAGGCTTCCAGATTGGGGTTTTGGCCGTCTCCATCTTATTTAGTGTCAGAGAGGGCGGAGCTAAGTACAACCAATCAAATCAGACATTTAAAATGTTCTAATTAACGCTGATGAAGAGAAAAACACTGAAAAGGTTAAAGTTGTTAAATGAACACAGACAACTGTCAGACCAGACAACGCCGTGGTAACGACCTGTCAATCAGCAGCTAGCCCCGCCCTAACTCCTCCCTGCTTTCTGGTCTATCTGACTATAGATGGACCATCACTGACTAAATGAACATGCTGGACTGAAGAAGACTAGAAACTAGACTGAGACATAAACTGATGTTTCCAGTGCTGACTGAGGTAATCAATCAGAGTCGCCCCCTGCTGGGCTGGTGGACTGGATGCAGACTGTTCACCTCTCAGACCTGGAGGCCGAGTCCTGGTAAAAACATCCTGTTATGAGTATGTATTTTATGTATATTATTATGTATATTATGCTCACAGGCATTAACACATGTCCCATGCCACTAATAAGAAATAAAATAAAATGAGCTAAGAGATAAAAGTCCATCACATCTTGACGAGCATTACAGAGTGATGTCCTGTCGATTACAGCCGGACAGACAAACAAAGACTCGCGGTACGTCCCGTGTGATTTCTGTTCATACTGTACGACTCGTAACTTCCATACTTAACTTACAGCACATCCACAGTTATTTTAAGCCAAACCAGCATCTTTTCCTGAACCTAACCTGCTAGTTTTACTTTGAAAAGACTGCATTGGAAACTGACACATGCCTCCCGTGTTGCTGGACATTCAAGTGGAGCTGAACAAAGGGAACTCTGATTCAGTGTACACAACCGATCGGATTAGATCGTGTGCCGGAGTGTCAGGAGACGGCCGGACGTAGTCGTCCATCGTGGTCAGGCTGCTTGGCGACCGTACGGACGCATTCAGGTGGCGAGAGGCTCCTCAGAGGGCCGTTCTCCGTCCACCGTGGTCAGGCTGCTCCACCCCCACCGTTCAACATCTTCCTCGAAGTTAATCCTGCCCATAGCGGCAGATGGTGCTGGGAGCATCCACGGCTGTGCCCTCAGCAGCTCCTGTAGTTATGAATGATTGCATGGTCTTAGGCATTAAGTTGGATCAGTGTAATCCACCGCAGCATATGCAGCAGCCCGCAGGGCCAAATCCAGCAGGACTGAACTTTCCTTTTCACTTTCGCCAAACGTCCTCCAAGGAGGCCGCGAGGTGTTAACACGGCCGCCAGCATCCCACCCGCTGCTCAGTGAACGCATCAGCACGCTGCCTTCGTGGTCACACACAACACCAGATAGGTTAGTTAGTTCAGGGAAACACTCGGCAGCGCTGAACACGAGTCCGGGAACGAAGTAAAACAACGTTAGAAACTAAAAACACACGACAATCATCACTAACATGATGAACACCGGTTTCCTGGCTACAGTCCTGTGCTTGTTGGACCATCAGTGGTCTCTCTCCGTTACTCTATGTGGTGTTTATATAGCGTCAGCTCAGGATACAAGACGGACAGATGACATGGAAATCAAGGAAGGTGGACTTTATCGACGCTGTGCACATTATCGGAGCATTTATACGTCTTTTTCATTTAAACAGGCCAAAAGAGACTAAAATGAAAAAGTTCAATTTCAGCTTGCTCAGTCGAGATGCTCACAGTAAAACTAGAAATACAGGGATGTATTGATCCCACCTACTGCTGCTAACACTCATCTGGTTCAGTGCGTTGACTGATTTAGTATTGATTATTGGCAAATATTATGTAAAATTAGGCCTGTCAGTGTTTATCTGCTCTAAATTTACCTTAAAGGGAGATCAGTCCAGTATTTAATACTTTCATCAACATGTTAGTGGACTAATATGCTGCTTTATGTAAATGTATGTATATATTTATTATAGTAAATCAATACCAACACTAATCAATACCAGATATTGTCCAGAAACCCTCCCAGGTTCTGACTTTAGCATCAACAATCTGCTCCAATCAGAACAAACTGCAGCCCAACAGGCAACAACAGCTGTCAGTGTGTCAGAGTGCTGACTTGATTAGGACTTGATCCAGACTGACTGGGACTATCAGAAAGTGGGCATGTCTGTAAAGGGGAGACTGGTGGGGACCCAGAGAACCCATTTACATCCACACATCTGGAGGTCAGAGGTCAAGTCTGGAGCCTCATTTAACCTCCTTCACTACCAGCTAGTCTGACCTGGTTGGTACTGATGGATCCATCAGGTTCTCTAGTTTCAGATGAGACCAGGATGTAGTAGTAGTAGTAGTAGTAGTAGTAGTAGTAGTAGTAGTAGTAGTAGTAGTAGTAGTCTGACCTGGTTGGTACTGATGGATCCATCAGGTTCTCTAGTTTCAGATGAGACCAGGATGTAGTAGTAGTAGTAGTAGTAGTAGTAGTAGTAGTAAGTCTGACCTGGTTGGTACTGATGGATCCATCAGGTTCTCTAGTTTCAGATGAGACCAGGATGTAGTAGTAGTAGTAGTAGTAGTAGTAGTAGTAGTAGTCTGACCTGGTTGGTACCGATGGATCCATCAGGTTCTCTAGTTTCAGATGAGACCAGGATGTGTAGTAGTAGTAGTAGTAGTAGTAGTAGTAGTAGTAGTCTGACCTTGTTGGTACTGATGGATCCATCAGGTTCTCTAGTTTCAGATGAGACCAGTGATGTAGTAGTAGTAGTAGTAGTAGTAGTAGTAGTAGTAGTAGTCTGACCTGGTTGGTACTGATGGATCCATCAGGTTCTCTAGTTTCAGATGAGACCAGGATGTAGTAGTAGTAGTAGTAGTAGTAGTAGTAGTAGTAGTAGTAGTCTGACCTGGTTGGTACCGATGGATCCATCAGGTTCTCTAGTTTCAGATGAGACCAGGATGTAGTAGTAGTAGTAGTAGTAGTAGTAGTAGTAGTAGTCTGACCTTGTTGGTACTGATGGATCCATCAGGTTCTCTAGTTTCAGATGAGACCAGGATGTAGTAGTAGTAGTAGTAGTAGTAGTAGTAGTAGTAGTAGTAGTAGTCTGACCTGGTTGGTACTGATGGATCCATCAGGTTCTCTAGTTTCAGATGAGACCAGGATGTAGTAGTAGTAGTAGTAGTAGTAGTAGTAGTAGTAGTAGTCTGACCTTGTTGGTACTGATGGATCCATCAGGTTCTCTAGTTTCAGATGAGACCAGGATGTAGTAGTAGTAGTGTAGTAGTAGTAGTAGTAGTAGTCTGACCTGGTTGGTACTGATGGATCCATCAGGTTCTCTAGTTTCAGATGAGACCAGGATGTAGTAGTAGTAGTAGTAGTAGTAGTAGTAGTAGTAGTAGTCTGACCTTGTTGGTACTGATGGATCCATCAGGTTCTCTAGTTTCAGATGAGACCAGGATGTAGTAGTAGTAGTAGTAGTAGTAGTAGTAGTAGTAGTAGTAGTCTGACCTGGTTGGTACCGATGGATCCATCAGGTTCTCTAGTTTCAGATGAGACCAGGATGTAGTAGTAGTAGTAGTAGTAGTAGTAGTAGTAGTAGTCTGACCTTGTTGGTACTGATGGATCCATCAGGTTCTCTAGTTTCAGATGAGACCAGGATGTAGTAGTAGTAGTAGTAGTAGTAGTAGTAGTGGTAGTAGTCTGACCTGGTTGGTACTGATGGATCCATCAGGTTCTCTAGTTTCAGATGAGACCAGGATGTAGTAGTAGTAGTAGTAGTAGTAGTAGTAGTAGTAGTCTGACCTTGTTGGTACTGATGGATCCATCAGGTTCTCTAGTTTCAGATGAGACCAGGATGTAGTAGTAGTAGTAGTAGTAGTAGTAGTAGTAGTAGTAGTAGTAGTAGTAGTCTGACCTGGTTGGTACTGATGGATCCATCAGGTTCTCTAGTTTCAGATGAGACCAGGATGTAGTAGTAGTAGTAGTAGTAGTAGTAGTAGTAGTAGTAGTCTGACCTGGTTGGTACTGATGGATCCATCAGGTTCTCTAGTTTCAGATGAGACCAGGATGTAGTAGTAGTAGTAGTAGTAGTAGTAGTAGTAGTAGTAGTAGTAGTCTGACCTGGTTGGTACTGATGGATCCATCAGGTTCTCTAGTTTCAGATGAGACCAGGATGTAGTAGTAGTAGTAGTAGTAGTAGTAGTAGTAGTAGTAGTCTGACCTGGTTGGTACTGATGGATCCATCAGGTTCTCTAGTTTCAGATGAGACCAGTGTGTAGTAGTAGTAGTAGTACTAGTAGTAGTAGTAGTCTGACCTGGTTGGTACTGATGGATCCATCAGGTTCTCTAGTTTCAGATGAGACCAGGATGTAGTAGTAGTAGTAGTAGTAGTAGTAGTAGTAGTCTGACCTGGTTGGTACTGATGGATCCATCAGGTTCTCTAGTCTCAGATGAGACCAGGATGTAGTAGTAGTAGTAGTAGTAGTAGTAGCAGTAGTAGTAGTAGTCTGACCTGGTTGGTACTGATGGATCCATCAGGTTCTCTAGTCTCAGATGAGACCAGGATGTAGTAGTAGTAGTAGTAGTAGTAGTAGTAGCAGTAGTAGCAGTCTGACCTGGTTGGTACTGATGGATCCATCAGGTTCTCTAGTTTCAGATGAGACCAGTGTGTAGTAGTAGTAGTAGTAGTAGTCTGACCTGGTTGGTACTGATGGATCCATCAGGTTCTCTAGTCTCAGATGAGACCAGTATGTAGTAGTAGTAGTAGTAGTAGTAGTAGTAGTGGCAGTAGTAGCTGCAGTAGCAGGTTTGTGTACATGCCGACTCCTGGAGGAGGCGAGGGGCTGGAGAAGGAGTTAAACGGTCCGACGGTTAGCAGCTTCAATCTGCAGACTGCAGATCAATCGTTTGTTTTTAAAAACTGGGAAAATGCTCTCGAAAAGGTTAAAGGTCGTCTAGAAAAATGGAAATGGATTTTATCAACAATGTCCTACAGAGGTCGAGTCCTGGTCACCAACAACTTGGTTTCGTCCGGCCTGTGGCATCGCCTGGCAGTCGTTGACCCCCCACCTGACCTGCTGTCAAAGATTCAGACTGTTCTTGTAGACTTCTTCTGGGATAAACTGCACTGGGTGCCTCAGAGTCTGCTGTATCTGCCGAAGGACGACGGAGGACAGGGTCTGATCCACCTGAGCAGCAGGGGGGCCACCTTTCGGTTCCAGTTTCTACAGAGGTTTCTGTGCGGTCCTGCTGATTTGGTGTGGAGGCCGCTGGCTTGCACCATTCTGAGTCAGCTAGGTGGACTGGGACTGGACAGATCTCTGCTTCTGATGGATTTGAAACAGCAGGACATCATGGTTTTACCTGGTTTTTATCGTGGACTGTTTAAGGTCTGGAGCCTGTTGAAGAAGGAGAGGCTGGGACACCACAGCTCAGTGTACTGGCTGCTCCAGGAACCAGTTCTTCACAGGACTCGTTTCAGTGCAGTCTGTCAGGTGGGACCGGCTCTACTCAGGAGGTTCTGTCTGTCCAAAGTGGACTCCGGGACATGTGGTTCAGCTTGCAGGTGCAAACTTGGACAATGCAGCTGCTCTGGCCTGTCGGCTAGAGGTGAAATCCACTAGGACTGTGATGGTTCTGGTAAAGCCCATGATGCTGATGTGGACTCTGTTAAAACAGGACTGTGATGGTTCTGGTAAAGCCCATGATGCTGATGTGGACTCTGTTAAAACAGGACTGTGATGGTTCTGTTAAAGCCCGTGATGCTGATGGTTTTCCTTCGCTGAGTATTTTCCCAGATTTTAAAGACTGTTCAGGATTGTTTTTAAAAAGTGGGAGGTCTTCTGGTTTTTCCCTTCAAGACGCAAATAAAAAAGGGACATAAACAATGTTTGTTCAGGTCTTGAAGACAGATTGAACAGAAAAACCGACACCCCATGGAGGACTCACTCAGGTCTTGGTGACGGTGTTGGACCTGAATGGAGGATTCAGGTCTCAGTGGCGGTGTTGGACCTGAATGGAGGATTCAGGTCTCAGTGGCGGTTTTGGACTTGAATGGAGGACTCAGGTCTCAGTGATGGTGCTGGACCTGAATGGAGGACCCTGTATAAACCAGCGTTGGTCCAGACCTGCTGACCTGCAGTGGAGGACTCAGGTCTCGGTGACAGTGTTGGACCTTAATTGAGGACTCAGGTCTCAGTGGCGGTGTTGGACCTGAATGGAGGACCCTGTATAAACCAGCGTTGGTCCAGACCTGCTGACCTGCAGTGGAGGACTCAGGTCTCGGTGACAGTGTTGGACCTGAATGGAGGACTCAGGTCTCAGTGGCGGTGTTGGACCTGAATGGAGGACCCTGTATAAACCAGCATTGGTCCAGACCTGCTGACCTGCAGTGGAGGGTCTTACATGGCGTTGTGGCTGTAGATGCTTCTGTTTCTGCTCTGTGAGGCTGTTTTTCATTGGTTCTTGGAGTGTTGTCGTCTGCTGCTGCTGGTCTCAATGTTAGAACCGGTTTTTGGACTATCTGGAGAGTTTTGTCTCAGCGTATGTTCATTCTGGGCTACAGGTTCTCCCAGAAAGACAAAGACAAATGTGAGCTCTGTACTTTCATTGTGGGGAGAACAAAGATGGCCGTGGACCTGAGCAGAAGGACCAGAACAGAGAAAGCTGTGGACCACCAAGCTGGTCTAGTGTTTGTGGAAATGTTGATTTTATTTATTACAGAATGATGAAGGACCTGGACTACAAACAGACGATCAGCTGCTCCTTGGAAGTGGACTGACCTGATCTGGATTCTGTCAGTCTGGTTTATTCACACTAATGAGGACTGACCTGATCTGGATTCTGTCAGTCTGGTTTATTCACACTAATGAGGACTGACCTGATCTGGATTCTGTCAGTCTGGTTTATTCACACTAATGAGGACTGACCTGATCTGGATTCTGTCAGTCTGGTTTATTCACACTAATGTGGACTGACCTGATCTGGATTCTGTCAGTCTGGTTTATTCACACTAATGAGGACTGACCTGATCTGGATTCTGTCAGTCTGGTTTATTCACACTAATGAGGACTGACCTGATCTGGATTCTGTCAGTCTGGTTTATTCACACTAATGTGGACTGACCTGATCTGGATTCTGTCAGTCTGGTTTATTCACACTAATGAGGACTGACCTGATCTGGATTCTGTCAGTCTGGTTTATTCACACTAATGTGGACTGACCTGATCTGGATTCTGTCAGTCTGGTTTATTCACACTAATGAGGACTGACCTGATCTGGATTCTGTCAGTCTGGTTTATTCACACTAATGTGGACTGACCTGATCTGGATTCTGTCAGTCTGGTTTATTCACACTAATGTGGACTGACCTGATCTGGATTCTGTCAGTCTAGTTTATTCACACTAATGTGGACTGACCTGATCTGGATTCTGTCAGTCTGGTTTATTTACACTGATGTTCTTGTACCACGATGACGACAATGAAGAAGATGAAGATGAAAAATTTGACTAGATTATAAAGTGACACCCTGAAAAGTATATTATTATTATTAGTAGTAGTAGTAGTAGTGGTAGTAGTAATAGTAGTAATACTAATTATTACAATAACTGACCTTACATTCATTATATTGAAAACAAACTTGCCAGTTTAAAAGATAAATGAGAGTAAAAACATCACTTTATTTGATCAAATATTATTTTATTATATGAAATGCTTTTTTTAAAAATTTTTTTTTTCAATCCCTTTAAATGTCACCTCTCCTTTTTTGACGCCTCTGGGCCTCCGTAGTTCTACTAGAATAATATAATTCAGTTTTTATGCTCTCTCAGTTCTTTGAAGCAGAGCATGAAACTTTTTCTTTTTAAATTTGGGAATATTTATTCATATATTTCCTGTTTTATTTTATTTGATCACCTTGTCTACTCTTTATTTATATCTCATCTTATCTTAAATATGACAAGATTTTTTATGGGGTACCAGAGGTGACACTGTTTTTACTTTAAATATATCCCAGAGTCATAAAAACAGAAATATATGAGAATTTGAACATGTATGGTATTGAATATAACCCCTCTATCAGCAGCTTTAATGCAGAAATATCAGTATTGGCATTAAAAACACATTAAAATGGACGGAGCTGACTGAAGAGGTGTGGATTTGATTTTCACCAACGACCCTCGCTGACCTCTGGCAGCGAAGATGGCCGGCGGATCACGTAGTGCGCTCGGCATTATGTACTTAATGACAGACCCTGTAAATCCCAGCAGGACGGGTAACCGCCGCAGCCTGCACCACTTAACTTGAGCCAAAGTGATTTTGCAACCATTCCACAAATATGAGAGCAGTTTTAAAAGGATCGCCACACATTTCAGACTCCAGCAGGGCAGGAAACCAAAAACAAACACACACACATCTGAAATCTGGATGCATAAATTGACCGTATCCAAATCTGTTTTCACACCCAACCTACATAATCCGGGGACGGTCTGGCTGCATTTTGCGTGGACGGGAATTATGGGAAATCTGACAGTGACAGGCACTCAAGCAGAGGCCTGCAGCTGTCACAGTATTTTCTACACATATGTACAGAAACACCATTAAAGATGGTGGTGGAGCCCTGAAATAGACAGCAATGATTAATGATGTTAAGGCCCAAAAAAGGACTTAATATCTCTTATGGATTAAAATCATAAAGGACGAATCATCCCTGAAAATGATGAATCTAGTGGGTCAAAGTCTGAATCATGTACAAACATAACTTCCCTGTAACTATAGAAACACAACTAGTACAACAACTCCAAATTTAAAAGGAAAGGGGTACGCGGGCGGCCGGGCGCCGATGAAAGGGTTCCTGTGGTTGCCTCACGAGCTAAAACGGGGGTTGAAAGGGGGCGGGCTAAGGGCGGGGGGCGGCGGAGATAGCAAGGCCGGACCGCCATCACGGGACAAATTGGAGCAGATCTGATAAAGCGCTAAACTTACAACAACTTCCTGTTATGTGGCGAATCACGCAAAGGCGCCGCAGGAAGATAGAAACAGGAATAGAGCTATTTGGGATATGACTAGGTGAAGGGCGCCAATACACTAGCAATAAGAAAACCAAAGGGGGCAACTGGATGTGTGTCTGATTGGCTGATAAGATAAGATAAGATAAGATAAGTTTTTTGCCACTGGAGAAAGCATGTTAGAGAAAGGGATGGAATAACAAGAGAGAGGTGTGACCACCGTGTCAGCCCTCTGGGCAGTTGCTGGGAGAAAAAAGAAGATCAGATCTCTATTGGAGATGTCCCCAGTGTGTGTGTGTGCGCGCTCCTTGTCGCCTGTGGGGGGGAGGGAGCCTGGCAGGAGGGAGCACCCCAGGTTGTGGGACCCTAAGCAAGCTGCGGAGGGAGAAGGGATGAAAAGCTGAAGAAGCAAACAAAGCAATAAAAGAGAGGGGGGGGGGGGGGGGGAAAAATGTGGCACCAGGGCAGTTTTAGAAACTGCTCACTTTTGCTCCTCCAAAAACTCGGAAAATTAGAATGGGGTTAATGGGGGCTTACTGGGTTCGGTCACAGGAAAGCAAAAGTATAAGTTGACAGA
This sequence comes from Pterois miles, assembly GCA_947000775.1. NCBI lineage: Eukaryota > Metazoa > Chordata > Actinopteri > Perciformes > Scorpaenidae > Pterois > Pterois miles. The sequence goes on from CAMQGK010000549.1 coordinate 215,128, forward strand.
CTCAGAGTGACATGCTACGACACAGCGAGATACCTACGAGAAGATGTAAAAATATGTCTGTAGAGTGAAAATTGTGGAAATGGCAGCGAGTTAGAAATTTTAGTAGGAGTTGTGCTCGCTCTAGCGACGATGGACACACTCTGAGAAAATGCCAAAAAATGCAAAACCCCATTTTTGACATCAGATACTAAAAAGTATAAAGATAAAAAATATATAAATTTAGGTAAATATCTCCAAAAATTAGCACCAACTGGATGTAAAATTGATTCTGTAAGTTAAAGTATGACTGAGTTAAAAATACTTAAAAATGGACGAGAAATTGATTTTTTTTTAACTTCAATTCATTGTATGCGAATTTTTGTAGTTTTTGCGAATTACGTGCGATAAATTCACGTACTGGAATTCTGTTAAATAGCACACCATTCCCGACCGAGCCGCAATTTTTGATATATAATTTGTGGGTCCTCTAAAACTGTAGGAGGAGTAGCGAATCGAAAAAAGGCGGAAGATGAAAAAGAGAATAATAACTAGAAAATTTCTTGCAGAAATTTGAGAGTGACACGGGGGCTACTGCCGGGACGAGTACCTGACGCGTACCGATGAAAAGGGTTTTGCTGAGTAATAAGACACCTCCCACGAGACTCCAAAAAACGGTTTAGGAGTTATGAAAGGGGGCGTGGCAATGTGTAGCGGTGGGGCTCCGAGTCTATGTTGTCAGATAAATGACATAGGCCTGGACCGCCATCACGGATGAAAATTTGGAGCAGATCCGATAAAGTACGCTAAACTTACAACAACTTCCTGTTACGTGGCGAATCACGCCAAATGGCCGCCATGCTACGGCAACGTCATTCAACAAAACTCAGTCTTCAAATAGAGCTTTTTCAAGCAGCCATATTGACTTGGATTTGAAGGCAAGTCTCTGTCTCCAACCACACTATGCAAAAGAAAACCCAATAAGGTGGGCAATGGCATGTGTGTCTGATTGGCTGATAAGATAAGATAAAATAAGATAAAGATATTCTTTTTTTGTCCCACACTGGAGAAATGTACAGTTAAGAGAAAGTGGATAGTGAATAAAAGAAGCATAGATTTTAATGTGATGTGAACCACCTGTTAGTATAGCCCTGGGAGTTGCTGGGCGGAAAACAGAACGATTAGCAATTCTCCATATATGGAGATGTCCCCCTGTGTGTGTGTGTGCGCGCGCCTATGTCTGTCTCTGTGTGTGTTGTGTGTGTTAGGGAGCCTGGCAGGTGCGGAGCGCCCCAGCGTTGCTAGGGCAACCTCTAACTCCTAAGCTGTGGTTAGAGGAGACAGGATTGCATTGAAAGAGCCTGAAGCAAGTTCCAAAAAATGCCAATAAAAAAAGTACTCTAAGATAAATGTGAGTTTACGAGCCACAAGACTCTGACGAAAAGCCAGTGTGGTTTTTGTGTCTGTAGTGTCAAAAATGTGGCCACCAGGGCAGTTTTAGAAACTGCTCACTTTTGCTCCTCTCCAAAAAACTTGGAAAATTAGAATGGGGTTAATGGGGGCTTCATGGGTTCCGGTCACTTCCAGGCAATTTAGCCAAAAGTATAAGTGAAGACAGAGTGATGTCTAGACAAATGAGTATACCACTAGAAGATGTAAAAATATGTCGTAGAGTGAAAATTGTGGAAATGGAGCGAGTTAGAAATTTTTTTTTAGTAGGGTTGTGCTCGTTCCAGGCGGGCACTCTGAGAAAATGCAAAAAATGCAAAACCCATTTTTGAAAGAACTAAAAAATATAAAATAAAAAATATATAAATTTAGGTAAATATTCTCCAAAAATTAGCCCAATGGGTAAAATTGTCTGTAAGTTAAAGTATGATGAGTTAAAAATACTTAAAAATGGACGAGAAATATTTTTTTATTAACTTCAATCATTGTATGCGAATTTTTCGTGTTTTTTGGAATTAGTCGCGATAAATTACGTATGGATTCTGTTAAATAGCACACCATTCCCGCGGCCGCAATTTTTGATATATAATTTGTCTGGGTCCTCTCAAAACTGTAGGAGGAGTAGCGAATCGAAAAAAGGCGGAAGATGAAATTGAAGAAGAGAATAATAAGAACTAGGGGGGGGGGTGTGGGGGGGGTAAAAATATGGGGGGGAGGCGGGGGGGGGGGGGGGGGGGGGGGGGGGGGGGAGAGGGTTGGGGGAGGGGGAAAGGGAAGGGCTGGGGGTTGTGGGTGGGGTGAAGGGGTGGGTGGCTGAAAGAGTAGAGGTGGGGAAAAGGGGGGGGGTTAGAAATTTTTAGGGGTGGTGTGGAGGGTTGAGAAAGAAAAAAGAATGCAAAGTAAAGAAAAAAAAAGGACCCAAAAGAAGGGTAAAGTGGTTGGTGTTTATTGAAAAGGTGGAAAATGTTTAAATATCTGTGAAATTGGTTTGCGAGGGATAAATAGTGGACGTTAAAGTGGGGATTTGTTAGGGGAAAAGGGAGGGGGACAAAAAAGGGGAGAGAAACGGAAGAATAAGAAAAGAAAAAAGGGGAAAGGCTGGGGCCGGCGTGAGGGGCGGGGGGGTGATAGAAATGAGAAACGAGGGGGGGGGGGGAGAGCGGGGGAGAAGGAGGGAGAAAAGGGCAGGGAAAAGGGAGTACGAAAGGGGGGGGTAATGTGTAGGGTGGGGCTCTGAGTAGGAGATAAAGCGGTGGGAAGAGAGAAATGGAGAGACGATAAAGAGAAAGAGTCCGAGGGACAGCAAAGGGCTGCTCGGAAGATAGAAAGAAATAGGTAAGAGATAGACTAGGATTGAAGGAGCGCCACCAATAGAAAAGGGGCAAAAGGGGGAATGGATGGGCGATTGGGATAAGATAAGAAGTAGATAAGATTTTTTGCAATGGAGAAGGAGAGAAAGGGTAGGAATAAAAGAAGATAGATTTTAGGATGTGACAGGGTAGATTCGGGAGGCTGGGAGAAAAAGACGTTGCATCTCCATATATGGAGTGTCCCCGGTGTGTGTGGGGGTTGTCGTGTGTGTGTGTGTGTGTTGGGGGGAGGTGCGGGCGGGGTAGGGACTAGGGGTTAGAGGGGGTTGATTGAAGCTGAGAGCAAAAAAGCCAATAAACAAAAAGCCCAGATAAAGGTAGAGGAAGCTCGGAAAGGGGGTTTTGGGGGTAAAAATGTGGTGGTTTTGAACTGCTCATTTTGCTCCACGGAAGGGGGCAGGGGGTTTCCTGGGCGGCATTAGGATAGAAGGAGCAGAGGAGCGAAGGATAGAAGAGTAAACAGGGGTGAAAGGGAGGGGAGTTAGAAATTTTAGTAGGGTGGCCCAGCGGGGCATGAGAAAAGCAAAAAAGAAGAACAAAATAAAAAAAAAATATAAACAAAGTGGGTAGCTGTGTTAAGTGTTTAAAAATTTGGGGAATAATTTTAAATTTATGTGAATTTCGTGTTTTTGGTGTGGATATTAGTTGGACTTTTAGTTCCGCCGGGATTTTGATATATGGGCCAATGAGGAGGAGAAGCGAACAAAAAAGGGCGGAAGATGAAACGGATGAAAAATAAAAAAAAAGGCGGAAAGGCTGGGGCTTCGCGCGGTGTGTGTGAAGGCTGGGCGTAGACGAGAGGGGGGGGGGGGGAGGGGTGGTAGCGGTAAGGGGTTATGAAAGGGGGTGGAATGTGTGGGTGGGGGGGGGGGGCAGGGCGGGGGGGCTATGGGAGGGTGAGACGGGGGTGTTTGTGGTAAAGAAAAAAAAGGGTGATAAAAATTTTAGTGTGTGAACCCCTGTGTGCCGGGTGGGAGAGGCCGGGTGTGTGTGTGTGGCGGCGGTGTCGGTGTGTAAGGGGGGGTGGGGAGGGTAGTGGGTAGGGGGGGGCAGATGGGAGCAGAGAAGGGGGGTTTTTGTGTCTAGTGTAAAGGGGTTTTAGCTGCGAAAAAGGAGCCGAAATGGCTATGGGGTTTGTGGGTTCGGTCACTTGGGAGGTGGGCCAGGGGAAAGGGCAGTTAAAGGGGTGGGTGGGAGAAGTGGGTTTTGGATTTGGGGTTGTGGGGGGAGGCGGAAACGGGGGGGGGGGGGGGGTTGTAGGTTGAAGGGGGTGGTTGTGGGTGGGGTGAATGGGGGGGGTGCTATGGCTGGCTTGGTGGGGTGGTGGGGTAAAATATATTTTGTGTGCCCGTGTGGGGGGGAGGAGGGGTGTGTGTGTGGGGTTTTTCGTGTGTGTAGGGAGGGGTGGGTGTAGGGTATGGTTGAGGAGTGGGGCAGCAAAGAGATATGATTTTGAGCAAGATTGGAGGTGGGTTTTTGTGTCTGTGTGTAAAAATGTGGCCCTCGCAGTTTTAGACTGTCCTTTTGTCTTTTCCAAAAAAGGAGCCGAAATTAGAATGGGTCTAATGGGGGTTTTGCTGGAGTTCCGGTATTCCGGATTTTTAGCCAAAAGTATAAGTCTGACAGATCCAGGGTGACATGTCTACGACCAAAAGTTACCTCCAGAAGATGTAAATCATGTGTGGGTGAAAATTGTGGAAATGGGGAGTTAGAATTTCAGTAGGAGTTGAGGCTGTTCCCTCTAGGATGATGTCACACTCTGAGAAATGCAAAAAATGCATTTGAATAAATATTTAAAAAGTGAAATAAAAAATATATAAAATATCAAAAATTGTGGTGCTAATTGTCTGTGTTAAAGTTGCTGGTTAAAAATATTAAATGGGAGAATTATTTTTAAATTAAATTAATTCATTGAATGGAATTTTTCGTGTTTTTGCGAATTATGGATAATTACGTACTGGAATTCTGTTAAATAGCACACATTCCGGAGCGAATTTTTGATATATAATTTGTCTGGGTCCTCTCAAAACTGTAGGAGGAGAAGCGAATCAAAAAAAGGCGGATAATTATATTGAATAATAAGAAAAAAGCGCAGAAGAACAATAGTGCTGGGGCTCGCCCAGTCCTTGTGCATGCTGTGCTGAATAGTGCTGGGGCTATGCCCCGTGTCACTAATAATAAGAAAAAACGCGCAGAAGAAAATAGTGCTGGGCTTCGCCCCAGTCCTTGTGCCGCTTGCTGTGTGCAATAGTGCTGGGGCTATGCCCCGGTCATAATAAAAACGGTGAATAACAATAGTGCGGGCTTCGCCCCGCCTTGTGCCAGCTGCTGTGCTGCAATAGTGCTGGGGCTATGCCCCGTGTCACTAATTAGCTAACGTGTTGTTAAAACAGGAACTCTTCCCAACTCAAGAAATGGGACCATCCAAGGAGAGCATGAATGCACCATTTTACATTTAACTTTTAACAACAGACGCTAACCATAGTGGCTAACTATAGAGGCTAACCATAGTGGCTAACTATAGAGGCTAACCATAGTGGCTAACTATAGAGGCTAACCATAGTGGCTGACTATAGAGGCTAACCATAGAGGCTAACCATAGTGGCTGACTATAGAGGCTAACCATAGTGGCTAACTATAGAGGCTAACCATAGTGGCTGACTATAGAGGCTAACCATAGTGGCTAACTATAGAGGCTAACCATAGTGGCTAACTATAGAGGCTAACCATAGTGGCTGACTATAGAGGCTAACCATAGTGGCTGACTATAGAGGCTAACCATAGTGGCTAACTATAGAGGCTAACCATAGTGGCTGACTATAGAGGCTAACCATAGTGGCTAACTATAGAGGCTAACCATAGTGGCTGACTGTAGAGGCTAACCATAGTGGCTAACTATAGAGGCTAACCATAGAGGCTGACTATAGAGGCTAACCATAGTGGCTGACTGTAGAGGCTAACCATAGTGGCTGACTGTAGAGGCTAACCATAGTGGCTAACTATAGAGGCTAACCATAGTGGCTGACTATAGAGGCTAACCATAGTGGCTGACTATAGAGGCTAACCATAGTGGCTGACTATAGAGGCTAACCATAGTGGCTGACTATAGAGGCTAACCATAGTGGCTGACTATAGAGGATAACCATAGTGGCTAACTATAGAGGCTAACCATAGTGGCTGACTATAGAGGCTAACCATAGTGGCTGACTGTAGAGGCTAACCATAGTGGCTAACTATAGAGGCTAACAGTAGCGGCTAACCATCAGTGGTCCTTCTTTTGAAAAGTAATTTATCTTCATTTAATAAATATTTAATTCTATGTTTTTAACAGATATTTAACGAATGTTAAATTTGTATTTTCTGAAATGTTCTTGCTGTGGTTTCTCTGATATTGTAGCTCTCTAGATCCTCCAATCACAGTTTGTCATCTCAGATGTTGATATCTGGATTCTGGCAGCAACAACAGCAAGATGACATTTTAGATGAGCAGCTTTAGTCCACTGCTAGTGTTAGCCTCCAGTCTTTGGCTAGCCTCCAGCTAACACTGGGACTTCATCATGACACTAAAGGCGGCTAACGGCGGCGGCTAACGGCGGCGGCTAACGGCGGCGGCTAACGGCGGCGGCTAACGGCGGCGGCTAACGGCGGCGGCTAACGGCGGCGGCGGCGCTGCAGCCCACGACTTCACACCCTCGTCTGCAGCGAGAGGGAAGTGTGATGATGGAGCTGAGTGGCAGAGAGACGTTCAGACCAAACTGCTTCCATCCACCACGCCGACACGCTGCCGACGGAGCACTTCCTGCTGCTGTTACATCACAGTCATGCCTCTCAGGATCCCTGTCCAACATTATATAATACTTCACACACAAGTTGGATAAGTGGCACTGATACAGTAATTTACCACAGAGAGATGTTAGAAGATCTCAGCCGTCAGCAGCTCTACGGAGCTCTTTAGCCTCTTTCAGCTCCTAGTTTTGGTTTAGTGTCACAGTCCATGACCTGCTACAGACAGTGACCCCTGATGACCTCTGGATCCAACCATGCCTCCTACAAATATATGTTCAGACCGATACTACTAGTCCGAGACAAACAGAGTCACCTGATCACGTTGAACATATGAGGAAAAACTATGAATTAACAGCTCTGGAAAATGCAGATATGACTGTCAGTCAATTAAGATATTTAATCATCATTAATCACACGATTGTCCATACATATTTTATCTGTTCATAATGAAGCTTAAAGGGAGATCAGTCCAGCCTTTAATCCTCTGATCAACATGTTAGTGGATTAATATGCTGCTTTATGTAAATGTATGTACAGTATATATTTATAATTGTAAATCAATACCAACACTAATCAATACCAGATATTGTCCAGAAACCCTCCCAGGTTCTGACTTTAGCATCAACAATCTGCTCCAATCAGAACAAACTGCAGCCCAACAGACAACAACAGCTGTCAGTGTGTCAGAGTGCTGACTTGACTAGGACTTGATTCAGACTGACTGGGACTATCAGAAAGTGGGCATGTCTGTAAAGGGGAGACTGGTGGGGACCCAGAGAACCCATTTACATCCACACATCTGGAGGTCAGAGGTCAAGTCTGGAGCCTCATTTAACCTCCTTCACTACCAGCTAGTCTGACCTGGTTGGTACTGATGGATCCATCAGGTTTTCTAGTTTCAGATGAGACTAGGATGTAGTAGTAGTAGTAGTAGTAGTAGTAGTAGTAGTAGTAGTCTGACCTGGTTGGTACTGATGGATCCATCAGGTCCTCTAGTTTCAGATGAGACCAGGATGTAGTAGTAGTAGTAGTAGTAGTAGTAGTAGTAGTAGTAGTAGTAGTCTGACCTGGTTGGTACTGATGGATCCATCAGGTCCTCTAGTTTCAGATGAGACCACTATATAGTAGTAGTAGTAGTAGTAGTAGTAGTAGTAGTAGTCTGACCTGGTTGGTACTGATGGATCCATCATGTTCTCTAGTTTCAGATGAGACCAGGATGTAGTAGTAGTAGTAGTAGTAGTAGTAGTCTGACCTGGTTGGTACCGATGGATCCATCAGGTCCTCTAGTTTCAGATGAGACCAGGATGTAGTAGTAGTAGCAGTAGTAGTAGCAGTAGTAGTAGTAGTAGTAGTAGTAGTAGTCTGACCTGGTTGGTACTGATGGATCCATCAGGGTCTCTAGTTTCATATGAGACCAGGATGTAGTAGTAGTAGTAGTAGTAGTAGTAGTAGTAGTGGTAGTAGTTTTCTGGACTTCAGTGGGACCATGGCTGAATATGGTGGATTACAGTCAACATGTCAAAGATCACTACTTTTCTCCAGAATGAAATGCTGACGTTACAGAGTGCATGGTTTTATACTGCCATGGCACAGAGGTTTAAAAACATGGTTTTAATGGATGTCAATGAGTCAAATTGGACCACAAAGGCGTCCAGAGGGAGTAAAATGCATCAAGAGAGTATAAAAGACATCTGATCTCAAACATTTTACTAAAAGAAAAGTTCTTGAAAAACTTCTCACCACAAGCTGTAACACATCAAGGCCGAGGAGGGTGGAAGGGCTCATTATGTTTTAAATGAATGCAAAATAAATAAAGCTGTCAGACAAATGTGAAGCAGTAAAATGTAAAATTTTTACTCTGAGATGTGGTCGAATACAAGTGAAAATACAATGCAGTACTGGAGTAAATACTGAGTTACTTTCCTCCACTACGAGCCGGCCCACGCAGCGCTGACACACCCGTGACCACCGAGCGGTGGAGAAACTCAGTCAAGCGAGGCTGGCTGTGATTGGCTGGCTGGAAGCATGTGAACCCCCCCCCCCGCCGCCACACACACACACACACACACACACACACACACACACACACACACACACACACAAGCAGCAGCTTCGCTCTGATTACTACAAACACACTCTCAACATATTGTCTATTTATATCTGGGTTGGTGAAAATCATCAGTTCACGCGTGACCGATGCAGCACATGGAGCCGAACGTGCCGCCGAAGCCCGTCACCCGAAAACACAACAACATTCAAACGGAGGGTTACGTGACGCAGTTGTGCCACCTCGTCTGTGGATAATGAAACAGGATTTTCCCTCTTTAAGCCCCTAAAAATAGCTCCCAAACTCAGGGAGGGGGTCCATTACCCTCCATCCTCTCAGCTAATGGAGGGTTCAGATCTGAAGCTACTGAACCAGGTCTCAGTGCTTTACATCATCACATTACATCACCTTACATCTGCTCTCTGTATCGGTATCATCGGTGGAGCCACACTGCAGATGAAGAAACATGCTAATAAGCACAACATGAGTGAATAAGAAGCATCTCCACCGGTTCACTGCTAATACACAGACGCACCGGAGGACAACAGCAACTGTTTCCAGGGGACACTATAAACTGACGCACACAGCTGGGATGTGCTTGTTGTTGTGGTTTTGGGGCTTTTAAAGTATGGCTGTCTAAAGAGACCTGGATCCAGAATCGGAGACGGGGCCTCATTCAGTCCCATGAAAAGGTCTCAGTGGAGCATGATGACAAAATGGATCCACTTCCAACTGGAAGAGTACCTGGGTCTTCCACCGACAGTAGCGTCCGCCCGGTCGCATGCCATGGCCCGGTCGCATTCCATGGCCCGGTCGCATGCCATGGCCCGGTCGCATGCCATGGCCCGGTCGCACGCCATGGCCCGGTCGCACGCATGGCCCGGTCGCACGCCATGGCCCGGTCGCACGCATGGCCCGGTCGCACGCCATGGCCCGGTCTCATGCCATGGCCCGGTCGCACGCATGGCCCGGTCTCATGCCATGGCCCGGTCGCACGCATGGCGTCATACTGTCATCACGTCTTGCTAGCTCCGCCTCCTAACCTCGGTCTGGGTCTCATTCACAAGAACAGATTCAGCTATCAGAGTGTTTTACATCTTTCAGGACCTGATATCTAAATCAGGACTATCAGAGTGTTTTACATCTTTCAGGACCTGATATCTAAATCAGGACTATCAGTGTTTTACATCTTTCAGGACCTGATATCTAAATCAGGACTATCAGTGTTTTACATCTTTCAGGACCTGATATCTAAATCAGGACTATCAGTGTTTTACATCTTTCAGGACCTGATATCTAAATCAGGACTATCAGTGTTTTACATCTTTCAGGACCTGATATCTAAATCAGGACTATCAGAGAGCTTATTCACCTCTAAATAAATGATCCTCTGAGTTACAGACGTCTCCTTCTCAGTGGAAGTCTCTGACAAAAAGTATTTTTGGTCCAATGACGGCACATGACGGACACAGTAGTTGTAGTACCACCGTTTGACCACGACGACCATTAGCGTCAACAACCAGCGCCCTTGGTGGGGGCTGATCTGACGGTGTTGTTTTGGTCTTATTTGTCATGGCCTGATTCCAACAGTACTGCAGATCTGGTGGTAAGTGTGAGTGTGACAGTCAGTCGGTGATTTGAGAGGGAATGTGGGTATTTATCGGCTCCAGAGACGATTGACAACGATGAAAACACATTGGTGGACACGGCCCATCGTCCCAACCAGAAGCACACGGCTAATCATTAGGCTATGCTCAATTACGTTCCTGATTTTAAATAGTTTTTTCCTAGCATGGCGAAGGCGTGATGAGGTCATTCTGTGTACTACTTAGCCATGAGCTTCTGTTTGTGTGTATTTTCAGGAACAATGAGTTATCCATTGTGACACACACTGAGATGAATATTTAATAAATAAAATGAACAAGGATGTTCTCCTCAAAGCCACCAGACTACCTCGCTGATCATCAGACTAAATAAAACATCATTGCTAGTTTCTCTGTTGTTCCACTAACTTTGGTCTGAGAGTTGACAGAGAGACTGAAAAGCAGCAGATATATAAAAGAAGTAACCACAGCCATATTTTCACCACCGTACTGGCTGCAGGAAAGGTGTCTATTGGCTATTTTAAACAGGTAACAAACCTACATATATACATTGATTTTGCTGGAAAAAGGAGGATCATTGATCCTTTATCCAACTGAGGTTTGTACACTCTACGTCCCCGCCTGTGACTCTGAATGTCACTATTAAAAAACCAAGAGCTGTTGATGAGGAAACTGCTGACTGGTCACAGTGGCGTAGACGTAATTCAATGATCTTACCGTCTATGTGAATGTAAGTTAGTCTGGCTGGGTGATGCGAAGACGGAGGTGCTATGATGAAAACAAAACCAGTTTCTGGATTGTAATATTGCCTAAAAGAGGTTTATAAAGAGCAGATCAGTGAGATGGATCAGAGAAAGATGAGCTGACTGCAGCAGCTGCTCTGCTAGCAGTGAATTCAGACGTGATGTTACACAAGACAAAGACAGACGAAGAGCTTCACGTCTGATCCCAGATATGTGACACTCATGAGGACGGACTGAGAGCTGGAGAAGATCCGCCTCCGTTTGACCTTCGGTCAAAGCAAATTCATCAGGCCGCCGGCGCCGTGAACCATGAATGAGGATGGGCGGCGGAGCCTGGTGCAGGGATTCACATGGTCGTCATCTCTGACCTGCCAATTAAGCTGGATTATTATTATTATTATTATTATTATTATTATTATTATTGTTATTGTTATTGTTGAGTCGTACAGTTTCTCTCATCGGTCTGTCTGTTGATGCATCGACTCTGAGCTCAGTCAGTCAGGATCAATGCTGTTATAGTTTATAGTTTAAGGTCTTTAGTGCTTGTTGTTTGATATAAGGACAGAATATCACTACAGTTAAAGTAGGTAAAGCTCTGAGTTTCTTAAATCATGGAAATGTCAAACAGATATAAATGTTTCATACTGTAGTTATTAAAATGCCCTTACAGTTCCTACACAACATATTTTCTGATGAAAACTTGCTATATGAGCATATTTTATAGTTATCGGGGTTGTTTCTGGTGTTAATGAAGTGATTCATGTGGACTGCTGAACACAGTCACAGTGGCTGATCAGAGCCTGTAATAACAGCTCATCACCAAATACTGCGCCAAAAAACAGACTTGTGGATCCTCACTTTAATATAAACATATAAGAAATTATTTTTTTAGGAAATATTTCTGTAATTAATCCCATCTGCCTTCTTTTCATATACTGTATGTTTCACACACTTTATCAAAAATCATCAGCGCGCCTTATGTATCATCTCTGGTTGTGTTTACTGACCTTGAACCAGTTTTATGTGGTTCAGGGCGTCAAAAATCTGTCAAAATGTTTTATTACGACTTTGGTAGCTACGAAGCCGCACCGCTGGATGGACTGTCGGAGCATTACGGTACTTACCGACACCGTCAGAACCAAAGTGAAGAAAACTACTTCGGAGCTCGCCGTCGTTCCGGGTGGATTAACTACAGAACTCCAACCGCTAGATATCGGTGTCGACAGGTCGTTCAGAGTTAAACTGAGAGCTGCGTGGGAGCGTTGGATGACAGAAGGCCAACACACATTCACCAAGACAGGGAGGCAACGCCGGGCCAGTTCCTCCACTATCTGCCAATGGATCAGGAAGGCAGGAATCATCACTGAACAGCTAAGTAACAGCAACCAGACCGACTCCATAACGACCAGACTGACTCCATAACGATCAGACCGACTCCATAACGACCAGACTGACTCCATAACGACCAGCCCGACTCCATAACGACCAGACTGACTCCATAACGACCAGAGCGACTCCATAACGACCTGCCCGACTCCATAACGACCAGACTGACTCCATAACGACCAGCCCGACTCCATAACGACCAGACTGACTCCATAACGACCAGCCCGACTCCATAACGACCAGACAGACTCCATAACGACCAGACTGACTCCATAACGACCAGACTGACTCCATAACGACCAGACTGACTCCATAACGACCAGACTGACTCCATAACGACCAGCCCGACTCCATAACGACCAGACCGACTCCATAACAACCAGACCGACTCCATAACGACCAGACTGACTCCATAACGACCAGACCGACTCCATAACGACCAGACTGACTCCATAACGACCAGACCGACTCCATAACGACCAGACTGACTCCATAACGACCAGACTGACTCCATAACGACCAGCCCGACTCCATAACGACCAGCCCGACTCCATAACGACCAGACCGACTCCATAACGACCAGACCGACTCCATAACGACCAGACTGACTCCATAACGACCAGAGCGACTCCATAACGACCAGCCCGACTCCATAACGACCAGCCCGACTCCATAACGACCAGACTGACTCCATAACGACCAGAGCGACTCCATAACGACCAGCCCGACTCCATAACGACCAGCCCGACTCCATAACGACCAGACTGACTCCATAACGACCAGACCGACTCCATAACGACCAGACTGACTCCATAACGACCAGACTGACTCCATAACGACCAGACTGACTCCATAACGACCAGCCCGACTCCATAACGACCAGACTGACTCCATAACGACCAGCCTGACTCCATAACGACCAGACCGACTCCATAACGACCAGACCGACTCCATAACGACCAGCCCGACTCCATAACGACCAGACTGACTCCATAACGACCAGACTGACTCCATAACGACCAGCCCGACTCCATAACGACCAGCCCGACTCCATAACGACCAGACTGACTCCATAACGACCAGACCGACTCCATAACGACCAGACCGACTCCATAACGACCAGACCGACTCCATAACGACCAGGCTGACTCCATAACGACCATAACGACCAGCCCGACTCCATAACGACCAGACTGACTCCATAACGACCAGACCGACTCCATAACGACCAGACCGACTCCATAACGACCAGACCGACTCCATAACGACCAGACTGACTCCATAACGACCAGACCGACTCCATAACGACCAGACCGACTCCATAACGACCAGACCGACTCCATAACGACCAGACTGACTCCATAACGACCAGAGCGCCGTATGTATGAAGATAGACATCATCATTCATAGTGAGCCTTATAGTGCCAAAAATACGTATTTATCGGCTTCAAATTCATATTTAATATGTTGTCAAGTCTTGTTTTCATGCTTGGTTAGAGACGCTAACATACATTTTCTGACTGGTTCGGCCTCCCCCTGCCCACTGCTCTGTCTCTTTTATTCATTCCTGTTTTTATTTTCATGCCCACGTGTTATTTAACCGTCCAAACTGACCTCTGATCTGTCAGACAGACAGTTTCTGCAGAATGAAGCTATGTACGCCGACACTTCGCTACCTCCTGCGTCACGGAAACACACCATGCTAACATGGATGAGTCCGATCAGGAAGTAAAGCAACATGTTTTCATGTTTTTATGATTTGGTCATTTCCAGTAACTTATCTCTATATTATCTAATACTTGAGGGTAATTTGTGTTTCACTGATTTAAAACAGGTTTCTGCCTCCACAGCCAGTCAGCGGGTGAAACTCGAGTCGAGTTTTTGGTACCTGCAACCAGCAAAAAATGATTTTTTTGGCCACATTGATGTGATGAATTTGTTAGCAACCAGCTGTTTATTTCCACATCCAGCAGTCACATATCAGCATCATGGCTAATTAGTCTCTCTTTGAGCTCTACTTTTGGTCTCCACCAACTCCTGAGGGAAATATCTCTCTTTAGCTGCTAAATGCCCAACAATGAACTGAAAGTCCTTCTAAAGGTCTGTAAAGGTTCACTATAAAAACATTAAGTAAAGACCACGATCGTAAACTTAACTCACTTATTTCTGTGCCTAAACATGACCAAACGTCACACTTTCACTTCATAAAACACATTTATTTCTTAACTTGTAATTTCTTTCAGTTTTGGACGTCACAGACAAATGAAGTCCTCGAGGCGTCAGGCCAGAAAACATTTCTGTCTTTTTAAAAAGACAAACAACATATGTTTTGTTTAATCTGAAGGATTTGTTGCTCAGACATCCCACAGCGCTCTCTCCTCTATGGCAACTGTTACCGTGGCATTTGTACCACGATGTGTTCACGTAGCAGTCAGTACAGGACACATGGTGTACAAAGACACAGAAATAAAGAAAGGCATGTAAATACCACAGTATTACACGTGTCATGAGTACACATTTTAATGTTTTTGTGAATCATCTGTATGCTGCTTTTTGAATGTCATTTGAATGTCACACAGATGTCCACAGTTAGGTTCAGGCAAGAAAACCATTTAGTTAAGGTAATGGAAAACATCATGGTTGGGCTTAAGATAAGTAAGTAAATTAAGCAAAGTTAGGGAAACAGTGTAACAAAACTGCAGAAAAACACGGCAGGCACAAATGTCAATACAGAACATAACCACCAGCGCTAATCAGCAATAATCTGCGATAATCAATGATAATGGGCGATAATCATGGAGGGGGGGGGGTAATCAGTGATAATGGGCGATAATCGTGGAGGGGGGGTAATCAGTGATAATGGGCGATAATGTGGAGGGGGGGGATGGTGGTAATGGGGGGTAATGTGGGGGGGGGGAGTGGGGGGGGGGGGGGGGGGGGGGGGGGGGGGGGGGGGGGGGGGGGGGGGGGGGGGGGGGGGGGGGGGGGGGGGGGGGGGGGGGGGGGGGGGGGGGGGGGGGGGGGGGGGGGGGGGGGGGGGGGGGGGGGGGGGTTAGGTGGAGGGGGTTATGTATGGGCGATAATCGTGGAGGGGGGTAATCAGTGATAATGGGCGATAATCGTGGAGGGGGGAATGGGGGGGGGGGGAGGGGGGTAATCAGTGATAATGGGCGATAATGTGAAATGGGCGATAATCGTGGAGGGGGGTAATCAGTGATAATGGGCGATAATCGTGGAGGGGGGTAATCAGTGATAATGGGGGTCGTGAGGAGGGGAAGGGGGGGTTGGGGTTGGGAGGGGGTAATAGGTATGTGGGGGGGGATAATGGGCGATAATCGTGGAGGGGGGATGTGTGGGAAGGGGGGGAGGGGGGGGGGGGTAATCAATGATAATGGGCGATAATGGTTGCGTCATTAAAGCAAAACGGTGGTCTCAAACACATTCTCCTGTGTTTGTTGGACCATTAGTGGTCTTTCTCTCTTGTGTTGCCATGACAGTCGGTACAGGATACATGGAGAAGAAAAGACGAGGAAACCGAGACCACGAAACCCACATAATCCTGGTGTTTATAGGCCTTTTTTTGTGTAAACCGGCTGACGTTTCACAAGAACATCAGTCTCCTGGGGGAAAAAATATACTTAAAGTATTAACAGTAAAAGTACTCATGCAGGGTAAAATACTGTATGTTATTGAATTATTATTACATATATTCATGACTTTCGATGGTTTATGTCCCCAAAGACGGGACCCAAAAAAAGCAGTGATACAAAGAAAGTGTATCTTTAAGCCACTTTGAGTCTGGATGTTCTGATTGGCTGTTGGCAGCAGCACCCTGAGGTGTCGTCCTCCTCATCGTAGGTGCTGTGCTGCGTTTACAGCAGATGATGCTGGGTTGATGGCAGCAGCTGCTCATGTGGAAGCAGTCTGGTTAGATAACGCTCTCCGCTCTGCTTACAGAAGCAACACAGTCAGCAGCGATCCGGACGGCTGAAACGCATCTGATACTGAAACATCATCTGATACTGAAACATCATCTGATACTGAATCATCCTCTGATACTGAATCATCCTCTGATACTGAATCATCCTCTGATACTGAAACATCATCTGATACTGAAACATCATCTGATACTGAATCATCATCTGATACTGAATCATCATCTGATACTGAAACATCATCTGATACTGAAACATCATCTGATACTGAATCATCCTCTGATACTGAATCATCATCTGATACTGAAACATCATCTGATACTGAATCATCATCTGATACTGAAACATCATCTGATACTGAATCATCATCTGATACTGAAACATCATCTGATACTGAAACATCATCTGATACTGAAACATCATCTGATACTGAAACATCATCTGATACTGAAACATCATCTGATACTGAATCATCATCTGATACTGAAACATCATCTGACGGCCACCTGAAGCTGAGCAGATCAGTCCAGTTTAGACTGAACACTCAACTATTTACCATCACAGTTTTCTAAATTTCGTATTGACTGTGGAGGCGTGGCGACGAGGCGACGTGGCGACGTGGAGACGTGGCGACGTGGTGACGTGGAGACGTGGCGATGTGGCGACGAGGCGACGTGGCGACGTGGAGACGTGGAGACGTGGCGACGTGGCGACGTGGAGACGTGGAGACGTGGCGACGTGGAGACGTGGCGACGTGGCGACGAGGCGACGTGGCGACGTGGAGACGTGGAGACGTGGCGACGTGGAGTTTGTTTGACTGTGTGGAGTTTACATGTTCTCCCATGTTAGTGTGGGTTCTCTCCGGTTCTCCGGTTTCTTCCCACAGTCCAAAGACTGAATTTTCATAACGAATAGAACAAGATAACACATCCGACTCAGTGTTCAAGGTTTCTGAGGGTATTTTTACAATATGATACTGTATAATGGATTAATGTCAAATATGGACTTGGTGTCCAAAGATGTTAACTGCTTCAAGCAGCCCTTCACATGACAAGACGTATAAATGCCACAATAATGGTGGCAAGGTGTTCAATAAGTACAGTAAGCATGCCCAACCATGACATTTTCCCTTACCTTACCTTATTTGTGTATAAATGAAACGGTATGAGTTATAGCCGTAGAACAAAAAGAGAGGAAGACCACATAGTCACCAGACTTATAACCAGGAGGATCAGACTGATGTTGACTCATGTCTCGTTTCCAACATCACGGAGGTCACGGTGGTCACGTTGGTCACGGTGGTCACGGTGGTCACGTTGGTCACGGTGGTCACGGTGGTCACGTTGGTCACGGTTCTGTGATCAATATATGTTTAGGGCTTTTATTGTGAAGGGTAAGAACAGTAGCAGTAGATCTGGTCTGTGCTGCCTTTGTAAAGGCCGAGAGGAGTTAATATATAATTATATAATTTCTAAAGTCTGGCATCTTGACTCAGACCACAAAGGCTCCATGTTGTTTCATAAATATAGTAATATTATAATATAGTGGTTGATGCCTGTATTCACTGTGACACGGTTCCAGAACAACAACAATCACATTCATGTACTCTGTGAAAGTATTTATAACAAAAACAACTGTTCGGGATAACGAACCTCGTTATCCCGGAACGAGGATATGTCTCGGAAACGACATCATATTAATCTCACCAAAAAAATGCTGACCGAGTGTAAAGGCCTTCAGAATCAGTTGCCATTTATTGTTTAATTCAAAATAAAGTGGCTGATTGTGGGTTTTTTGTGTTGTTTTGTTGTAATCTACAGTGTTAACCAGGAGCTTTCAGCTGTGGCTGTAAGTCGGTAGAACGGGTTCAGTTGTATGGTGTGTGGTGCTGAGAGGCGTCAGCGCCGGTTAACCACAGAGACGCTTGTCAGGGTGAGTCAGTGCTATCGGGCCGGAGGTGATGCAAACCTGTTTGTTCATTTAGACGTCGACCTTTGTCTCTGGATGATGGCGGCGGAGGAAACATCCAGGAAGAAGCTGGCAGCAGAGGGCGGGAACACCGACAGGGATTAATTAGCATTCTCACTGCAGTTTACGTATATTTGATTAATTCGCTTGATGTTACCAATTTATCCTTGTTTAATGTGAAATTATATAAGGATTTTTTACTTTTACTTTTGTAATATTTTACTTTTTTTTCAAAAAAAATTTTTTTAATTATATAAAAAATATTTTTTTTTTTTTTTTTTAAAATTTATTTAAAATTTTTTTTTATTTTTAAAAATTTTTTAAAATTTTTTTTTTATTTTTTTTTTTCTCTATTTTTTTTTTATTTTTTTTTTTTTTTGTTTTTATTTTTTTTATAATTTTGAAAATAAAAATATTTTTTATATAAAAAAAAAAATTTTTTTAATTAAAATTTAAATTTTTGTAAAAGTATTTATTTTTTTTTTATATAAAATAAAAAAAAATATAAAAAAAAAAAATATATTATAAAAATTTTTAAAAAAAAAATAAAAAAAAAAAATTAAATAATAAAAAAAAAAAAAAATATAAAAAATTTTTTTATTTTTTCTTTAAATTTTAATAAGTTATTAATAATTTTTATGGCCCTCACACTGCTTTCCATTTTAAAGATAACTGCTCTTCTCCCCGAGGCCAAACAATTAGGTTACGTAAGCTCATCTGAGTCTTACATTTCCATGTCACAGACCTCGAGCCAGCTGAGCGCTCGGCTGAAAACCCTTAATTATGTGCCGCCGAGGAGGCGATCCTTCGCTGCTCGTGTGCTCGCAGCTCCAGTTAATGACCCAGCACGGCCCGGCTTTAAATACACTACGAGAGGATGTAGTGAACGCCGCGCTGACGATTTCATGCCTTCATTTTGGATGACTGTGGTGTTCAGGATGCGTTCAGGGCCCGTGGTGCGTTTTAGGAAATACGCTGCCGTCTGTTTGTGATCAGTAGATGGTATCAAAGGTAGCAAAGCTCAGGTGTCTCATTAGTTTTCTTTTATTTTCTACTTTTCATCATATAATTTAATTTATGTCATTCTTTTTCACTGGAAACGTATGTATATATTTCTGTATGTAAATAATAAGTGAAAATCTGATTAAAATAAAATAGAAAATAAATAACGTTCTTAATAATAACTTAATCATAAATAATAATAATTTTGAAAATAAACTTGATAAAAATCCATTTGTCATTAAATGTAGCAAAATAATATTCAAATTAAATGTAGCCATAAATTAATTGATCAAATGTTATATAAACAGATATTTCTGTTTTAATTTGCTAGTTTATTTAAATTATTAATTAGCATTAATTCCTTCATTTATTTACTCTTCATTTTAATTTAATATTTTTTTCAATTTAATATCTTTTGTTTATTCATTTATTTTTATTTTATATTTCTTTTTAAGAATATTTTTCAAACCCTTATTTATGTGGCCAAACTTAGTTATTTCTGTTTTATTTTCTTTACACACATTTCACCTGCTATTGCTGTTGTTATGTTACTGTATGCTGTTTATTTTATGCTGTATGTTTTTTGGCTATACAGCAGTTTTCACAACATTCAATGTAGAATTAAACTTTATTAGGGTTAGGGGTAGAGGGTTAGGGTTGGGGTTAGGGTTGGATTAGGGTTGGGGTTAGGGGTAGAGGGTTAGGGTTGGGTTAGGGTTGGGGTTAGGGTTAGAGGGTTAGGGTTGGGTTAAGGTTGGGGTTAGGGGTAGAGGGTTAGGGTTGGGTTAGGGTTGGGGTTAGGAGTAGAGGGTTAGGGTTGGGTTAGGGTTGGGTTAGGGTTGGGTTAGGGTTAAGGTTGGGTTAGGGTTGGGTTAGGGTTGGGGTTAGGGTTAAAGGGTTAGGGTTGGGTTAGGGTTGGGGTTAGGGGTAGAGGGTTAGGGTTGGGTTAGGGTTGGGGTTAGGAGTAGAGGGTTAGGGTTGGGTTAGGGTTGGGTTAGGGTTGGGTTAGGGTTAAGGTTGGGTTAGGGTTGGGTTAGGGTTGGGTTAGGGTTGGGGTTAGGGGTAGAGGGTTAGGGTTGGGTTAGGGTTGGGGTTAGGGTTAGAGGGTTAGGGTTGGGTTAGGGGTAGAGGGTTAGGGTTGGGTTAGGGTTAGGGTTAGGGGTAGAGGGTTAGGGTTGGGTTAGGGTTGGGGTTAGGGTTAGAGGGTTAGGGTTGGGTTAGGGTTGGGGTTAGGGGTAGAGGGTTAGGGTTGGGTTAGGGTTGGGGTTAGGGGTAGAGGGTTAGGGTTGGGGTTAGGGGTAGAGGGTTAGGGTTGGGTTAGGGTTGGGGTTAGGGGTAGAGGGTTAGGGTTGGGTTAGGGTTGGGGTTAGGGGTAGAGGGTTAGGGTTGGGTTAGGGTTGGGGTTAGGGGTAGAGGGTTAGGGTTGGGTTAGGGTTGGGGTTAGGGTTAGAGGGTTAGGGTTGGGGTTAGGGTTAGAGGGTTAGGGTTGGGTTAGGGTTGGGGTTAGGGGTAGAGGGTTAGGGTTGGGTTAGGGTTGGGGTTAGGGGTAGAGGGTTAGGGTTGGGTTAGGGTTGGGGTTAGGGGTAGAGGGTTAGGGTTGGGTTAGGGTTGGGGTTAGGGTTAGAGGGTTAGGGTTGGGGTTAGGGTTAGAGGGTTAGGGTTGGGTTAGGGTTGGGTTAGGGTTGGGTTAGGGTTGTGATTGTTGGTGTTTTGAGGTGGTTGGTGCTGATTTAGTGTGATTAGGGTTGTGTATTTTGCTGTGAATCCCCAGATGGAGAATTCTTCTACAGACAACCTTCATATTTATTCATGTGTCTCACATTAACATTAAACCTCGTACGTAGACTATGGGTATGCATCTATAGGCCTATACATTTCACATAGACTATGCTGTATGTACATATATAAGCTTGTCAGCATGAGTGAGGGGCAGATGGACGCTCCAGCCAGCAGGACACGGTGTTACTGACTGTTAATCAGTGTTTTATTGTGGTGGCATCTGTGGCGTGTTTTCAGTAGTTGTTTCCGAACATGTTTTAGTCAGTTTATGTACCTATTTTAAACCTTCCCATGACATTTTCCCTTACCTTAACAAAGTGTTTTTCTTGCCTAAACCTAACTGTGGATGTTTTCGTGGATACAAATGACACATGGAAACACCAAAATGACTGTTCATGACATGCAGAATGAGGCTGGCTTACTTCATGCTCCACACCGTATCACCACATTTTTACTAAAACACCGCCCTACCTGAGGCGGCCATTTGCATCCCGTCTGCCTCCATCCTTCTCTAACCTTTACCGAGGGCTCACAAACACTGTAGTTTCAAGTCATGTGTTGACCATTTAAAGCATTTAAAGTCATATATTGTGTGACAGTGTCCCATAAACGCAGAACGGCGTTTCCTCTGGAGGAGCCGTCGCCAGGACGAGCTCAGCGCCATCTTTGCTCTCTGATTTCCCAGCAGCTGAGGCCTGCCGCTGTGTGTGTGGTGTTACGTAACGTCCTCGTTGCATTGTCTCTGCTGCTTCCAGCACCGGTTACAGGAGTCCGGAGGGCTCCCGCTAATCACCTCACCCTCAGAGATCGCTGCCTCGTCTTCACATCGGACCGCCGTATTAAAGCTCCGGTTATCTGTCTCCAGCTCAGTGACGCTGTCACATATTAATATTTCATGTTTTAATAGCACTAATCACGGCCATGGGTTTGTGTGGCAGCAGCCGTGTTAGTCGTGCCACAGTAATACTTCTTGTGTGTCACGCGAAGCATTAGAAGCCTCCGGATTAAAGGCATTTATGAGGGTAAAAATAGAAACATGATAATGCATCACATGTAAATACTGTACTTCTTATGTGTGTATTTATTTCTACACGAACACGCTGAGTTTACGAGTCACTGGGATTAGTCATGGAGACAATTTTCCCTCCATCTCGGAGCGCTCGGTGAAATGAGATGTCAATCAATCGGACAGCTGTGACGGGACGTTTCTGTCGGCAGGAAAAGTTTTTTAATCTCAATCAAAGTTTTTGAGGCGACAGTTTAAAGTTCAGGCTCAAATCCTTCCAGCGTATTAACACGAGGCATTCGAGGACACATAAAATGATGGGAAAATTAAACCTCAGCTGCAAAGTGAACTTTTCAGATTTGGTTTAGTGTTGTGTTCATAGACGGCTGTTCCCCAGATGGAAAACAGTCATTGATGAGATGAAGAATGAGGATGTCATCACCATCATCATCATCACCATCATCGTCATCATCACCATCATCATCATCACCATCATCGTCATCATCATCGTCATCGCCATTGCCATCACCATCACCATCATCGTCATCATCATCATTATCATCATCGCCATCGCCATCACCATCATCGTCGTCGTCATCATCATCGCCATCACCATCATCATCATCATCATCATCATCGTCATCATCATCATCATCGCCATCACCATCATCGTCGTCATCATCATCATCGCCATCACCATCATCATCATCATCATCATCATCGTCATCATCATCATCATCGCCATCATTATCATCATCTTCATCATCATCATCATCATCACCATCTTCATATGTGCCTGATGTGTGGGTGCGACTGATGCAGCAGGTTGGTGTCTGTTGTGTGCAGATTAACAATGTGGAAATAATTTAAATCTGATGATCAGGTTGCGATCTAGCAAATATTCAGGGCAAACTGGTGTTTTGATGCTGAAAACCTGCTTAACTATGAGCACCAACATGTTGGGGGTCCATCAGTGTCTCTACATGCTTTTGAAAAGCCTCATTAACGCTGATTAAAACATGCTGAAACATGCTATGAAAAGCTGCTGCTAACTGGAGCTAACCCTGGAAGTCTGGCATCATAAACAGATAGAAAAAACTCTACCGTGACTCTGTCTTCAGTGGGAGAGTTAATAATCAGCATCTGTTCCCAGGATAAATTACTCTGCAGTAGTCAGGTATTCATGGACACGCTGACTTTTACCACTTTTCCAGCACAATGCTATGTGACGCACGTTAAAGTGAATATATAATAAATAAAATCAGCAGGGATTTGGACGATTATTATAATCTATTAGCGCACAAATCATACGATCAATATGCTCTCCTCAGAGACACCAGAGTCCATTGACAGAAACAGTGATTTTACCTGATGGTCAGACTAAATAAAATGTCTTTCTACCGTTATAATGTATATAACCTTTATGATAAAGAGACTGAATGAGAAACAGAAAAAAGAGGAAACCACATCAAGTTTATCGCTGTTCGCTTTGTATTAACTTGTGTTTTCTGTGATTGTTTTTAAATGTGTTATACAAATGAAGTTAAAGTCTGTCTACTTTGGGTTTTCCTGTGTTACATAACCTCCACATACTGTATGTATAAGGCGTATAACAGTATAAGACAAAGAGTTGTTTGGAAGGCATATTATTGTCTTTTCAATGAGCTAAGCTAGATGTGGTGCTAAGCTAGGCTAACGAACACTACACTGAATACAGAGTGATGGACGGAGATGCTGCAGAGAGGCTGAGCTGATCGACTGTCACCAATAGAAGCACTCGGTTTGTTCCCTGCAGGACCAGAGCCCTCTGAGCCAATCACCCGGCTGTTCGAACAGGTCCGTTCACCTGGAGAAGACTAGCGGGACTCTCAGAGCTCTGTGATGCTGCATTCAGGTCAACACCAGCCTGGAGGAGAGCTGCTGGTCGTTAAGGAGCATTTAGTCCAGTGACACAGGAAAATGCTGAATTACAGCCTCTGAATGAGCAGTACTAGTTAAAAATCACGTTTCCTGTATTTGGACAATACCAAGCATTGTTGGTCAGCAGACGACTCGCCCTAATTGGGATCGACGGAGCGGCCAGTTCACCAGATTACACAGCAGCTTCGGCTCTGCCACGTTTTATTAGTGAGTGCTGGACGGCGTCCCGGAGCTCGTGGGGAGTCCCCATAGATCCGGCTAATTGAAGCAGCCAGCAGATAACGAGGGTTACGGAGCAGTAGGGGGAGTAGGTGGGGAGGTGAGAGCACCGTTACACCACACGGCCAAATACTACACTGTACTGAATACTACAGCCAGTATGTGAAGGCTGGGCATGTAATGTGACACCATGTTCATTAATAGAGTAATTGATTATTAGGTCTGGCTCACAGTCTGGTCCACTTCAACAGGGATTTCTTCATGGAGCGTCTGTTTGGGGACGTTAGCATCCTGAAACAGGACAATCTGGTGGTACTCAAGCTCCTTTAACACATGAACTGCAACCCTGAAGTCTTCCAGACATCACCCAGAGAGCTGTATTTGTCATTAAAGGGACATAACGCAGACTTCACCCTGCCAGCTCCTTGGTATAAAGCCTGTTAATATCCGACCGAACCCTCGTTGTCCAGAAGAACAAGGATCATTTTCACAAAGACGATGGACAGACGATATTCAGGGGCTTCTGTTGGCAATCTCTAGTTCATGTGACACAACAGTTTTTAGAGCTCAGCGACAAAAGCTCCGTTTACTCGCCGCTCGAAGGTCCTGAGAGGCTGACGGATGCTCGCCGACGGCTTGCCGACACTTTCCACATATCTAACATGCTCAATATGTGGAGCTGTCAGGTACTCTGGCCACGAGCTCCAGCCAATGAGAGACACGGGTTGGGGGTAAACCAGGGGGGGAGCCTGGAACAACAGGAAGTGACCGGATGAGCTGCATTTACCACACGGATCGAAGCTGCTGTTGTGGACACTGGTGGAAACAGGCGACCATCTCGTACGACATCACGTCATCTACGGTGTATTTCTGGAGTGTGTGTGTTCGTTAGGGCTGCACCATTAATGCATATTAATCACAATTACATGAATATGATCACCTGAGATATCAATGTTTAAAACTGCCGGTGATCCACATGTTAGATATCATCTATACAAGCAGCACCTTTATAGATATCATCTATACAAGCAGCACCTTTATAGATATCATCTATACAACCGGCACGTTTATAGATATCATCTATACAAGCAGCACCTTTATAGATATCATCTATACAAGCAGCACCTTTATAGATATCATCTATACAACCGGCACGTTTATAGATATCATCTATACAACCGGCACCTTTATAGATATCATCTATACAACCGGCACCTTTATAGATATCATCTATACAAGCAGCACCTTTATAGATATCATCTATACAACCGGCACCTTTATAGATATCATCTATACAACCGACACCTTTATAGATATCATCTATACAACCGGCACGTTTATAGATATCATCTATACAAGCAGTACCTTTATAGATATCATCTATACAACCGGCACCTTTATAGATATCATCTATACAAGCAGCACCTTTATAGATATCATCTATACAAGCAGCACCTTTATAGATATCATCTATACAAGCAGCACCTTTATAGATATCATCTATACAAGCAGCACCTTTATAGATATCATCTATACAACCGGACCTTTATAGATATCATCTATACAACCGGCACGTTTATAGATATCATCTATACAAGCAGTACCTTTATAGATATCATCTATACAACCGGCACCTTTATAGATATCATCTATACAAGCAGCACCTTTATAGATATCATCTATACAAGCAGCACCTTTATAGATATCATCTATACAAGCAGCACCTTTATAGATATCATCTATACAAGCAGCACCTTTATAGATATCATCTATACAAGCAGCACCTTTATAGATATCATCTATACAAGCGGCACCTTTATAGATATCATCTATACAAGCGGCACCTTTATAGATATCATCTATACAAGCGGCACCTTTATAGATATCATCTATACAAGCAGCACCTTTATAGATATCATCTATACAAGCGGCACCTTTATAGATATCATCTATACAAGCGGCACCTTTATAGATATCATCTATACAAGCGGCACCTTTATAGATATCATCTATACAAGCAGCACCTTTATAGATATCATCTATACAAGCGGCACCTTTATAGATATCATCTATACAACCGGCACCTTTATAGATATCATCTATACAAGCGGCACGTTTATAGATATCATCTATACAAGCAGCACCTTTATAGATATCATCTATACAACCGGCACGTTTATAGATATCATCTATACAAGCAGCACCTTTATAGATATCATCTATACAACCGGCACGTTTATAGATATCATCTATACAAGCAGTACCTTTATAGATATCATCTATACAAGCAGCACCTTTATAGATATCATCTATACAAGCAGTACCTTTATAGATATCATCTATACAAGCAGCACCTTTATAGATATCATCTATACAAGCAGTACCTTTATAGATATCATCTATACAAGCAGCACCTTTATAGATATCATCTATACAACCGGCACTTTATAGATATCATCTATACAAGCAGTACCTTTATAGATATCATCTATACAAGCAGCACCTTTATAGATATCATCTATACAACCGGCACGTTTATAGATATCATCTATACAACCGGCACCTTTATAGATATCATCTGTACAACCGGCACCTTTATAGATATCATCTATACAAGCAGCACCTTTATAGATATCATCTATACAAGCAGCACCTTTATAGATATCATCTATACAAGCAGCACCTTTATAGATATCATCTATACAAGCGGCACCTTTATAGATATCATCTATACAAGCAGCACCTTTATAGATATCATCTATACAAGCAGCACCTTTATAGATATCATCTGTACAGGTTGTGAGAACGGTGCAGAGATCTGAACTCTCCGACAGGACGGAGTCTGAACTGACACCGGAATAATCGAACACACTGAACGACAGCAGGCGAACCAGATACCAGACTTCACATCACACCTCCTGATTTCGGACAAATGTTCACACCTCTTGTTTCCGGGTCAAGCTGTCTGTACCTGGAGTTGATCAGCCGTAGTGTTCCCACCTGGACGACGACACCTCAGCTGAAGAAACTCGGTCTGAGCTGCAGCAGTGAACTAACTCTGAAACTCACTGATTGGATGAACGTCCCAGCTGTCCTGAGCTGATTGGAGGTTATTCAGATCACCTGAGCAGGTGAGCGGACTGATGGATCCTCGTCAGACACAAGCTCTGCTCTTTACATCGTTTTCCTGTCTTAACATTTCTGACAAAACCAAACTTTAAAGTCTGTAAAGGAAATTCAGAGATTTCTCTCTAAACACACTGTAAATGTTGTTAAACGGTTCAACTGAACTTAGACCGTTTACCACCAGACCAGGATTCCTTAGGAGGGCTGAGAGCAGGACTCCATGAGGCTCTGAGCCTCCTTAACGTGACCCCTCCCCTCACACTACTGAGTACAACGACTACAGACCACAGTCTGGAACCAGATCCACCTTCACCCTGCAGACGCATCTCCTCTGGATGGAGCCTCATCACAGAGGAGTGATCCAGAGTACGGAGTACCAAGACCACAAATGTCTCAGAGACCACCAGGACCACAAAACCACGCGGGAAGCATCTTCACCACTAGCCTTTCCTGGCCGACCGGTGCACCGGGTCGTGGTCCCGTGAGGGCGTCCTCCCACACCGAGCGCCATCCCCAACCCACCAAGCTGAATCCCTGTGTGGACCACACCCATTCCCAAACAGCCAGACCCCAGGAAGACCAGACCCCCGACATGACTGGGGCCGTTACCGGTCTCACAGTGAAGGAAGTCAGAGGGGGGCCCACCAGGCCAGCGGTCCTCTGTCCGCTACAGAAACAGGGATTCGCTCACCCCCCCCCCCCCCTTGTGGGCGTGGTTTCAGCACCATCAGTGGACACGCCCCCTCACAGCAGAGAATACTGATTATTTTTCCATGATTTTGAAAGCTCATTTTATATAATGGTGATTTTTTTGTGAGTAACATGTTTCTGTGGTGAATGTATATTTATTTTTGTTTTAAACTGATTGAAAGCATCTTAAGAGCTTAAAAACGCAGTTGAGAATCAGATCTGATCAAAGTGTTTGTTGTGAGTCAAGATGCATTTGTGATGTTAAATCTGTCTAAAGGGAAAAACTAAGACACTCATTTACCTCAGCTAAAATAAGCACAGAGCGGTTTGTGAATTGCTGCCACATTATGAGACGTTAACGTACATGTAGATTGAACATCTACGTACTTTCACTATCTGCCAGTCTTTCAGGGATGAAAACGACCAGATGAGACGCAGAAAGAGGAAAATCTACGGCGTGTTTCTGTCTGACTGACCAACAACCAGGACGGTGCTTCAGCAGCAGCGCAGCCGAGAGGAGAGGGTGATGGAGGCTGTAATTAGTGAGTGAAATCAGATGAGAGTAATAAAAGATGCAGGCTAACGTGTCCATCGGCTTCTGGCTGGCTGCGTCCAGATGCTGCACCGCTGGCGGCGGTTCAGCGGAGGTGAAGCCACGTGGATCCGTCCTGCAGCTCTCGGCTCACCGACGTGATGCTGAAACACCGTTCTCCACATGCAGAAAGCAACTGTTGCCATGGTAATAAAGTCCACACACTGGAATAAACAAAACGTTACGTAATCCAACCGGATCGAGGCGGCGAGGAGACCTGGAGCCCCTGAAGTGATTGGAGTCAGGAGGGCCGATGGATGATGAGGTCAGCACAAGTCCAGCTACGATGATTTAGCACAAAATAAAAATGCATGTTCCCGATTTTAGATGCCTCATATTTGAAGCTCGACTGAATGGCCGAGGACAGATTGGTGGTTTGGGCTTATGTGTAAAACTCAGTTTTTCATATTGTTCCAGACATTTTGGAAAATGTGCAGATGTCTCCACAGACACCTGTTCAACACAGCTCACGAAATTTGATCTGTTTGATTCGTGCACATAGAAACAAAGACGTTTTCGTTAGCTTGAGGAAAAGATGGCGGTCTGGGTTAAAACAACTCCAGAATGCTGTAACTGAAATACAGATGTTAAGTGACAAATAAATCAGCGTTGACGTCTGGCTTCACACTCAATAATCAATGACCCCCGTCCACCGGACGTCCTCCTCACACGTCCCTCTATACTTCCTGCTTCATTTTACGTGGATTATATACGAGCTTGTGAAAAAATGTGAAAGTCGTGTCCATGTACACCAACCTATCCATGACATGTGGTGAGTGTTTCGTAGTTAACGTTGACTTCTTGTGTTGATGTCTGTTAGAGAAACTCACAGATGTTCAGTTACCTCGTGATCAACATCACAACTTCTCGATCATACGTTGTGTGAGACTTAAACAGGCTCTGATTCAATGTTCAATAACTTTTTAGGATTTTTTTTTCCTTTTCCTGGTTATTATTAAAACGGGTTTGCATAAAAACCATAATTGTTATTTTACTGTTAATGAACTGGAGGAAACAACTATATTCATTTTCCCCATTCTGCACACACACACACACACACACACACACACACACACACACACACACACACATCTCTGTAATGCAGGAAAGCTCATTATGATATATTATTATAATCTGCTTTGAAAGATTTCCAACTAGTCATCCAGTCAACAGGTCAGACTCGGCGTTCAGCTGCTCGCTCGTCTCACAGAAACTTGAACGACGTTGAGGACGAAGGACGGTTTACTGTAGAAACAGCTGCAGGGCTGCAAACTGACCCGTCACATCATAGAAACGGATCATCAATCTCTAATCAAACACCCCGTCAGGCTTCACGTCCTGAGTCCTGTACAGCCCACTACAGGAAGTTACTCCTGAACCGCCCGAAACGCAACCTGGTGATGTCACCAAGTAACACATTAGCATATTTCCCGCCTCCCGGCCTCCTGAACTTTACCAATCCGTCTCCCACTGTCTTCTATAGACTTTATCAGTTGGACCAGAAGGTGAAGTTTCAATAAAATCAAAGAGAAATGTTCTTATTTCCATTTTAAAAGTTCTCTGGTTTATTTATCAGAAGCCATTTTTCATTGATCGTCACATTTTTTAAGACTTTTAAGTTTTGAATCTGATTCATCACTTATCTCAAAATCCTGATAGATCACAATAAAGACTTTATGCTCAAATTATTCTCTGATTTTTAACTAGTTTTAAATCAAAATGAGTGATTTATTATCATAATCTGGGGTGTAATCTGGCGACTCTTAATTAATCATGTAATGTCACTTTTCTTTGATTTCAAGCTTTTAGTTTCACTTCACAGTTTTTTCTTTTCAGACATTCTCTCTAAATCCACATGATAATGACTTCCTGCTCTGATAATTGATTTAGATCATTTCCCTCCTGTGATTAATAAAGGTTCATCTTATCTTATCTTAAACTTAGACTGACTGCAGGTCCACCTCTCACACTGCTGAAAGTCATGTCAGAGTTTCCTTTAATGTACCTTTAAAGTCTCAGTGTAATGCTGATGTATGTGCATATATATATATATATATATATATATATATATATATATATATATATATATATGCGTGTGTGACAAGACCATCAGTGAGAAGAACAAGAGACCTGCAGGACTAGAGGACTAGAGAGGACTAGAGAGGACACAGACATCACAGGTCGTGCTTTTACACCAGCTTGGCTGCATGGCGGCTCACACAAAGCTAGCTGATGCATTGGCTAATGTTACTACCAACATTACTACCAACATTACTACCAACGTTACTACCAATGTTACTACCAACGTTACTACTAACGTTACTACTAACGTTACTACCAACGTTACTACCAACGTTACTACTAACGTTACTACTAACGTTACTACTAACGTTACTACCAACGTTACTACCAACGTTACTACTAACGTTACTACCAACATTACTACCAACGTTACTACCAATGTTACTACCAACATTACTACCAACATTACTACCAACGTTACTACCAATGTTACTACTAACGTTACTACCAACATTACTACCAACATTACTACCAACGTTACTACCAATGTTACTACCAACATTACTACCAACGTTACTACTAATGTTACTACTAACGTTACTACCAACATTACTACCAACATTACTACCAACATTACTACCAACGTTACTACTAACGTTACTACTAACGTTACTACCAACGTTACTACTAACGTTACTACTAATGTTACTACTAACGTTACTACTAACGTTACTACTAATGTTACTACTAATGTTACTACTAACGTTACTACTAACGTTACTACCAACGTTACTACTAACGTTACTACTAACGTTACTACCAACGTTACTACTAACGTTACTACCAACGTTACTACTAACGTTACTACCAACGTTACTACCAACGTTACTACTAACGTTACTACTAATGTTACTACTAACGTTACTACTAACGTTACTACCAACGTTACTACCAACGTTGGTTATGAGCATGATGCATCCTGTAAACAGCTGTTTTAAATAATAGTATAAAAACCAGTTGTGTCAAAAACACAGAAAACACCACCACTTATGTCCACAGGGGCCAAAACAACACAAAATGTAAAGTTTGACAAAGTGTCTGAACACAAAGTTTATTCTTCTTCTTTCAGTTTGTAAGAAACCGTCAGAAAAGTCTTACTGACGGCTGCAGTACCAGCGTCTAACATTTCCTCACGATCCTGATCCTGATCCTGATCCTGATCCTGATCCTGATCCTGATCCTGATCCGAACAGCCGCAGCACTTGTTAGCTGGACAGAATAATAACTCATAAACACAGACAGGTTTATCTTCACATCCTAAAATGTCCAAATCTTAACATATCTTTAAAAACAAATTTGAGTGATGTTTGGTCATGAGTTTTTGTAACGAAATATATTTTCCAATATATCACTAACGGAGACTTTTAACAATACATCAACAACTGATATATTATTAAAACTCTCAAATATCAGTACTGGAATATAGCAGTATTTGTCAAAGGGGGGTACTAGTACCTCTAGGAGTATTGCAGAGGGGTCTTAACAATAAAAACAGTCATGCATACTAAAATAATGATACTGCAGTAAGATCTATAAAAAATATACTTGGTTTAAAAAAACTCATTTTATCTTGAATATTCCTATTTTTAATTCAAATTTCTTCCAAAACTTATTTCTACAGAGTAAAATTATTTTAAAAAGACTACTGACAGGAGAATTCACTGTTGTCACTACTGTTCCTCCATACAGAGGAGCTGTTCTTTCAGCACCTCTGTATGGAGGAACATTAGTGGCCATCAGATCAACAGACGCTGTGGCACTGACCTGGTCTCTGAGCCGGGTGGTGGCTCCAGGTGGTCTCTGCTCCGTCCCCTTCTCTTCCCGCTCTTTACTTCCACGTTGTGTCCTTTGTAGAAACTGCGTGCGTTAGTTTCTGAAACAAGGCTGAATCTTCTCTGTGGGTCCTCTGGGACTTAGAAAACTACCAGAACCTGAGTGGATGAATCAGGTGTCTGCATCTCAAAAATAGACTCGTGTTTTCTCCAATAACTCCATAATCCAGTTCTTGTGGGAAATATGTACACATCTGCTGCAGCTTATCAGCGTAAACATAACGACTAAATGTTGGGTACGAAAAATAAAATTTGGCTTTTTTCCTCACTGCTGAACGCGGACGGCTTCCTACATTATGTACAAGAGTCTGCTTGTTAATCCTCAAGTATCCCAAATCCTGCTGGGCTCCATTAACGTCCTTTAGGTGCTGCTGCTTTAAAGGGCCACCGTGTTGCATCACATGCACGCTGGTTTGTCCACAGCTCCTCGGGGTCTCCTCGGGTCTCCTCGGGGTCTCCTCGGGGTCTCCTCGGGTCTCCTCGGGTCTTCTCGGGGTCTCCTCTAACGGATGTGCTTACCAGATGAGGGGGTTAAATGTGCTTTTTATAAATCGACCCCGTCGCTCTTAAAACTTTTCAGGTTTGAAATGTGTTGATCCTCCATGTGCAAAAGACTTCAGAGCCCAGTAATGGGGGTTATTCTAGACGACTATGGGCTTTAATAGTTTGTATTTTAGAATGAGGACTGCGGGACTACAGGTCGGTCTCCCGCGTGTCCAGGCAGAACGCGTAAAGGGATCTCTTGAAGTCCATGCTGCTGTTCGCTTTGATATTCGCCTTCTCCACCGAAGCGGCCGCGTCGTTGTTCTCCACGTCCTGCTGCGACTTGGTGGAGGATTTACTCCCTTTGCGCTTCAGTTCGGGGCTGGTCCGGCCGCTGTTGGGCTCGTCCTTCAGGGAGGACTGGTCCTGGTCCGTCTCTCGGTGGTAGAAGTAGTTGAAGTTGGACACGATGACCGGCACCGGCAGCGCTATGGTGAGCACGCCGGCGATGGCGCACAGAGAGCCTACTATCTTGCCCCCGACCGTCACCGGCCTCATGTCGCCGTAGCCCACGGTTGTCATGGTGACCACGGCCCACCAGAAGGCATCGGGGATGCTAGAAAAGTGGGACTCCGGCTCGTCCGCCTCTGCAAAGTACACCGCGCTGGAAAAGAGGATGACTCCGATGAAGAGGAAGAAGATGAGCAGGCCGAGCTCCCGCATGCTGGCTTTGAGGGTCTGCCCCAGGATCTGGAGCCCCTTGGAGTGTCTGGAGAGCTTGAAGATGCGGAAGACGCGGACCAGGCGGATGACCCTCAGGATGGCCAGCGACATGGCCTGCTGGCCGTTCTGGTGCTCCTGGCCCTGCTGCTCCGCGAGCTCCGTGCCCACGGTGATGAAGTAAGGCATGATGGACATGATGTCGATGATGTTCATGACGGTCTTGGAGAACTCCGACTTGCTGGGGCACGCGAAGAAGCGCACGAACAGCTCGAAGGTGAACCAGATGACGCAGGTGGTCTCGATGATGAAGAAGGGGTCTGTGAAGGTGAGGGACGGCCGGGGCGCAGTGCTGTTGTCCAGTCGGCCGGTGACCGGCAGCTCCCGCTCATCCCTGAACTCTGGCAGCGTCTCCAGGCAGAAGGTGATGATGGATATGGTGATGACAATCACAGACACGATGGCGATGCCCCGAGCCGGACTCGAGCTCTCCGGATACTCAAAGATGAGCCAGACCTGCTTCTGGAACTCATTCTGAGGCAGCGGCTTCTCCTCCTCCTTTATAAAGCCCTCATCCTCCCGGAACCGCTCCATGGCCTCCTCCCCCAGCTGATAAAACCTAATCTCATCCGCGAACACATCAATGGACACATTGACGGGTCTCCGGATCTTCCCTCCGGACTGATAGAAATACAAGATCCCGTCAAAACTCGGTCTGTTGCGATCAAAAAAGTACTCGTTCCGGAGCGGGTCGAAGTATTTAATCCTCTTGGCGGGGTCTCCCAGTAAAGTGTCAGGGAACTGGTTCAGGGTGCCCAGCTGGGTCTCGTACCTCAGCCCGGCTATATTGATGAGCACCCTCTCGTTGCTCTCCGTGTCCATGTCCATGTCCAGCATGTCCTCGTCGAACAGATGGGGACTGTGGTCCGCGCGTAATAGCGCATCCATGGCGTTCTCGCTACAGCTGAAAGTGTTGTTCATGTCGTTGATTTTCCACGAGCTCTGCTGCTGCTGATGAAGGTGATGATGATGAGGATGAGGATGATGATGATGATGATGATGATGATGATGAGGACTCCCCCGGGTGTTCAGCTCTTTGCTGTAGTCCTCTCCGAGTCCAGTTTGAACGAAGCCCGACTGAGGGACATCCAGAGCGTTCCGGCAGCTCTCCTCGGCATTGTTGCCTCCTCCTCCACCTCCACCTCCACCACCACCACCACCACCACCACCACCGCTCCCTTTAGCGCCGCCGTTCTCAAAACTCACCAAGGCTATCTCCATTCCGCAGCCATCCACAGTTAATGCGCGCTGAATAACAGAGACTTGTTGAGCCGGAACATCCTCTCCGCTGTTTCAGGGAAAGTTTGGCGCTGCGTGCATGTCGCTCCTCTCTATATGGATGTAGCTGCTGCTGCTGCTGCTGCTGCTGTAGATGGAGTAAATATTAAAACCACCAGAGGAGAGGAGAGGAGAGCAGGAAGACCCGGATGAGAGAGAGAGTAGGCTGTAATGATTATTCTTGACGTCAAAGTGCTGCTCAGACCGTTTAGCTCTGAAAATGTCTGTGGATGTGAGACAAGCTGTCACCTCTCTCTCTCTCTCTCTCTCTCTCTCTCTCTCTCTCTCTCTCTCTCTCTCTCTCTCTGGGGGCGGGGACGCGCTCTGGTCATTTTCTGGGTTGATGTCAACAAAGTGCGCGCACCAGCCAGACTATTTATAAAATTTGGTCTTTTTGTCAGATGCTTCATTAATCTTTTTTATTTATTTATTTATTCTGTAGCTACAGAACTATTTGTCCAACTTTTACATTTATTTTTAATTAATATCCTGACATTTTTCTCTCATTTTCACTCCTTCTTTCTTTGAATCATAATATAATTAATGGTATAAAGTGACATAAGTATATAAATAAAAAATAATTTCCACTCCTATTTTTCTAACTTTTACTAAATCAACATTTTTCTGTAAACCAGGTCTAACAGCACAACTGTTACTGCTGGCATCGCAATTTTGCGTGTAATTGCTCTTTTAGTTTATATATTTAATTCTATTCTTATTTTAAATTAAATTAAATTAAATTAAATGTTAATTGTATACGTACTTATTTCTCTTCTTGTGCTGCTATAACTCCTGACTTCTCCCTCTGGGGCTCGATCAAGTTTTATCTGGTTGGTTTCCAGCTGTTTTTAAGTGGAAACACTGAAAATATAAGAAAGTATTATTTTTGGCTGACGTGTAAAAGTTGGTGAAGCCCATCAATAAAATCAAAATGGACACAGATTAGATTAAATGATGTTGAGCAGAAATAATATAAATAAGATTGAATCCAAAAATAAATAGATAAATGCATGAATGCATATATTTCAAAATAAACATAAAGTCAATTTAAAAATGAATAATACAAGATAAGATAAGATAAGATAAGATAAGGTAAGATAAGATAAGATATTCCTTTATTAGTCCCACAGTGGGGAAATTCAGTTTTACACTCTGTTGTTCACACAGTACATATACATGTCAATGGAGAGATGTCAGAGTGAGGGGGCTGCTCCTGACAAGCGCCCAGAGCAGTTGGGGGTTTGGTGCCTTGCTCAGGGGCACCTCGGCAGTGCCCAAGAGTTAAACAAATAAAAATAAATACAAAAAAATTAAAAAAGAATACAATGTATAAATGAATAAATACATATATTTTAAATAAATAGGAATTAATGCAAAAAATAAATAAATGTATTAAAAAGATAATACAAATAACTGTATTATATGTATAACTGTAAAGATAATAAATAAATAAATAAAGATGCAAATTAAAACAGAAATAGCAATTTATGTCATATTATATATATATATATATATATATATATATATATATATATATATATATATTATATATATATAGTAATTAATTAATGGCTACATTTATTTTCAATATTTCTTGCGACATTTAATGACACGTTTATTCATTTATCGAGTCTATTTATTTATTGTGGATTTTGGGGAGTTCTGTCCTCCAAAATTAATAACATGATTGCAGGAGTCTGGTGAGGAATCTTGTTTTTGTATTTTATTATTTATTATACTTTAATAGAGTTATTAATGCTTCATGTTGAGGACACGTCTGTCCTCTGTCCGTCCACAGTGGCTGACGTCCTCTACAGCCAGTCTTATATAACTCAGAGCCTCTCAGCGTCTCTTCACCCTTAATGCACACATCCATTTCCTCGGATCCGGAGCACAAAGACCTGCTTCCACATGACGACGTCCATGGACTCGTCCACGTCTCGTCTTTGTGTGGACGGAGGGTCGGGCCCCGGGGCCTCGCTCTGCTGGGTCCTTTCTTTATGAACAGAGACTCATCTCCTGATCTCTGGTCCTGCTCACCAACACAGTACTGACCTGACATCATGGTCTGTGTTTCTGTTTTCATCCATAAATTATTATATTTAACACAGAAACAGACTGAGAGGAGGAACAGACAATCCCTGAAAGACACAACTTAGTTTTATTATTGGGGATCAGAGATCAGTCGATTCACTGCATGTTGTCACCACCAAAATAAACTGAACTAAACGATGTCTGAATGTCTTCAATAAACAAAGACTTTATTCTGAGCAGAGGGTGAAATAAAATGATTGTTCTGGACAGGCTGGGTTTGAGCTTTACACCAATAATAACGATAAAGGTTTTATTACTGCGTTATGCTTCCAGCTAAGCCGAGCTTACATATGAAGGAAACCTTCAGGAGTCAGTGGATCCTCATACAGCAGTTTGTGTGATATCTAATGAAAAGTTCAACGTGTTTCCTTACAAATGTCCAGTAACACACGATATATGAGTCACTTTCTGATCCAGTCTTTTCAAAATAAACTTTGTTAAGTGAGGAAATAAAACTACTCTGTTGGGTTTAGGAAATCATGGTGGCTTGGGTTAAGATAAGTATTAAATCATAACTAATAAAGATGTGGCGTCGCTTCAGTAAAGACGTTACATGAAATCAATCAGCGCTGACTTCTGTTTTCACATGAGACATGAACAGACACCAAAGTCTGGTGCTTTTGGATCATGGATGTAAACTCAGAAAAACAATTAAAAGAGTGTTTGGTGGATTATTTCTCTGCTGTTCCAGTGCTAACTGTCGTTGTGTTTGACATGGTTATCAAGCCTGTTTATTGACCTTCACAATCACGGCCAACTTGTCAGGATCATGTATTTATGGGATGAGCAGTACAGCTGATTATGCGGTTAGCAACCAGGTGAAACCAGACACAGGACCACAGAGGGATCCGGTTCATTCTGTACCGTCAGCTTTGTACAGAACTCCTCATCTCCTCTCTGACATCAGATGATTTGCTTCCAGTCAGACATCTGATCAATGATCCTCACAAGTTGGATCACTGAAGTTCAATAAAAAGACTTTACAACCATGTAGAAAACAATGAGAATTAGTGTCAGAACAACAGAGAAATAATCCACCAAATGCTGATAAGAAAGGATAAGATAAGATAAGATAAGATAAGATAAGATAAGATATTCCTTGATTTGTCCCACAGTGGAGAAATTTCCATGTTACAGCAGCAAAGTGGATAGTGCAGTAAAAAAAAAGATGCATAGGTTTTAAAAGAGTATTAATACAAATAAATAACACAATATAGCTAAGAATATGTCCAGCATATTAAAAAAAATTTGAAAAAATGATTTAATAACCTTTTTTTTCTGAGTTGCTAAAGAAAACTGGATCCAGCGTTTATTCCTATCAGAGCGTCTCATGATGTCTTCAGATGTCATGTTTACTGGTTTACCAGATAGGAAGTCATGTTCACGATCATCACATCGCTGCTAAGCAACGGCAATATTAACGTTACTGTCTGAGTCTAGAAGCCACAGAGGCTAACGAGCTCTGTCCGGTCTGGTAGAGCTCTGTGTGGTCTGGTAGAGCTCTGTGTGGTCTGGTAGAGCTCTGTCCGGTCTGGTAGAGCTCTGTGTGGTCTGGTAGAGCTCTGTGTGGTCTGGTAGAGCTCTGTGTGGTCTGGTAGAGCTCTGTCCGGTCTGGTAGAGCTCTGTGTGGTCTGGTAGAGCTCTGTCCGGTCTGGTAGAGCTCTATCTGGTCTGGTAGAGCTCTGTGTGGTCTGGTAGAGCTCTGTCCGGTCTGGTAGAGCTCTGTGTGGTCTGGTAGAGCTCTGTGCGGTCTGGTAGAGCTCTGTCTGGTCTGGTAGAGCTCTGTGCGGTCTGGTAGAGCTCTGTGTGGTCTGGTAGAGCTCTGTGTGGTCTGGTAGAGCTCTGTCTGGTCTGGTAGAGCTCTGTCTGGTCTGGTAGAGCTCTGTCTGGTCTGGTAGAGCTCTGTCCGGTCTGGTAGAGCTCTATCTGGTCTGGTAGAGCTCTGTGTGGTCTGGTAGGTGGAGCTCTGTGTGGTCTGGTAGAGCTCTGTGTGGTCTGGTAGAGCTCTGTGTGGTCTGGTAGAGCTCTGTCCGGTCTGGTAGAGCTCTATCTGGTCTGGTAGAGCTCTGTCCGGTCTGGTAGAGCTCTGTCCGGTCTGGTAGAGCTCTGTCCGGTCTGGTAGAGCTCTGTGTGGTCTGGTAGAGCTCTATCTGGTCTGGTAGAGCTCTGTGTGGTCTGGTAGAGCTCTGTCTGGTCTGGTAGAGCTCTATCTGGTCTGGTAGAGCTCTATCTGGTCTGGTAGAGCTCTGTCCGGTCTGGTAGAGCTCTATCTGGTCTGGTAGAGCTCTATCTGGTCTGGTAGAGCTCTGTGTGGTCTGGTAGAGCTCTATCTGGTCTGGTAGAGCTCTGTGTGGTCTGGTAGAGCTCTATCTGGTCTAGTAGAGCTCTGTGTGGTCTGGTAGAGCTCTGTGTGGTCTGGTAGAGCTCTGTGTGGTCTGGTAGAGCTCTATCTGGTCTGGTAGAGCTCTGTGTGGTCTGGTAGAGCTCTATCTGGTCTGGTAGAGCTCTGTGTGGTCTGGTAGAGCTCTGTGTGGTCTGGTAGAGAGCGCTCTGTCCGGTCTGGTAGAGCTCTGGTCTATCTGGTCTGGTAGAGCTCTGTGTGGTCTGGTAGAGCTCTCTGTGTGATAGAGCCATCTGGTCTGGTAGAGCTCTGTGTGGTCTGGTAGAGCTCTGTCCGGTCTGGTAGAGCTCTATCTGGTCTGGTAGAGCTCTGTGTGGTCTGGTAGAGCTCTATCTGGTCTGGTAGAGCTCTGTCCGGTCTGGTAGAGCTCTATCTGGTTGGTAGAGTCTGTGTGGTCTGGTAGAGCTCTGTGTGGTCTGGTAGGTCGCCTGGTCTGGTAGAGCTCTGTGTGGCTGGTAGAGCTCTGTGTGGTTTTTCCTCCAGAGTCTCTACAGTGTGAACTTCTCTAGTGTTGCTTGTTGCTTGTGGACCTAGCTGTGTTGTTCCTGTGTTCAGCTTATCTTCTGTACTCCGCTGTGTGTTGGTCACAGTGTCTTCAAACTGTGTCAGTCTTTGAGGTTCAGACAAAACCAAAACAGTTTGGACTCTATGAACAGTGGTATCAACGACCGGCGCTCCTCCTGGAGGGGTTGTTCTGGACCACCCATCCACCCGACATCCTCTCTTCCAGCCAGGATGAGCACCGGTCGTTGATCCCTGATGGTCGTAGTGCTCAAAAGCCCAAAAAGACTTTTTCTCATTGACTTCATTTATTTAGAGGTGAATCAACTCAGTACCAACACTCTGACAGTCCTGGTTAAATAACTGTGTAGTTGTAATTTACATTTCCTCTGATTTTGATATCTTCCTGTATTTTTGTGTGATTTGAGTGAACTGTCCCTTTAACTGAGGAGCATCCAGTCGTTGTGAACATCCAAAACTCAAAGTGGCTCAAACAAAGGACGCCGCACACACAGCCAGTGGACACAGCGAGTCTGAGTGCGTTGGTTTCTAAAAGCAGAGAAGGTGACCTATTTAAAAGGTTAGTTTCTTAGCCCCGTGGCTGGATTAGGAAAACAAAGCACGAGCACTATATTTATCCTTTTCCTTATCTAATGCTGCAGCCTCATCATGATAAGAACTATGTGCATCTCCCCGCCCCTGGATTAGTGCACCGTCCTCAGACTGCAGCCATGAATAATAACTCACCAACATCCATCACGCTGTGTGACTGGCCACTGGCAACGCCGCGATTTCACGCACTGGATACGGCCATTAGGAGCTTTCTACAATAAACTTTATATTCGTTGTCATGCGCTCCACAACGGTATCTTCAAAAACAGCAAACTGCAGCTTGAAACCACGGAGGAGAAAAAAGCAAATGTTGTAGTTTGTAGCTCAGAGATGGAAAGATTATTTGTCATATTATATTTATATATACACATGCGCATTATTTCTGAATCAAAATATGGTGTTTAAAATCACTTTATATCGATATTTGAGAGGGCTTTTATGATTAGATTTGATTTATGTGAAAGACAACAGAGGTTTTATTTAAATGTTTAAGCTCTTTGAGGCTAGACACAGTGGAGCTTCAAACCACAGGGTAATAAACTCAATGCTAATATGTTAGCATGTTCATATGATGAAACATCACCATTATCAGTAAACACAAAATACAGCTGAGGACGAAGGGAATGTCACTAGTATATGTCTATACCATCATCTGTAGCCTAGAAAGATGGCCGACGTGTCTCCTCTTCCTCTCGCTGTACAGAAGTGAAGCCAGAATATCCAGATATGGGAGCTGCCATCTTGAGATGCTGACATCATTTGGAGCCAGAGTCTGGCCAGTCGTGATTGGGCAGTGGAGCCGCGGCG
Organism: Pterois miles; assembly: GCA_947000775.1. NCBI lineage: Eukaryota > Metazoa > Chordata > Actinopteri > Perciformes > Scorpaenidae > Pterois > Pterois miles. Next base: position 256,596 of record CAMQGK010000549.1, read on the forward strand.
TTGAGGTCACCTGCATGAACCAATCATGAGCCGAGCTCGACCGCAGCTGGTTAGCATGAGCCACTTAGCTGCTATGTTAACATCATGCTATTTGCTACGTTAACATCATGCTAGCTGCTATGTTAGCATCATGCTAGTTGGTTGGCTAGAAGGAGATAACTAATCATAATATCTCCAAACCACATTCATGGTCACAGCATATATGGTTCAAAATGGCGCTAAATGAATTAGCACTAGCGTGTTGTTATTGCACTAACTGAGACAGCTCTGGTTACAACCGAGCTGAATGCACAGCAAGACACCTTCAGCAGGAATGTAACTTTTAGGAGACAGGCAACTTTTAAATTGCGACCTAAAACTAACCCAACCATCTGACGGGAAGACGTATAAAATACTACGATGTCTCACGGACACTCTGTGTGTCATGAGGATGCATTTTAGCCTTTTTCATGTCATTTGTACACCACGCAAACATCCACAGTTTTAGGTTTAGGTGACGTACAGTTAGGGGAACGGCCAACGTCACCGTTGGGCATAAAATCAGTAAATTATGTAAAACACATACAGAATCACGTAACATAACTACGATTCATTGCATTGTCGTGTGCATTTTAAGTTATTTTGATTACTTGGATCCCTGAGAAACGCTGCCTCATTCAGCCTGAACTACTGTTGTATGTACAGCTAATGACAATAAAGTTGATTTGATTTGATAGTGAATGATTCTTCTATTGATGATGAATGGGCGTGCATAAAAACAAAGAGAGGTGAATAAGTAATCCGTCAGTTCTCGTTGTTTCTGTCACACTACAGTTCAGGGCTGCACGGTGGTACAGTGGTTAGCTAGAGGGTCGTAGCATGTTCTCCCCGTGTCAGCGTGGGTTTTCTCCGGGTGCTCCGGTTTCTTCCCACAGTCCAAAGACATGCAGGTTAACTGATGACTCTAAATGTCCCGTAGGTGTGAATGTGAGTGTGAATGGTTGTCTGTCTCTATGTGTCCTGTGATGGACTGGAGACCTGTCCAGGTGAACCCACCTTCACCCAATGCCTGCTGGGACCAGCTCCAGACCCCCGAGACCCCTAACAGGATAAACGGTTAAAGATGGATGGATGGACTACAGCTCAGCTCTCCTGGTCTGTGTTGTGGATTACGTTCAGTTATCTGGGGTTATGTTCACATCATGTCCCAGTAACTGTGTGGGAGACGGAGCTGAGCTGAGTCCCACTCTGTGGTATGTGAGGTCTTGTTGCCAGTAACAGAGGGAAACGGTAACCATAACAACAGGTAACCACTAACAACCAGCATCCATAACGACGACTGCAGCTCACAAATTAGCTCTCTAATTACAGAGGAGGCCCCGTTCAGAGCTGCTGCTGCTGATAACAACACACCCCAGCTGGATATATTATACTGTACTATACTATACTATACTATACTATACTATACTATACTATACTGTACTATACTATACTATACTATATTGTATTATACTATACTATACTGTACTATACTTTACTATACTATACTGTATTATACTATACTATACTGTACTATACTTTACTATATTATACTGTATTATACTATTTATACTGTACTATACTATACTGTATTATACTATACTATACTGTACTATACTTTACTATACTATACTGTATTATACTATATTATACTGTCTATACTGTATTATACTATACTATACTGTACTATACTTTACTATACTATACTGTATTATACTATATTATACTGTACTATACTATACTGTATTATACTATATTTACTACTATACTGTACTATACTATACTGTATTATACTATATTATACTATACTTTACTTTACTATACTGTATTATACTATATTATACTGTACTATACTGTACTATACTGTATTATACTATACTATACTGTACTATACTTTACTATACTATACTGTATTATACTATATTATACTGTACTATACTATACTGTATTATACTATATTATACTGTACTATACTGTACTATACTATACTGTATTATACTATATTATACTGTACTATACTGTACTATACTATACTGTATTATACTATATTATACTATACTTTACTTTACTATACTGTATTATACTATATTATACTGTACTATACTGTATTATACTGTACTATGCTGTACCATAGTATACTGTACTATACTGTATTATTCTGTACTATACTGTATTATTCTGTACTATACTGTATCTACATATACCTACAGTATATCGTCACTGTTGCATTTCACCTGAATTACACTGAAGGGAGAATCAGACCAACAGATTTAAAGATGTTACTGTCAAGAGGAAATCCTCTCAGCGCTGAGTGCCTGTTGTTGTAGCCGTTGTTGTTGTTGTTGTGGTTGCTGTTGTTGTTGTTGTGGTTGCTGTTGTTATGGTTGTTGTCTTTGCTGTGGTTGCTATGGTTTTGAATAACAACGAGCTGGTAGAGTATAGACACTGCTGCAGGGATGCAGAGGTGGTGTTTGTTTATGAAAACAAAATGTTTTCTAAAGGAGGATGAATGATGTGCAGATGAATAATTCAAACTGTTTCCTGGTTTGGACACATCGTCCAGGCTTATCGCCATTACGTCTTGGATATGTTAGACATGTTATTTAAACAGAGTTTAAAGATAAGACATAGATATTTTCATGTCTAATTACTTTATATTATCACCATACTGCCTGCATAATTTGGAGTTGGTGAAGTCGGCCATTCACTCTGTTTCCAGTCTTTATGCTAAGCTAAGCTAACAGCTGCTGGCTCTAGCTTCATATCTATCGTACATGAGAGTGGTGTCAGTCCAACCGGCGTGTTTCCTCCACTAAAGTGTGTGTGTGTGTGTGTGTGTGTGTGTGTGTGTGTGTGTGTGTGTGTGTGTGTGGGTACAGTAGCAGTAAAACGTCAGATTTGGTGCATGTGAGGAGACGAGCGGCGCCGTGGGGCTGACAGTAGGCCTGAGTCAGACTCACCAACACCTGAGGGAGCTTCACTAACCTCCCATCATGCATCTGTGTGTGTGTGTGTGTCCTCCTCATGGACCCTGCGTGCGCTCGTCTGTGTGGTAAATGTGTGTTTGTGGGCTGAGGGCGGCTGTGTGGAGAGAGTGGCGTGGAGGGGAGCGCGGGAGGAAGGCTGCCTGAGTTTAAGAAGTCTTGACAGCAGATGCCTGCATAATAACACACAGAGAGGACATGTGCAAGCAGGAAAATCAAGGACACCACGTCATGCGTGCCAGTCATTTAAAGTCACAGTTTCCTCTCGCAGCTTAAAGCGTGCACGCAGATTATGAGCAGAAAAGGCTGCAGATGCTGCTAAATGGATCAGCGCTGTGAAATACAGCCCAGGACGGATTTAAAACACTATTTATGTATTTTGATGAGGTCGAGGCAGCGTTGTCAGAGGACCTCTTCTGTTAAAGCAGGATTGGTGGTTTGAGCAGATGCTGATGGAGGAGGAGGAGGAGGAAGCTCAGCTCCAAACATCTACACTATCTGATATTTGGGCTCGTTAAATATTCACATTCAGAGCTGAAACCCGAAACAAGGCTCAGGTCCTGATTCAAAGCATCCACAGATGATTTTGGTCTCATCGGCGTGGACGCGGCGCCACACATCGTGTTCTCGCTCGTCGTCCTGATTCTCCAGAAACAATCTGAGCGTGCTCACGTTCTGCTTTGGACAATTAGCCATCAGCGTCAAGATGGCCGCGCTTTAAAACGGGCTCCTCCTTTGTGAGGACCAGTCTGTGCTGGAAGTCCTGCCCGTGAGGACGTTTTGATCCGTCCTTACCTATTTAAAGTGCCACTTGGGGTTAAAGGGTTATTTCACCAATATAACAGCGTGTTGGGCCTTTATTTGAAAATTAGCACAAAAACAGAGCAGGAATTATTAACAAAAGCACCCAATCCAAATCAATTCAGGGACACTGTGGTATCTGCCGCATGTCTGGAGCGTTTAATTCATTTAATGCATGTTAAATGATGCATAAATTACACATATTTGTTGGGACGTAGGACAGTGGTGCATCCAAAACCAGCCTGGCCTCACTGACTGCCGTATGGATAAAGGCCTTTATGATGATGAATGAATGAATAAACAACATCAAAATGCAAAATACTCATCTGTGAATGTTGTATGTCTTTAACTGTGAACGGTAAGAAGGGAAGTAGTGGACCTGGTCTGCGCTGCCTTTGTCAGGGTTGGAGTAATAAAGTTTACTGTCTTGGTTCAGACTACTTGTTTCACAAATGTTTACACAACTCAACATGATTGGTTGAAGAGTTTATTGATGTTTTTTTTGCTATGTAATATTAACATTGTGTGTGAAAGGTGTTACGACCCCAAGGACACTGCTCAGTTTTCGTAGTGGAAAAGAAGCAGAGGAAGAAGAAGAAAGTAAAACATAAGTCTGTACAAATTAAACCAGAAAACACAAAGAAGGCCAAGACGGTGAAAAGCTTTTATCTGTAAACACAGAGGAGAGAAGGAAAAGGAAACCGCTGAAACGATAAGTGTAACAAAACAGAAACGTACAGCTAAGATGAACGTGGCCTGTTACTGTGTATTCGGACCACCTCCCTTAGTTTTCTTGCTCCAAATGCACAAAAACAGTCAACACGTAATGTGCTGGACTTCAGTAAAAGGAGAAGATAATGTTAATGACCCGATCGCTAAGGAGGGAGGTGTTACGACCCCGAGGTCGTATGAACATTTCTTTCTATGTTGAGGTGTGTGATGAGCTGCAGGTGAGCTTGATTGGGTGGTTGATTGCAGGTAGGCGTGGAGGCCGATCCAGGGAGCTGATTGGTTCCAGCCTCCAGCCACAGGTTTAAACGGCTTGTTTAGTCAAACTGTCATAGTATAAAGAAGATGCCACTACATTCAGTGTAACACCAACATCACAGCTCTGCTCTGTACTGACTGAGTCAATCTTTGCATGTTAAATATTAATTTAAAATCAACACAGTATCAGAAAACAGAATATACAGAATATTTTCTTTCAACCCTGTTGTTCATGTATTATTATATTAAAAACACGTAAAAGGTCTTTATCTTTATCTTTTAGCTGAAAAGGTTCAGGGAAACAAACAGGGGAGTGTATTATGCCAATGACGAGTCCTCACAAATATAGATATGAACGTGTGTGTGTGTGTGTGTGTGTGTGTGTGTGTGCACTGAATGAGCGCTGAACTGGAAAAAAACTGCGACTGGAGGAACCGTGGGCCAATCATCGGCCTCCACTGGTCACGAATCACACCTCCAGCTCTAACATGCAGCCTGGATACCCCCAACACACACACACACACACACACACACACACACACACACACACACACTCTGAGGTGGGTCGGATGGAGGAGGGGAAGCCCTACTCAGGCCTGAGTGTGCATGTGTGTTGAAAAGCCCTCAGGAACCCAGATCACCAGATACAAAAAGAAAATCTCTGCTTGTTCACAGCAGCCTACAGAGGATATTAACAACACACTCACATGCACGCACACACACACTCACTCACATGCACACGCACGCACACACACACACTCACGGTCATACACACACATGCACTATAACTCAGCGCGGAGACTGTAGGGGGGAGAGAGGGGATTACAGCCCCGGAGAATACAACCAACAGCCTCAGCTCTGCACTATATATATATATATATATATATATATATATATATATATATATATATATATATATATATATATATATATATATATATATATATATATATATATATACACTGACACATGGACAAAAACACACTCATGCGTTATCAGGGGGTGGGGGGGGTGGGTGGGTGCAGGAGGGTGAGTTATGGGGTGACACTGCTGCAGGAGTGCCGTTGAGCAGAGGGCTGAGGGTCTGATGAGAGGTGGATTGTGTCGAGGGATTTTAATTGACAGCTGTCCAAATCCCCAGACAGAACCCCCCCCCCCCCCCCTCCAGACGAGGGTATTAAGAGTGAAAAGCATTAAGCGAGGTATTAAGAGTCTTCAGCTCACACACTCAGTGTTCATGTACAGATGCAGGCACACGTTCAGTTAGTAGCAGAGATTTAAGGTGAACTGAACAACTTGTTTTCACAGAGGTGGAGCTGCAGGTCTGAGAAGTGGAGTCAATGCTGAGGAGCCAGCAGGGGGCGACTCCTCTGCTTCTATAGACGTCTGATTGTATAGATGTCCACCAGAAACCAATTTATTCATTTATCAGTGTGATGTACACTTGAACAAACAGCTGAATAGAGATGATTAAATTAAAATGATAGATTGTTGTTGTTAGTGGGAGCATATTGTGTGCACATACATGAAAGTGTGTCAATAAATATAACCAGAGGAATGTGCAGGTATAAATGTACAAATAAAAAAATAAATAATAAGTTCAGTAACACTGAATATCTGCAACCAGCACACATATAAAGATATGAACATGACCATGCAGCGTCTGAACCAGATGCCTTCAGAGCCCACAGAGAGCTGTAACACACTGTAACACACTGTAACACACAGCAACACACTGTAACACAGAGCACCACACTGTAACACACTGTAACACACTGTAACACACTGTAACACACTGTAACACACAGCAACACACTGTAACACACAGCAACACACTGTAACACACTGTAACACACTGTAACACACTGTAACACACTGTAACACACAGCAACACACTGTAACACACAGCAACACACTGTAACACACTGTAACACACTGTAACACACTGTAACACACAGCAACACACTGTAACACACTGTAACACACAGCAACACACAGCAACACACTGTAACACACAGCAACACACTGTAACACACTGTAACACACAGCAACACACTGTAACACACTGTAACACACTGTAACACACAGCAACACACTGTAACACACAGCAACACACTGTAACACACTGTAACACACAGCAACACACTGTAACACACTGTAACACACAGCAACACACTGTAACACACTGTAACACACAGCAACACACTGTAACACACTGTAACACACGTAACACACAGCAACACACTGTAACACACTGTAACACACTGTAAACACTTCCAACAACACACTGTAACACACAGCAACACACTGTAACACACTGTAACACACTGTAACACACAGCAACACACTGTAACACACAGCAACACACTGTGATCCTAAATGTAAATGTAAATGTACAAAGCAACAAGTACACAGTACACACAGAACACACAGTAACAATGTAACACACAGCAACACACTGTAACACACTGTAACACACAGCAACACACTGTAACACACTGTAACACACTGTAACACACAGCAACACACTGTAACACACTGTAACACACTGTAACACAAGCAAAATTAAAAATAAAAGCTTAATGTGTAGAATGTAAGAAATGTCATGTAAAAGCAACACACTGTAAACACTGTGAATGTCTGTAAACACTGTACACAACAACACACTGTAACACACAGCAACACACTGTAACACACTGTAACACACAGCAACACACTGTAACACACTGTAACACACAGCAACACACTGTAACACACTGTAACACACTGTAACACAAGCAACACATGTAACACACTGAACACATGTACAGCAACACACGAAACACTGTCACAGCAACACATGTAACAGCCACCGCACACAGCAACACACTGTACACACTGTACCCTTACACACTGTACACACAGCAACACACGTAACACACAGCAACACACAGTAAAACTGTAACACACTGCGACACACTGTAACACACAGTAACAAACTGTAACACACTGCGACACACTGTAACACATGTACACACTGTAACACACAGCAACACACTGTAACACACTGTAACACACAGCAACACACAGTAACAAACTGTAACACACTGCGACACACTGTACACAAGTAACAAACTGTAACACACAGCAACACACTGTAACACACTGTAACACACTGTAACACACAGCAACACACTGTAACACACTGTAACACACTGTAACACACAGCAACACACTGCGACACACTGTAACACTCAGTAACAAACTGTAACACACTGCGACACACTGTAACAAACTGTAACACACTGAGACACACTGTAACACTGTAACACACAACAACACACTGTAACACACTGTAAAACACAGTGATACAACTCTAATCTCCAACTCCTAACCCTAATTTTTATAAGTTTTGTTTTATATCTTTTTTTATCTGTGTTAAATATTTTAATGATGTATTTAAACTCTTATGTTGGTATTTTAAGCTCCTACATGCATGTGACCCTTCTTGCACTCTTATTTATTAGAAATTTTAAATTGATTTAGGTTTTTACTATTTATAGTTATTTATATACCAATAAAGGAATATCTTATCTTATCTTATTTATGTTTGTCTTCCCCAGAATGTGCAACCTCCCACAGGGACCTAATGAGGACTACAACAATTTTAGTACTTTTACTTGGCACTTTTTAATTGCTTGTGTTGTTCGTTATTTATGTGTATTTTATCTCCTTTTATTTTTATCTATAAATTTTCTACCCCACCAGTATTATTGTTGTTGTCCCTGTCCTCCACTGCTCCTCGGGAATCATGTCACTGCCCCCCTTTGGCCTGTTGTGGGCTCACTACTCCCCTGGCTGGCCTCATCACAGCGCGTCCTCTTACTGGTCCTCGGCCTGAGTCCTGGTCTTTCTTCTCTGTCTGGGCCAGGATCCGAACCGGGCCCACCGGGGCAAAGAGCCGTTCCCTCCCCTTTCACCTACAGCCATTCACTGAAGGTGAGGATCAACTAACATTTTCCCAGTTTCAAAGAATGTCCTCACTCTGATGGTCTAAAACTCAAAATGGACCTCACAATGATAGCTGTACAATCACACACACACACACACACACACACACACACACACACACACACACACACACACACACATGTAAACACACACACCCCAGGAGAGAAACAAGAAAAGGAAGGACAGATTTTTTCAGCATGAGGGAACATCGTCCTGCACATTGAATTCACAACCAGAACACACACACATTAACACACACTTACACACACTTACACACACACACACACACACACACACACAACACACACACACACACACATTAACACACTAACACACACACACTAACACACACACACACATAAACACACTAACACACACACACACACACATTAACACACTAACACACACACACTAACACACACACACACATAAACACACTAACACACAAACACACACATTAACACACTAACACACACACACACACACACACACACATTAACACACTAAGACACACACACTAACACACACACACACACACATAAACACACTAACACACACACACATTAACACACCCACACTAACACACACACACATTAACACACACATTAACACACACTAACACACACACACGTAAACACATTAACACACACTACACACACACACATTAACACACTACACACACACACTACACACACACACACACATAAACACACTAACACACAAACACACACATTAACACACTACACACACACACACACACACACACAAACACACTAAGACACACACACTAACACACACACACACATAAACACACAACACACACACACATAACACACCCACACTAACACACACACACGTAAACACATTAACACACACTAACACACACACACATTAACACACACATTAACACACACACACACACACACACACACATTAACACACACACACACACACACACACACATTAACACACACTACACACACACACACACACACACAAACCCACACTAACACACCCACACTAACACACACACACACACACATTAACACACACTAACACACACACACATTAACACACATTAACACACACTAACACACACACACACACACATTAACACACTAACACACACACACACATTAACACACACTAACACACACACACATTAACACACACATTAACACACACTAACACACAAACACATTAACACACACTAACACACACACACACACATACACACACACACACACACACACACTAACACTACCACACACACACATTAACACACACACACACACACACACACACACACTAACACTACCACACACACACATTAACACACACATTAACACACACACACACACACACACACACACACACACACACACACACACACTAACACTAACGCTACCACACACACACATTAACACACACATTAACACACACACACACACACACAGGTTCGGCCTACTCGGCTTCTTACTGTGCCGGCAGCCTTCAGTCTGCATTCAGAGGTCATTATATAATTTCGGAGCCCTTTTTCACTTCAGACAGCATCTGTGAATCCTCAGGGGACTCTGACCACCACTGAACTTCACTTTGGATACTCTGAGTACTGATAAGGTACTGATCTAGCTGATAACATGTATTTACTTTTACTTCAGTAGGACTCGTAATGTTATATCGGTACTTTGACCTCTCCACCATGGCGAGCCGAAGTCCCGCCCCCTCTGGTGGGCCCCATGACACTTTTGCTCCATGAATCACATAGATGATGTTTGTCATGTGTACTTTAGTGTGAACGCTCGGTGAACTACATCTCTCCTCTTGCACAATGTACATCACCAATGCTAACAAGCTAACTTAGCTATGTTCCACGTCACCTACACCAACTGGCTAGCTAACTTAGCTATGCTCCATGTACCAGCACAAATAGCTGCACCAGTTCCCCACAAACTAACTGGCTAGCTAACTTAGCTATGTTTCACATCATTAGCACTAGCTAGCTAGCCAACTTAGCTATGTTCCATGTCACCAGCACGAACTAGCAAGCTAACTCATCTATGTTCCACGTCACCGACAGTAGCCAGCTAGCTAACTTAGCTATGTTCCACGTCACTGACAGTAGCTAGCTAGCCAACTTATCTATGTTCCATGTCACCATCACTAACTAGCAAGCTAACTCATCTATGTTCCACGTCACCAACAGTAGCCAGCTAGCTAACTTAGTTTTGTTCCACGTCACTGACAGTAGCTAGCTAGCCAACTTAGCTATGCTCCATGTCACCAGCACGAACTAGCTAGCTAACTTAGCTATGTTCCACATCACCAACTAGCTGACTTAACCACCAAGTACATTGTGTACATAACTTCCAATCTCGTAAACATGGTAACCACGATCCTATTTGAAGGCACCAAAAGAGCCAACATGGCGGTTTAAAGAGCCAACATGGCGGTTTAAAGAGCCAACATGGCGGTTTAAAGAGCCAACATGGCGGTTTAAAGAGCCAACATGGCGGTTTAAAGAGCAACATGGCGGTTTAAAGAGCCAACATGGCGGTTTAAAGAGCCAACATGGCGGTTTAAAGAGCAACATGGCGGTTTAAAGAGCAACATGGTGGTTTAAAGAGCCAACATGGCGGTTTAAAGAGCCAACATGGTGGTTTAAAGAGCAACATGGCGGTTTAAAGAGCCAACATGGCGGTTTAAAGAGCAACATGGCGGTTTAAACAGCCAACATGGTGGTTTAAAGAGCCAACATGGCGGTTTAAAGAGCAACATGGCGGTTTAAAGAGCCAACATGGCGGTTTAAAGAGCAACATGGTGGTTTAAAGAGCCAACATGGCGGTTTACACAGCCAACATGGCGGTTTAAAGAGCCAACATGGTGGTTTAAAGAGCAACATGGCGGTTTAAAGAGCAAAGAGCAACATGGCGGTTTAAAGAGCAACATGGCGGTTTAAAGAGCCAACATGGCGGTTTAAAGAGCCAACATGGCGGTTTAAAGAGCAACATGGCGGTTTAAAGAGCAACATGGCGGTTTAAAGAGCCAACATGGCGGTTTAAAGAGCCAACATGGCGGTTTAAAGAGCCAACATGGTGGTTTAAAGAGCAACATGGCGGTTTAAAGAGCCAACATGGCGGTTTAAAGAGCACCAACATGGTGGTTTAAAGAGCAACATGGCGGTTTAAAGAGCCAACATGGCGGTTTAAAGAGCCAACATGGCGGTTTAAAGAGCAACATGGCGGTTTAAAGAGCAACATGGTGGTTTAAAGAGCCAACATGGCGGTTTAAAGAGCCAACATGGTGGTTTAAAGAGCAACATGGGGTTTAAAGAGCAACATGGTGGTTTAAAGAGCCAACATGGCGGTTTACACAGCCAACATGGCGGTTTAAAGAGCCAACATGGCGGTTTAAAGTGCAACATGGTGGTTTAAAGAGCAACATGGCGGTTTAAAGAGCCAACATGGCGGTTTAAAGAGCCAACATGGCGGTTTAAAGAGCAACATGGTGGTTTAAAGAGCAACATGGTGGTTTAAAGAGCCAACATGGCGGTTTAAAGAGCCAACATGGTGGTTTAAAGAGCAACATGGCGGTTTAAAGAGCCAACATGGCGGTTTAAAGAGCCAACATGGTGGTTTAAAGAGCAACATGGCGGTTTAAAGAGCCAACATGGCGGTTTAAAGAGCCAACATGGTGGTTTAAAGAGCAACATGGTGGTTTAAAGAGCCAACATGGCGGTTTAAAGAGCCAACATGGTGGTTTAAAGAGCAACATGGTGGTTTAAAGAGCCAACATGGCGGTTTAAAGAGCCAACATGGTGGTTTAAAGAGCAACATGGCGGTTTACACAGCCAACATGGCGGTTTAAAGAGCCAACATGGCGGTTTAAAGAGCAACATGGTGGTTTAAAGAGCCAACACATGGCGGTTTAAAGAGCCAACATGGCGGTTTAAAGAGCAACATGGCGGTTTAAAGAGCAACATGGCGGTTTAAAGAGCAACATGGCGGTTTAAAGAGCCAACATGGCGGTTTAAAGAGCCAACATGGCGGTTTAAAGAGCAACATGGCGGTTTAAAGAGCCAACATGGCGGTTTAAAGAGCAACATGGTGGTTTAAAGAGCCAACATGGCGGTTTAAAGAGCCAACATGGCGGTTTAAAGAGCAACATGGTGGTTTAAAGAGCCAACATGGCGGTTTAAAGAGCCAACATGGTGGTTTAAAGAGCCAACATGGTGGTTTAAAGAGCAACATGGCGGTTTAAAGAGCAACATGGCGGTTTAAAGAGCCAACATGGCGGTTTAAAGAGAAATGGTGGTTTAAAGAGCCAACATGGCGGTTTAAAGAGCAACATGGTGGTTTAAAGAGCAACATGGCGGTTTACACAGCCAACATGGCGGTTTAAAGAGCCAACATGGCGGTTTACACAGCCAACATGGCGGTTTAAAGAGCCAACATGGTGGTTTACACAGCCAACATGGCGGTTTAAAGAGCCAACATGGCAGTTTAAAGAGCCAACATGGCGGTTTAAAGAGCCAACATGGCGGTTTAAAGAGCCAACATGGTGGTTTAAACAGTCAACATGGCGGTTTAAAGAGCCAACATGGCGGTTTAAAGAGCCAACATGGCGGTTTAAAGAGCAACATGGCGGTTTAAAGAGCCAACATGGTGGTTTACACAGCCAACATGGCGGTTTAAAGAGCAACATGGTGGTTTAAAGAGCCAACATGGTGGTTTAAAGAGCCAACATGGTGGTTTAAAGAGCCAACATGGCGGTTTAAAGAGCCAACATGGCGGTTTACACAGCCAACATGGCGGTTTAAAGAGCCAACATGGCGGTTTAAAGAGCCAACATGGCGGTTTAAAGAGCAACATGGTGGTTTAAAGAGCAACATGGCGGTTTAAAGAGCCAACATGGTGGTTTAAAGAGCCAACATGGCGGTTTAAAGAGCCAACATGGCGGTTTAAAGAGCAACATGGCGGTTTAAAGAGCCAACATGGCGGTTTAAAGAGCCAACATGGCGGTTTAAAGAGCCAACATGGCGGTTTAAAGAGCAACATGGTGGTTTAAAGAGCCAACATGGCGGTTTAAAGAGCCAACATGGCGGTTTAAAGAGCCAACATGGCGGTTTAAAGAGCAACATGGCGGTTTAAAGAGCCAACATGGCGGTTTAAAGAGCCAACATGGCGGTTTAAAGAGCAACATGGCGGTTTAAAGAGCCAACATGGCGGTTTAAAGAGCAACATGGCGGTTTAAAGAGAAATGGGGTTTAAAGAGAAAGGGGTTAAAAAAAAAAAAGAGAAAAAAAAAAGGGGTAAAAAGAAAAGGAAAAAAACCAACATGGCGGTTTAAAGAGCCAACATGGCGGTTTAAAGAGCCAACATGGCGGTTTAAAGAGCAACATGGCGGTTTAAAGAGCCAACATGGCGGTTTAAAGAGCCAACATGGCGGTTTAAAGAGCAAATGGGGTTTAAAGTGGGGTTTAAAGAGCCAAATGGGTTTAAAGAGAAATGGTTTAAAGGAACATGGGGTTTAAAGGATGGGGTTTAAAGAGAAATGGTGGTTTAAAGGCAACATGGCGGTTTAAAGAGCAACATGGTGGTTTAAAGAGCAACATGGTGGTTTAAAGAGCAACAAGGTGGTTTAAAGAGCCAAATGGGGGTTTAAAGAGCCAACAGGTTTAAAGAGCAACATGGTGGTTTAAAGAGCCAACATGGCGGTTTAAAGAGCACCACATCTGGAGGAACCAATAGTCCAGTGGCTCCCAACCTAGAAATCAGCAGATTTTGGGAGAGAAGAAGAACTTCTTTCAAGACTTTTTTTTTTTTTGTCAAATATTTGTCCATAAAAGTGCAATATAAATAAAGCTTAGAATTTCTTTACACATTTTAATTGAATTGTATTATTATTATCTTTTATGTTATTTTATGAAATACATCACATCTCTTGGATTAAAATGCTTTCAGGTTATAAGCATGGCGCCCTGTGAGTAGAATCTGTTTCAGACCAGAGAGCTGAAATATATATTAATACACAGTATATAGGTGTATTCATGCAGAATAAAGTCTGAATGTGATGTAAGTGTGACTTGTGTGACATGAAGCCAGCAGCTTGGTGGTCGTCCATCACTTGGTGATCATTAAACTGGTCACACATCAGGGACACGACCCGCCTCTATAAAACACTGATACCTTAGTACAACAGTAGTAGCACCACATCCTGGAAGCTTCCTCTGCCTTATTTCTACAGACGGGACCAGTTATTTTATTTTATCAACTCCTCAATAATCAATAAATAATAAATGTTAACCTGAGGGAACCTCATCCTGTCATGACATCTCATCTATTTCTGATCTACTGCCCTCATCTTTCAGCATTCATCTTCCTCCCTCAGTTTTTTTTTTTGACATCTCCTCCCTCTTCTTCCCTCTCACCAGTTCACCGGTTTCCATGGCAACGCTCAGTAGTATTTGCCTGTTGCCAGGGCTCGTCTCCATGTGAGTGCAGCATCCCCTCCCAGTGCATGCGATGGATTGTGTATTGGATATCCCAGAATGTTGGCTTTCTATGTTTTTGTTGTTGTTTTTAAGTGTAGTGATGCTGTGAAGCCACAAGGTGGAACTGAAGAGCTTTAGGATGCCATGAGAGAGAGAGAGAGAGAGAGAGAGAGAGAGAGAGAGAGAGAGAGAGAGAGAGAGAGAGAGAGAGAGAGAGAGAGAGAGAGAGAGAGAGAGAGAGCGAGAGCGAGAGCGAGAGAGAGAGAGAGAGAGAGCGAGTGTGTGTGTGTGTGTGTGTGTGTGTGTGTGTGTGCAGTGAAAGTGTCTTCCCTTTATAAATGCCAATCATGTCCATGGCAACCAGGCTGCTGGTATGAAGGAGGCTAATTATTAAAGGATGCTTCCACAGCATTCATATAAGACACTCAGGTTCACACATGTTTTTTATTGATTAAAATAGTTAATCATGAATTATCGTGCATTATTTATCTGTTCATAATCAACCTTATCAGTCCAGTATTTAATCCTCTGATCAACATGTTAGTGGACTAATATGCTGCTGTATGTAAATGTATGTATATATTTATTATAGTAAATCAATACCAGATATGGTCCAGAAACCCTCCCAGGTTCTGACTTTAGCATCAACAATCTGCTCCAATCAGAACAAACTGCAGCCCAACAGGCAACAACAGCTGTCAGTGTGTCAGAGTGCTGACTTGACTATGACTTGATCCAGACTGACTGGGACTATCAGAAAGTGGGCATGTCTGTAAAGGGGAGACTGGTGGGGACCCAGAGAACCCATTTACATCCACACATCTGGAGGTCAGAGGTCAACGGACCCCTCTGAATATGGACAGGACAGTTTCAAGCATTATCTAACTCTTTTCTTTAAAGCTGAGCCACTACAACAACCCAAATATATATACGTATATATATACGTATATATATATATATATATATATATATATATATATATATATATATATATATATATATATATATACATATATATATATATATATATATATCACGTATATATATACATATATATACGTATATATATACATATATATACACGTATATATATACATATATATACACTATATATATATATATATATATATATATATATATATATATATATATATATATTGTTAATATTTTTAATTTCTGCTCATTTCAAGGTAAACAGCTCAGCTGGGTGCAGAAACAGATGGTGGTTTGGGTTAAAATAAATAATCTGTAAGTTCAGTTCAACAATGACTGCAGGTGAAAGTCTGGTGTTTTTAGATTTTAAAGGTGCTATATACATTAAGTTATTATTGTCATTATGTTAAGCAAAGTGACAGAGCGATGATGGCATCAGCATCTTGTTCTCCAAACAATATTTATTCCTTTATTCTTTCAGTCCTTTACAGTATACAATAATAATATGTCAAGTAGATATTGCTATTGATAAAGTTCAACTTTTGCATGTGTATAATATCTGTTATCTTTGTTTATCTGTATCGATATACAGTATTTGTACATTCGCTCTCTGCACTCAGGCTGCAAAACTAACAGTCATTCTCATCATCAATTTGCTGATTATTTTCTTGGTGTATAAAATGTCAGAAAATGGTGATAAATGTCCAAGGTGCCGTCTTCAAATGTCTTGTTTTGTCCAACCAACAGTGCAAAAACTAATAATATTCAGTGAACTGTGGTAGAAAACAGAGAAAAGACGCCTGGATGAGCAGAACAATTAATTCCTCTGTTTGTTAGTCAGCAGGATCATAGAAAAACAGGGTGTGACCTGGACCAAGGAAGAAACCATTAAATGTTGGAGTGGATCAGACTATTACTGCGCTCCTGAGAAGCAGCCAACTTCCTCATACATGTCAAAATAAAGCTGAATCTGTCCCTGAGTGTAATGATGTCGACCCGCCAGCTGTTATCATTAAATAAAGCACAATGACGGCACACGGTGACCTTCCTCCAAACCCTCTCTGACTGGCATTCAGCTGACACCAGCTCCTCCGTCCTCTGGAGACGAGTCTCCAAACTGTCCTTTTGTCCTGAAGACTATTGTTTTGACGTATTATTCACGGCCAGCTATTTTTAGAGTCCTGTCTCCAGCCTTAAAAGGCAGTCAAATCCTTGCAGTATGTGCACATATCCGCTGTCAGTGTGTATTAGAGACACGGCGTCCTGTCCGGTGGAAGGCCTCGCTGCCGGCCACTGAGCCTGCGACGGCAGCCATGAGAGGGTGAGGGTTATGTAAATGATGCACAGGCTGGCCGGGGGAAGGTGTGCATGCTCATGGACTTTAAATCTACGTTTTCATGACATGGTCTTTACCAGAGAGCCGCCGCTCCGGGCATCAACAGCAGCAGCGCTGTTCGTAAATTATTCACAGTGATTTCACCTTTTTTTCAAGCCAGTTTTGACAAAAATAACTTTTATTAACTGTATGATGTGAACAGACGTTGCATGTGTGAGGTCCAGCTGCTCTTTCACATGGAGATAGTTCACATCCCTTTATACCGATATCATGTGGTAAAATAGCTTTTGGAAAAGGCCACAAGGTCATTACAGTAGTCATCCTCTTTGTCTACCAGCCAGCAAGACGGTAATGGCCAGAGACCGCCACGGTGACGGCCAGAGACCGGCCAGAGACCGCCACGGTGACGGCCAGAGACCGGCCAGAGACCGCCACGGTGACGGCCAGAGACCGCCACGGTGACGGCCAGAGACCGGCCAGAGACCGCCACAGTGACAGCCAGAGACCGCCACGATGACTGCCAGAGACCGCCACGATGACGGCCAGAGACCGGCCAGAGACCGCCACGGTGACGGCCAGAGTCTGCCATGGTGACGGCCAGAGACCGAGCCAGAGACCTCCATGGTGACGGCCAGAGACCGCCACGGTGACGGCCAGAGACCGGCCAGAGACCGCCACGGTGACGGCCAGAGACCGCCACGGTGACGGCCAGAGACCGCCACGGTGACGGCCAGAGACCGGCCAGAGACCGCCACGGTGACTTGCCAGAGACCGCCACGATGACTGCCAGAGACCGCCACAATGACTGCCAGAGACCGCCACGATGACGGCCAGAGACCGGCCAGAGACCGCCACGGTGACGGCCAGAGTCCGCCACGGTGACGGCCAGAGACCGGCCAGAGACCTCCACGGTGACGGCCAGAGACCGCCACGGTGACGGCCAGAGTCCGGCTCGGTGACGGCCAGAGACCGGCCAGAGACCGCCACGGGACGGCCAGAGACCGCCACACTGACGGCCAGAGACCGGCCAGAGACCGCCACGGTGACGGCAGAGACCGCCACGGTGACGGCCAGAGACCCCACGCTGACGGGCCGAGACCCCTGACGGCCAGAGACCGCCACGCTGACGGCCAGAGACCGCCACGGTGGCGGTCAAAATGCAGAACTCCAGGCATCAAAACCGTAGTCAATGGGTGACATCACGCTGATACGGCCTGTGGTTGTAAACACACGAGTGGAGTTTTTTGGTAATTTAAGCAGAAACATGTTGACTTCCTGCCGGTGTGGCTGTTAGCAGTTGGCCAGTCAGAGCCAACAGTAGATATCATCACCTGTCCCGTCATGTGACCACATGCCTCTGCAGGAACATACTGTACATTCATGACTGTGTCCATCTTTACCTCCCTCTCTCCCTCTCTCCCTCTCTCTCCCTCTGAACTGAACTGAACTGAATTTCCCCACTGTGGGACTAATAAAGGAATATCTTTCTATCTTTCTTTCTTTCTTTCTTTCTCTATGCACCTGTCATCCTCCTTTATTCACACCATCTTTTCTTGTAGATTTGTGTGGTGTTGTGCGTTCAGTTGCTCATTCATGACTTATTTCCCTGAGAGCAGCAGGACTGAAGGACAGCAGTGTCCCTTGTCCTGCAGCTGGAGGACAGACCTTGGTGGTCCGAGCGCCAGGCAGCATCAGTATCTGCAGGTGTAGCTGTGCAGAGTTCAAACAGAAATAAATCTTCTCCAGATTCGGTTGATGCTTTTTCCCCACAGCAGCTCCTGTTTGCTGCTGTGCACTATGTCCCCGTCCTCCTCTTGGATAAGGTTTGTCTGCTGTGGCCTTAAAATAGCGACACGAATGACACATTTTACATTACGGCTGGTGATAAGCATGATGGGCTGTCAATGGGTCGCCTTAACGAAAAGTAGCGTCCCAAATCCCCTCTCAGCGGCACTAATCCGATGTGAGGAGAGGATGTTCGCCAGAGACCGGCCGCTCAGAGGAAACTGCCTTCACACAAACTACGAACATGGACGGATGGATACTGATGGAGTCCAGCAAGGCCAGCTGGGACATGTAGTCTCTTCAGGTCGTCTTCCAAGGCATGCTGGGAGAGACCTCTCATTGGGTCCTTCAGCCTTTCCTCTGTGATAACTTTAATAAGATTTTAAAAGTTTAGATACTATGTCACTGCATATCTGGAAATATTGAATTTTCTTCTATTTTTATGTATTTACAAATGAATTATATAGACTTGACTTTAAAACAAAATACCTATTGTATTTATTGAATAATATACAGACATGTTTTTAACTGTGTGAGAATATTTTGCAAATTATATTAAACCAGCACAAATTAATAATACGAGTATGCCTTCTTAATTATTATTGTATATGTACAAAAGAAATGTGTCTGCTACATATTATCACATATTTGATAATTAATAAATAAATAGATATAATGAATATAGTCCGTCTTCTGTGCTGGTTGGTGTAAATCACGCTCTAACAGCAGCAGTCTGGCTTCACACCAGCAGAGATCCTCGGTGGTACGAGGACAGCAGGACTAATGACTGATACCAAACAGCCGGGCAGCGCTGCTCTGATGTCAACATGCTTTAGATTATTACATTATTACATTATTAGATTATTAGATTATTAGTCCCTCAGTGAAATCTGAAATCTTCCCTGTTGACAAAGAAAACACCTGAAGAGAAAACATAAAAAGAAAAGTGGACTAATGCACCATTTAGACCCACAGAGAAGAGGACATGTCATGGTGACGTAGTTGTCCTTTGAGTTCAACATTTTGCCCGTCTCCATCTTATTTAGTGTCAGAGAGGGCGGAGCTAAGTACAACCAATCAAATCAGACATTTAAAATGTTCTAATTAACGCTGATGAAGAGAAAAACACTGAAAAGGTTAAAGTTGTTAAATGAACACAGACAACTGTCAGACCAGACAACGCCGTGGTAACGACCTGTCAATCAGCAGCTAGCCCCGCCCTAACTCCTCCCTGCTTTCTGGTCTATCTGACTATAGATGGACCATCACTGACTAAATGAACATGCTGGACTGAAGAAGACTAGAAACTAGACTGAGACATAAACTGCTGTTTCCAGTGCTGACTGAGGTAATCAATCAGAGTCGCCCCCTGCTGGCTGGTGGACTGGATGCAGACTGTTCACCTCTCAGAGCTGGAGGCCGACTCCTGCTTACAAGCTGCTCCAAGTAAGATGTTTTAACCTTTAAACCTTCGTATTACTGGATTAAGGAACTGTAACTTATAAAAAGTTGATTTTAATTATTAATTTGAGTCTGTGTTTCCATTCATGCAGATTTTCCCACATAAATAAACTCAGTTAAGAAGATTTCAGGTTAAATATCTGGCATCATATTTTTGTTAACATGTTAGTCCGTCTCAGTGCTTTCTGACTTCCTGTCTGTAGTTCTGTTGGCTTCTACAGAAGATATAATCTACAAAAACACAAATAAGTGGTTTAATTTTCAAAAGAAAGCCAAGTCATTTGCTGAGATGTGACTCCTTAATCCTTCAGGTTTATTTGATATATGTGTGCCTTGTTTGACAGATACCTGAAGTTGGTGCAGGTTCCTGGTGAGACCACTCAGGTGTTTTTACACCTGGACCATCTCCCTGATTGATGCACCTGTTTGAATCACTCAACTTACACCTGAGTGTGTGTTTGTGCCACTTTGAGGCAGGAAAACTCCACAACTTTTGGTTTCCAGCAACTCCTGAGGTAAAAATCTCCGTAAATCCACAGCTGGGTCTGACTGCTGCCGCTAGATGAGGAGCCTCTCCTCTTACAGTCAGCTGAGAGGCAGCACATGTACAGATGTGAATATTTTATAACCTAATATGATACAAGAAGGCAACAGGACACCAGACTAAGAGCAGCTCCTTCCAGCAGGCTGCCCATTGAGCACAGGTTATAATATCTACCGTGCAGGTCCTGTCAGAGTGGCCCACTGACTTTAACGGCTCTATTTATCTATTTGTTATTGAAGGTTTTGTCTGTTCAATCACATTTTTAGACTTGCTGCAGTATAAAGACCATAATAGACACAGACGTTCTGCGTCTCATTTGTACGCCACGCAAACGTCTGCAGTTAGGTTCAGGCAAAAAAAAAAATATTTAGTTCAGGTAAGGGAAAACATGATGGTTAGGATTAAAATAAGTAAACTAAGTAAACCATGTGTAACAACTGGGAGGACACAGGTCAGGACTCTAATGCACCACACAGGGTTCAGGTAGGCGTAAAACGGCTATAATGTCATCAGGTAGTCAGTAAAGACAGGCACACAACCCAGATCACGAGGAGTCAAACACAAGAGGAAAAGGCTGGACCGCTGGGACACAGAGGGAAGCAGGACGGAGAGGAAAGAAGGACGGAGGAAAGAAGGGAAGACTCTTTATATCCTGGCGGAGGGGCGGGACCGACCTGACACAGGTGGACACAATCAGGGCGGGGCTACACCATCACACACAGGTGAACACTGAGGAAAAGTAGGTCAGGGGATGTCAATCATGCAAAGAGCGGGAACAAAAGGGCAGGAAGTGAAGTGCTCTGAAACGAGAGGGAGAGTTGTGATCACCAAAATAAAACAGGAAGTGCACACATGAAATGAATATACAAGAGAAACATGATCAAAGTGTGAGCAGGCGTGAAAACATGTTAGAAACATCAGTAAAAGACCCGTGATAAACGTCAGGGCCAGCTAGGCAACTTTCAGATTTTTATTTTCAGAAATTTATCATAATGTAAATAAACTATTGGTCCCTGATGTTGTTGGCTTAAAAGTGTTTAGTCAGATTCAGTACAACAAGATTTACCGGGTAAATATTAGTATTTGTTTCTTTGTTAACTCAATGCAGACAGTGAGAGAGGGCGCCCATGGCATTTTGTACTTTTGTAAATCATTTTTTAGAGAGACCAGTGCCCTCCAGCACTTATTGGCCTCTACCGCATGCAAACGTCACCAACGCAAGCTAGAAAACTAAACAGCCGTCTCAGACTGTGCTGATCCAGCCTGAGAGCGCCGGTTGGTCAAAGGCTGCTGCTGGCTGGAGCAGGTCAGCCTTGGGCAGTGTTTTACCTCGGGGCTTTCCTTATAAAGGTTCATCCAAATTAAAAGACTGTTGAGAGGAAACAGACATGTAAAAGTCAGGACCCGTCAGGACTCGTCAGGACTCGTCAGAGCTCCCAGAGCGAATAAAGGTCACTGTGACTTTAATATGAACATGTCATTTTCATACGTCTGGAGAAACGCTGCTGATTCCTGCTGACGTGTTTGTTGGGACTCAGAAATATGAGTTTATATCCATTTAAAGCATGCAGCACTACCTCCAGCATCTGATTAATAGACTGAGTGTTCCCGGAGCCAACAGCAGAACTAGTGCTGGTTCTGGTCTCTTCATGTGGTCTGAGCTTCATGCTGTGAGCCCATATGGACGCTGGTGTTGGCGCTCAGAGCTCTGTGTCAGCAGACAGGAAAGCCAACGAGCCAACTGTTTGTTCTCAGGCTGTCTGGGGTCTGTGTTGAAGGAGGACGCCCCGGCCTGGCCCAGCTCAGCCCGGCTCACCCCGGCCTGGCCCAGCCCAGCTCGCCCCGGCCTGGCCCGGCTCGGCCCAGCTCAGCCCGCTCCCCCGGCCTGGCCCAGCCCAGCTCACCCCGGCCCGCCCGCTCACCCCGGCCTGGCCCGGCTCTCTGTCTGAATAGACTGATCATGGCTCAGATAAGAGCTGGAACGTTGGCTTGTGGAAAATTAAACTGGAGAAGCCAGCAGGGCTGTTAGGTTAGCTGTGTCAGCAGAGAGGTGACGGATGTAGGTGGAGGTGGGTGGGTGGATGGATGGATGGATGGTGGATGGATGGATTGATGGGTGGGTGGGTGGATGGATGGATGGATGAGTGGGTGGGTGGATGGGTGGATGGGTGGGTGGATGGATGGGTGGGTGGGTGGGTGGATGGATGGATGGGTGGGTGGGTGGGTGGGTGGATGGATGGATGGATGGATGAGTGGGTGGGTGGATTGGTGGATGGGTGGGTGGATGGATGGGTGGGTGGGTGGGTGGATGGATGGATGGATGGGTGGGTGGGTGGGTGGATGGATGGATGGGTGGGTGGGTGGATGGATGGGTGGGTGGGTGGATGGATGGATGGATGGATGGGTGGGTGGATGGATGAGTGGGTGGGTGGATGGATGGATGGATAGGTGGATGGATGGATGGATGGATGGATGGATGGATGGGTTGGTGGATGGATGGGTGGATGGATGATGGATGGATGGGTGGATGAGTGGGTGGGTGGATGGATGGATGGATGGATGGATGGGTGGGTGGATGGATGGGTGGATGAGTGGGTGGGTGGATGGATGGATGGATAGGTGGATGGATGGATGGATGGATGGGTGGATGGATGATGGATGGATGGGTGGATGAGTGGGTGGATGGATGGATGGATGGATGGATGGATGGATGGATGGGTGGATGGATGATGGATGGATGGGTGGATGAGTGGGTGGATGGATGGATGGATGGATGGATGGATGGGTTGGTGGGTGGGTGGATGGATGGATGGGTGGATGAGTGGATGGATGATAGATGGATGGGTGGATGAGTGGGTGGGTGGATGGATGGATGGATGGATGGATGGATGGATTATTGCCCTTTTACTGTATTATTTTTGGTTATTTTATTATCTCCACCAAGGAGGTTGTGTTTTTGCCGGTGTTTATCTGTTTGTTTGTCTGTTTGTCTGTTTGTTTGTTTGTTTGTTTGTTTGACTGTGTTCAAGATAACTCAAAAATTTATGGACGTATTTTGATGAAATTTTCAGGGTGTGTTGAAAATTTGAAAAGGAAGAACTGATTTAATTTTGGGGCTGATCCAGAAGAAATCCTGGATTCTGGATCACTTTGTAAATGGGACCCAAAAAATAGTTTCTCAGTATCTCTGGTAATTGTTGCCCAAAGCTTTTTTTTTTACAATGTGTACTTCTATCAGATCCCAAAGGCGGATCCAGATCTGATCCAGATGGAGGATTTTATAGCAATTTCTATAAAAAATGGAGGTACTCTTACATTTTGGCCTACTGTTCATTTAATATTAGAGGTAGAGATTTCTGAGACAATTCAGCATCTGAAGTATGTCAATGAATCTGATCCAGCTTTAATACTTGAGGAGACGGATCCAGAAGAAACCGCCAGGGGGGAAACTATGGTGCTTGGTGGAGGTCTGAGCTCTCCGAGTGCTTTTCTAGTTAGGATGATTGTGATCATTAGTAGTATATTGTTGCAGTGATGGGTAGTTTTTGATCAGGTAACGTCTGGTTTCCTGTTACTGGTCAGTGCCTTACTTCAGCGGGCCGTAGAGCCGAGCTGAGGGTCCAGTAGTTTCTATGTAAATGTGGTGCAGGACTCCTCTAGAACAGGAGTCATGCAGCATGAGGGACTCCTCCTTCAGTCGGGGGGTTTAGTGTTGGAGCCGTTACAGACCAGCAGTATTCTTAGCTCAGTAAGAATAGATCTGCTCTGACTCAGACCTGCAGCCCACAGAGCCCACTACACGCTGTACTGCAGCACCGATACATGCTGGTAGTACTACACGCTGTCCTGCAGCACCGATACATGCTGGTAGTACTACATGCTGTGCTGCAGCACCGATACATGCTGGTAGTACTACACGCTGTCCTGCAGCACCGATACATGCTGGTAGTACTACACGCTGTCCTGCAGCACCGATACATGCTGGTAGTACTACACGCTGTCCTGCAGCACCGATACATGCTGGTAGTACTACACGCTGTCCTGCAGCACCGATACATGCTGGTAGTACTACACGCTGTACTGCAGCACTGATACATGCTGTTTAATTAAACTGGTATATTTACATGCAGAAGTCTTTTTAAAATAATTATTTGTGTTAATAAATGAACACAACTTGAAGAAATGTGTATATGTCTCTTTCAGGACCTTCATCCTCGCCGTAACCACTTTTCTTTAGGACCAAGTTCAGACGTCGGCTAAATTTATGACTTGATCTAATAAAATTTAGTATTTTTTTCTTGCAAATTTACCACTTAAATCTCAGAGAACATCTATTTTTTCAGGTAAACTTACTATTTAAATCTCTGAGATGATCTAGTTTCTCCTGTTAAAGTCTTGTTTCTGAATATTGACCCCGACCAACCAGGGCGTCACACCACGTCACATCTGGATAAAGAGAAGCTGTTTATCAATGAGCGGTCGTAGGGCGAACGATCGCGGCCATGACGAACCCATGTGACCGACAGATGACCAACGCTGCAGCAACAAACCACAGAGGAAGAAGAAGGAGATC
>CAMQGK010000549.1:287500-310000 GCA_947000775.1 Pterois miles
TGTTTCTGACAGTGTTCACAGATTGAATATGTCGTCTAATAATATCCTGAACCAGCACACTTGATGTTTCAGTGTTCAGGCTCAGTCTTCAGCTGTATAATCAACGGTGTCAGTTTTTCCTTCAGCTGGGTTTTTGGAGGTTTGGTGGTTGGATGCGACTCCGTCTCAGGTGTTTTCACTGCTGCTGATTGGACTCAGAGTCCTGAGGAGTTGATCAGTTAATGAGATCAGCTGTGTGGGTGGAGGTCAGACACACTTCAGCTCCACTACAGGAGTTTAACGCTGGCCCTCGTCTTCATTTCATCCAAACCAAACCCTGCAGCAGCTGATTTCACTTAAACCAATCAAGCTGTTTGGTGGCAGTGAAAACCTGCAGACGGTTATGTAACCAGACGTAGTGAGTCAGAGGCAAAGAGCTGCTTTACTGTTGGTTTCAGACAAACTAAATGTTGAAGCTCAAATACTCCTGAACGAACCAGCCTGAAAGGCAGCAGACAGAGAAGTCCTCTAACGTGCCGGAGATCAGGATTTAGCTGCAACATGTTTTAGTCTTTTCACCCTCAGGATGAGCCTGTTAAACCAAATACACTGATACTGAGAGGACGGCGTGTGACAGTGATAGTCCACTAGGTTTCCTAACATGATGATGAACATACAGGTCATGTAAACAGCACAAATTTCATATATTTTTCATGATAGTCAGCACAAAATCAGTTAGTATGTATAAAGAGTAAACGGTGTGTAGGGAGGAATCATGTATTTGACTGTACTTAAGTTTGAGGGGAATGTGTGTCTCAAATGAAGCAGATTAAATTTTGTGAATATCTGATGAACTGCAGTGAGACTGCGATGAAGGAAACTGTGAGTGACTACATTAATATGACGACACTGAATCTGACACAGGTCATATGAACAGCATGTCACCTTTGGATACTCAGCATTAGGCCTCTAACGTTCAGATGTGGGATTTTTTTTCTTTTTTTTAAATCGGTGAAGTGATATTAATCGTTGCATACAGAAACGTCGCACACCGAGTCTGATTTGTTTTATTATTCTCTTGGTTACAAAAATTTGCAAAACAAGACAAAACTGAATGAACTGACTGTAATTGATGCTGCTACAGTTGTTCTGTAGCTGCAGCGAGAAGCCATTTTAAATTCTGCTTCTCCATAATCTTTTATTTCCTTATCGTGTTGAACGAATGGACGTGCAGTAGCTCCGAGACGTCAACACAACCATAACAAGCCTGTCGGTGAACAAACGAGAGGAAAACTCTGATGACTGTTTCTTCTCTCCAAACCCAACATGGAAGACGTATAAACAGCTTCTGTGTCATGATGATGTGTTTTAGTGTCACTTAACGCCACGTCGTTACCGTGGAGTGTTCACGGGTGTGTTTAGTACGTAAACTAGGTAAAACACTGACACAAGTGAAGGAACATAAGTAAGGAAACATCAGTGCTGGAACAGGAAATGACAACATAAAGATACGGCGTTTGGTGCGACCGAGGTGCCAACTGGTTGATTTTAATGGAAACAGGAGTACTGAGGAGGAAATGGGGATCTTGAGGATTAACATTTGCATCTGTTGTTCCGACCGAGTCATCTCTCCTTCTCTACCATCATCAACGAGTCCTCGTAAACGGCGTTCTCCCCTCACAGCCATGTGCTTCCTTCTCAAAACAAAACAGCCACAGCGCCATTTTGCCGTCATGCCGAGTGACTAACGACCGCAGTGACGTTCAGATGAACGCTGGCTGTTCCGAGAGGTCCAGTTCATCTTCATCTCTCCACAGAAACATCCACAGCTGAGCTCTCCCACGCACAGCAAACGCAGCGTTTCACCCTAAATCACCGACCCTCAACCAGCTGGACGGGTTGGACAACGTAGGCCTTCATCAGCAGGCCTGATGGTTAAAACAACCACAGACAGACATGATCAATAAGACTCGCTGTTCTCAGATTTACCAAACGCGACTGTGTTGGTTTAAAGGAGCAGATCTGGCGCTCAGCAGCTGGTTTTGGTCCCAGTGGGTTTTGTGAAGCCGGAGGATGCCGTGACGATAAGCAGCTCCTCTGACGATCCTGCAGATCTGCTCTGAGATGTTCGGTGTTGCGTTCAAGGCCGAATAGCTGCCATTAAAGACACTGAGGTCACGACCTCTGAGATTTGGGGGATGTGGAGGTTTTCACAGCCAGACCTGGATTAATCCGCCGCGGAAAATAGTCCCAACAAAAGCACCATTTCCTCCTGTTTGTTTGATAAAGGAGCTATGAAATTACTGTGCTCTCTGTTAAACATGATATTTATGTTTTTACAAATGCACATCTTCAGTAGGAACCAATGA
Organism: Pterois miles; assembly: GCA_947000775.1. Classification (NCBI taxonomy): domain Eukaryota; kingdom Metazoa; phylum Chordata; class Actinopteri; order Perciformes; family Scorpaenidae; genus Pterois; species Pterois miles. Next base: position 289,849 of record CAMQGK010000549.1, read on the forward strand.
GCTCGCAGGGCAGAGAGATCAGGAAATATTGGTTGGTTTGGGTCTGCACATTAGATCAAACACAACAGATTTATATCCTCAAAGACTTTGTGTCGCCTTTGTGTCTGTAAATGCTAGCAGGCTATGAAAACACCCCTCATCTAGAAAACGTGGCTCCGGCCCTCTCTGCTGTTTCATTTCTATTATTTGGATTTTTGTAGAAAATTGTGAACAATGAGTCTCATAATCTGCCTTAATGAAACTGAGTGGACACTATATCATGATATATCAATCTGTGATTTGTCTTATTGTCATAATTGTTGCCAGGCTGACTGATTGGTCACGGTAACTTTGGACTGTAAATATTTAAACGTGTATTTCAGCAATCAGCCCAAACCTCCTCGAGGTTTCCAAATGAGCTGTCACATGTCAAATGTTTATCTACAAATCAAACAGGTGTAAGCTAGGCTAATTAGCCCCTTAGTTAGCTACTGTTGCTAACCTACTTCTTAGAACCAACAGAGGAGGATAAATCAGATTAGTCATATCGAACTGTGCTAGCAGCAAATAGCTAGCTTGGTTAGCCAGCTAACTGTCGTATAGGTAGGCTAAAACCGTATGCAGATACAGCTAATCCAAGAGGCTAATGTGTGTCTACTTTCATTTGGAGTCAGAGGGGTTCAAATGAGTAGTTAGCTAGTTAGCTGAGAGCTAGCTCAATTAGCCAACAAACTGACCCATAGGCTAAGTAGATCTTTACGTATAATGCCTCTCAAATGGGGTACCCTGTTTACCCTGTTTACCGTGTTTACGAGATAGGAAGTCCTTTACATGATATGCATTGTGTTCAAGTGATTAACTGGTGAAGAACGCCACTGCTAAGCTCCGATAATATTAACGTTACTGTCTGAGTCTAGAAGCCACAGAGGCTAACAGGTTAGCTGCTTTAGCTAATCCAGGGGGCTAATTAATTGTAATAAACTTGATGCAAACAGCACATTTTAGCTTGTATAGCTCGCTCGTTGTGCACTGCAGCTGTGTGTCATCAACCAGGACAAACGTGAGCTCACGTATATATTCATATCTTTATGTTGGTCTATAACCCTCCAGGTGTTCCAGGTGTGCAGAGAGTTGTGCATCTTTATGGCGGGAGATCAGCTGCACATAGAAAGCTCTTTGTTGTCTATTGTAACGGGAGGCACTTCAGTCAATTCGATAATGAGACGGGGCTCAAGGCACTAGAAACTAATTTTAGATATACCTATGAAATTTGTTAAATATTACTGTTCCTTCTTCAAACCGTTTAAAAGTAAAAAACAAAAAAGGGTCACAAATCACATAATAATGATCCCATGCTCTTCTTGTCAAAGCTTTAAATAAATGAAAAAGGAGGATGTTATTTCTGAAGTGTCATTTTTTAAGAGATCATCAGATATGTCTCTTCTCATTTTTTTTTCTTGTTTTTGTTTTTTTTTAGCAGATTTGCCCTCCGGCAGTTAGCTCGGTCATGCACCGTATCCTGGTTAGCTTGACAATAATGAGGAGACTCATCCTCATCATCATCATCATCCTCATCATCATCCTCATCATCATCCTCATCATCATCATCCCCATCTCCCGAGGTCCCTCCACAACTGCAAGCAATTTAATACTGTAGTCATGCATTGAGTATACATAGCTATACCATAGCTAATTAGGCCATAATGCTTTAGTATTTTTGACATGCCATGATCTTCAAAAAAGAAGTGTTCCTGTTCCCTTAATGCTTTAACATTCAACACGGAAATGCTCCAAAATAAATTAAATCATAATAAATAGCCAGTGCACTTTTGGTGAAACCAAATGAGAGAAAATATTCCAGGAGGAGAAGATGAAGGTCAAAGAAGAAGAAATCAAAATGAGGTAACGTCTTGTGCATGCCGATATAAGAGAGGAGAGTCTCCACATGCTTGTATATAAAGGAGTGTTGCATGGCGTCATACAGGGAACCTCCAGCCGGCCTGTAGCAGCAGCAGATTATCCTCCACAAGGCTCGGCACACTTCCTGTTTTGTTTCTGATAAGGTGCCTGAAAATCATCCGTCGACATCTGGCGTTTTCTAAAATGTCCCTGGATGTGCTGCAGAAAAACGCCTCAACTTCAACTGTAATCCACAAAAAGTGCGTCGTCCTCGGGCGCGTTCCTCAAATCTCAGTTGGGCTTTGTTGTTGTTGAGTCTGTTGCACAAAGCCTGGTAGGTGTCAGGGAGATGTTCTGATAAATTCTTGTTAATTGTGATCTTATGCACTCCAGTTTAGTCATGTTGTCTACACTGAACTCTCAAAACTGTCTCTTTGTAACTGCCCTTTATTAAACTAAATTTGGGATCATTTATTCTCATCCTGCGCTGCACCATTCTCACCACTTTGTTTTAATCCCGTTGTTGAAAGGTGCTACACAGGTTAACTTAATTCCCTCACATTTACTAAACCTGTCTACATCTTTACAGATGTCTTCCTCTATGTTTTGGCCACTCGTCCACATGCAAATACTTTCTGGGTCACAAAAAAAGATATTTTTGAAAATGCTTTCTAACGCAAAACAACTCATCAAATGCAGCCCCTTGGTCAGTGTCCTTCGGCATCGGGCGGGGCGCTCTCTTTAAGTTAGTATTGGACGGATCGGGGACGGCTCGTTACATGTAATGGGTCGGTTGAAAGCCAGGTTTGTCACATTCTGTTGCTACAGCGCGCCTTAGTGCATTGGTCTCCATTGCAGAGTGGCGCTGACCAAACGGCGGTGGCGATGAGTCGGAAGTAAGAACGGGTTGTCGCTGGACCACTTCACGGACTAACGGAGGTGTCAAGTGCACCCAGTGTTATGTGGTCCATCTCAACTCCTGCCACTTAAAGTCCGCCACAAAAATGGTGGGACTGTTTGGAGAGAGGGGTATCGTATCGCTGATGTAGACTTTATCGCCACCTGCTACCCTGTTCAGAGTTGTTTTGGCGTTCTGCAGTCGACAGAGATATTTTGTAAAACGAAGGCCATGTGGACAGAAATTTTCTTTTTAAATGGAGAGGAAAATATCAGTTTTTAAAATGTCTGTATTAAGGCTGTCAAAGTCCAAAAATCTCCCTTTAAGGGTCATTTTGAACAGATAAAAAATCTGTGATTAATTTGCAATTAATCCCAATTAACTATTGACAATCATGCGATTGATTGGATTTAAATATTCTAATTGATTGACAGCCCTAATCTGTACACAACACCTCACTTAGGGCCTCCGGACCAAGATTGTTCTCATCTGAATTAATCTAAAACAATCTGTAATTTTATAAATTACATTTCAGAGCTGTCCAAGACATCAGAAAGTTGAGCTTTAATAGCCTTAACCTGTAGTATACCTATACATCCTGGTCAACAATCAATATCCAAACAAACTCCATCAATTTAGTATTGCACTTCAATAAAAAAATGAGAATTTGAGTGATATATTTTTAAAAAGACGGTAAAATTGGTGCAACAGATCAAGCATCCTGATTTTTGTTTCCAGAAACACTGGTTCCTACATTTCCCATAGTGCAACATGATAATACCTTCCCTAATGTCTTTTGTGGACCCTTCCTGTCTGCTGAAAGCTGGTTATAAGATTGGAATGATTAAAATCGAAGCAGCTGAGGTCGAGGTGTCCTCGCTGCCTGGTAAACACGAACATCTATCAAACTATGAATTCTTAGATTGAGCAAATAATTTATCAAAAATGTCCTCCGACACCTGCTGATCTTTGTGTGATTGCCAAACAAGTCTGTCGCTGTTTTTTCAAGAAATAACTGAGCCTCTGCCTTTTTATAAACGTACGTTCAAGTCTTCACACACATTTGAATGAATCAATGCAAAAGAAGAATAAAAAGCACCAATGGAGATAAAGCATTGAGATATTTCTACAATATGTACACCGGTGCGTCGGACGCCGCCTCACACGTCGGTGAGCAGCTTCCCCTTGTTCACACAGTTCTGGCTGGGCGCCGTGCAGTTGGCAGTCCTAAGGTTGGCTTCCCTAAAGTTATCGATGCTGTTGTTCATGTCCTCGTCTATCTCCATGTACTCCGACTTGCTGACCACCGAGGAGCTGCGCCGGCTCGAGTTGGTGTCTGACGCCAAGTTCTGGTGGCTGACGTTGAGCAGCTGGGCCTGCTCCTCACCCTCCGTCTCCCGGTGGTAGAAGTAGTTGAAGTTGGAGACAATGACGGGAACCGGGAGCGCGATGGTTAGCACTCCGGCAATGGCGCACAGCGAGCCCACAATCTTCCCTCCGATGGTGACAGGGTACATGTCCCCGTAGCCGACGGTCGTCATGGACACCACGGCCCACCAGAAAGCATCCGGGATGCTGGTGAAGAATGACTCCTTTTCCTCGGCTTCGGCGAAGTAGACAGCGCTGGAGAACAAAATCACTCCGATGAAGAGGAAGAAAATGAGCAAGCCCAGCTCCCGCATGCTCGCCTTTAGAGTTTGCCCTAAAATCTGGAGCCCCTTCGAGTGCCGGGACAGTTTAAAGATCCTGAACACCCTCACTAGGCGGATTACCCTGAGAATGGCCAGAGACGTGGCCTGTTCGCCTCCTCCCTTCCCCTCCTTGTTGTCTTGGTCATCCGCTAGCTCCGTACCCAGCGTGATGAAGTACGGGATTATAGCCACAATGTCAATAGAGTTCATCATGTTTTTAAAGAACGCCGCCTTGCTGGGACATGCGAAAAAACGAACTATCAACTCAAAAGAAAACCAGATGATGCAGAGCGTCTCCACCACGAAGAAAGGGTCTGTGAGGACGTTGGGTTTGTAAAACATGGTGGCGTTCCCCACCATGCGCATCCGCTGGTTGGGATCCTCCTTCAGCTCCGGTAATGTCTCCAAACAAAATATGACAATTGAAATAAGAATAACCATCACCGAGACGATGGCAATTCCCCGAGCGGGCCCCGAGCTCTCCGGGTGCTCAAAGAGGAGCCAGATCTGCCGCTGGAACTCCTTCTCCGGAAGGGGCCGCTCCTCTTCACGGATAAATCCCTCGTCCTCACGAAACTTCTCCATGGCCTCCGCGCCCAGTTCATAAAACTTTATCTCCTCTGAGAACATATCCAGCGGCACATTCACCGGCCTTCTTAGCCGCCCCCCAGATTGGTAATAATATAAGATGGCGTCAAAACTTGGTCGATTCCGGTCAAAGAAATACTCATTTCGTAAAGGGTCGAAGTAGCGCATCCTCTTCTTGGGGTTCCCGAGGAGCGTCTCTGGGAACTGGGCGAGAGTCTTCAGCTGGGTCTCAAAGCGCAGTCCCGAGATGTTGATGACCACCCGCTCACAGCAGTCGTGGTCGTCGTGGTCGTCGTCGGGCGGGTAGGGGTCCTGTGGGTGTCCCGGCAAGGTGGAAGTCTCGTCCATGTTCTCGGTGGACACCACGGTCATCCTTCCTGGAGGGCGGAGGACGGGAAGAGGAAGCGGCGTGAAGGTGAAGGACAGCAGGTCGAAGAGAAGAAGCCTCTAGTGAGGCCGCGAGCTGTGCAGAGCTTCCCTCGCCATCACCATCATCTCCGAGCTGAACATCTTTCTCTCTCTCTTCACCTGCAAGAAGGCGAAACAAACCAGTCTCACAGCGCTCGCTTCACATCCTGTTTCTATCTGCAACAGAGAACAACAGCAGTACGCTTCAGTGCTGCATTTGCTGTATTTTTACCGCATACATCAGTATTCAAGTTTGCTGCGCTTCCTCTCTGCGCACATCAGGACCTGCAGCCTCCTCTCACACCATCCAGTCAATCACACATTCAAACTGACAAACCAGCCTCCTCTACACGCCAAACACGCTTTAATTCGGATTAAAAATGTACCTGTGCGGAGTTGAGAGCAGGACTGTCCTCACCGTGCACACCTCTCCCCAACTTGGCGTTAATACTGATATCGTGTTACAGTATGTCTGAAAAATTAATAGACTATGTTGTCTTGGTCAACATCCGTATCCTCCTGGTGTAGGTTTTCAGCGTCGATCCGAGCCTGCAGCAGCAGGAGGAAGAGGAGGAGGAGGAGGAGGCTTCAGACGGCTTCGAACCACAGCTCAGCAGCAAAAACACATTTATTAAAATCATGCTGGAAATGAAGCAGCAAAATCAGATCAATGAGCTTCCAGATGGGGAGGACTGGGAGGACTGGGAGGACTGCAGCATCAGCAGAAAGCTCCGCAGTAAAACCGAAGGAAAAAAAAAGAAAACAGGAGGAGGAGAAACCGGTTTAAGATCCCGCACTAACGGCGCACCAGACCGAGGACGCGTCTCCGGTTGTTTGGAAGCATATTGCAGGATTTCATGGAGAGAGAGGAGGAAGAAGTGAGTGAAGGAGGGAGGGAGGGGTTAGGAGAGAGGGAGTGAGTGAGGGGAGTGAGAGAGAGGAGGAGGGGGGTTTCGACGCAATGCAGACAGACTGTAAAACACAGTTGGCTCTACAGTATCCGCAAAACCGGATCCGGTTCCGAGCAGACCAACCTGCACGATCCACACAATTAACCGACCTGCAGACAGCAGATATGCATTAACGGTATAATTACTAATATAATCAATGTTATATAACCGGTATGAAGCTGGACTGTGCTGCTGGATTCAGGTCCGACCGGAGGAATGTGCAGCAGGAAGAAACGCTTCTCCAGCAACTGGCTGCTGAGCAGTTTGCGACAGTGAGGCCTGCCTGTTGGATGTACGTGTTGCCATGGTAACAGGGAGAAACCAACATTTTGATTTCATCATTTATTTGTATTCATTTATTTATTTATTTAGTTTGTGTGTGACAGTAGAAACTTACAGTATCATCCGATGGACTGAGGTATGGAAGCCCAGTGACGACAGAAAAATAAATAAAATGACGTGTACGGAAATATAGTTATTGTAAGTCAAAATTACAATAAACAACTCACTGAATTTAAATTAAACATAATTAGGAATTCGACGCCAAAGTGAAAATTGCAAGTAAATAATATACAAAATAATTCCAACTCAATAACTTAAAATTTTATTATTAGAAGATTATGAGATACCTAGTCAACACTAAGATAACAATCATCAAATTTGAAATTATGAGATAGGTACTCATGATTTTGACGAGTTAAAAATATGAAATATGTTAAAATTATGTCAAAAATAAAATGTCAAAAGTGATGATTTAGTATTCAAGATACAGAGTCAGATTGTGAGTAAAATTTATAGAGATAATAATGATTCCAACTTACAAGATGTTGACATCAAAAGTGACGATTTATTAATTGAATTCAATCAAACATGCTTCATCAAAATTCAGAAATTATATTGTGAGATAATAATTAGAGATAATTCAGAGAAACAAGCATCACACATTCATCACTGCTGTTAGTTGTTGATGGAATTGTCTGACGTTCAGGACCATGGACAGCTCCACGTCTCCTTCATTTTATTTAACGCGGTTCTTCTGGTTCTGCTCACGACGGTGATCCGGTCTGTAGTCCACATATAGGACACTGTTTGATACAGTTTGTCCTGCGGACTGGAGTCCGTTGGAGGCAGCGAGACTGAAAGCCCTGCAGATGGACCCAGTACTGGGCCTCCAGCTGGAACCAGAACAACTGGAACCAGTCCCAGTCACACAGACTCAAAGTCAAGTTCCTTGTTTGTGGGCACGTTTGGCCAATAAAGCTGATCCTGATTCAGTTAAAACTGCAATAAAACAAAAGTAATTGTCTGAGTTTTAAAGTGCGGGAGGATTTAGCGTCAGTCTGTCGCTGCAACTGTCCGACAGCTGGATGCACGACTGCTCCAACCACATGTGGCTGCATGTCTTCATGAGTTCCTGAAAACTAAATGTAGTTTTATAAGAAGAACCTCTCTGTGGATGTTAAACACACAGATCCAGCTGATTCATGACCTCCTGTGGTTAAACATCTGGATTCATAGTACACATCAGCACCCTGAACAGTACATGTTGTAAACTGACACACGTTCAGCCCTCAGGTCTGAATAAAAGAAAAAATGTCTTTGTGGTCGGTCATGCATGTGAGGCCAATCTGCACACGTGCACGAAGACCAACGGTGAGCCTCGATCCATATGGCACCACGACCTTTGACCCGGGAGATTTAACGGGCAGGATTATAATCCAGTTTGACTTTTAGTTGGTTCAGAGACGTGATGTGATGCTTCACTTTTATACAAGAAGTCAGGAGCTCTCCGTCGATTTACTGGTGCAGTTTACTGGTGTAACCCCGATGATGTCATAGTGATGTGTCACGGTTATGATGTCATAGTGATGTGTCACGGTTATGATGTCATAGTGATGTGTCACGGTTATGATGTCATAGTGATGTCATCGGGGTTACACCAGTTTGGGCTTGGAGAAGAAAACACAGCCTTTGGGTTACAGAGTTGGTTTGTGGTGGTTTTAGCGATGTTTACCAGGCAGGGATGGTCTAATGAAAAGATGCTAGTGATTTGCATTGTGGGAAATGTAGGTTTCACAGTTTGGGGCACAAAATGTCAGGATATCGTGGCCTCTTTTTTAAAGACTGTCCCCAAACTTGGATTTAACCCAGATGCTGTGTAAAGGCCTTTAGAGAGTTTTGATATATTTGCCAAATTATATTTTTAAACCAAACCTTTATTGTTATTTTCTGCTGTTTTCATAATGTGGTTGTTGAAACTGTCTGGTAAACCAATCAGAGACAGATTTATAGCACATTATCCTTGAAAAACAAAGGAAACTAGAAGAGGACTCGGAGAGCTCCACCACAGCTGTTTATCAGTAAACTGATTTAGATCTACTCTAAAATGTTGTGGCTTCATCCTTCAGCCAAGTTTCATGAAAACCGTGTTTTTCTGTAGTCATGCTGGCGAACAGACAAACCAAACTAAAAACGTGACCTCCTTGATGGCAGCAACAAAAACCTTCCAGCGGGGTGAAGACTTCTTTTAGCTGGAAACCAAAGGTCAGACTCTGCAGTGTTCACACTGCGGCCGGCACATGGTCACGTTCTTCGTTGTGAATGGAAACATGGAAACGTGAGGAAACACGCCGTGGAAGCTGAAACAGTCAGATAGCTGACACAGTGCTGAACGCACATATTTACAGAGTGACAAAGAGCACAGATGCACCGTGGATGATTTCATCCCGCTGGCGTTCCCTGATTGATCTGCCGTCAGATGATCCCGGCAGGCTGCTGCTGCTAAAACCGGCCGAGTGTCCGATTACAGCGCTGAAACTGAAGACGGACGACAGAGCAGCGCCTGAAATCCCTCCTTAAAGCAACTGGAAAGTTTAATGTGCACTTGAACTTTTGAGAGTGTCCATCCTCCATCTGCTGCTCGCCAAATCAGCAGCTGATATCAGCCGTCGCTAAGCTCCAGTAGACCCAGTTTCCTCTACTGGGGAGCAGCGATTGGTCAGGATGGGGCAGGATTAGTTCCTTGAACCACTTGCCAAATGCCTGAGTATGATTGTGAAAGCAGCCTTGTTAGCTGAACACTAACAGGTGTATTATCTTCCTACAGATCTGATGCTGTTTATGAGGCCAATAAAACTATTAACATGAGTACAGTTATCACCAAATCTCCTGGACCCACTTATTCCGATTCATGATGTTCATTTAGTAAATTATCAATCAGAAACCAAGATGACAACTAACAAAAATCACAATGGTGATGAAAAACCTACATGACACCAACAACCACCGTGTCGATTACATACAATCTACAAGTATTACATTTGTGAACGATCAGAATCACTGGGTCTATTTTTCTCTGAGCACATAAATGATCCGATCACATCTCTGTTTTATTTTAATTTGCCCAGTTTTAGTAATGAAACTATCCCATATTTTGCCACTCAATCTTTCGGTTTCATCACAAACCACGGCCATCCAGGTGAAATAGATTTAGGGAGTGTTGTACCGAACTACAGCTCTGCAGAGCTGGTTGCTAGCCTGGTTGCTAGAGCTGGTTGCTAGCCTGGTTGCTCGCCTGGTTGCCAGCCTGGTTGCTAGCCTGGTTGCTACCTGGTTGCCAGCCTGGTTGCCAGCCTGGTTGCCAGCCTGGTTGCTACCTGGTTGCCAGCCTGGTTGCCAGCCTGGTTGCTAGCCTGGTTGCCAGCCTGGTTGCCAGCCTGGTTGCCAGCCTGGTTGCTACCTGGTTGCCAGCCTGGTTGCCAGCCTGGTTGCTAGCCTGGTTGCCAGCCTGGTTGCTAGCCTGGTTGCCAGCCTGGTTGCCAGCCTGGTTGCTACCTGGTTGCTCGCCTGGTTGCCAGCCTGGTTGCTAGCCTGGTTGCTAACCTGTTGGCAGCCTGGTTGCTAACCTGGTTGCCAGCCTGGTTGCCAACCTGGTTGCTAGCCTGGTTGCTAACCTGGTTGCTAGCCTGGTTGCTAACCTGGTTGCCAGCCTGGTTGCTACCTGGTTGCTCGCCTGGTTGCTAGCCTGGTTGCTCGCCTGGTTGCCAGCCTGGTTGCTAGCCTGGTTGCCAGCCTGGTTGCCAGCCTGGTTGCTAGCTTGGTTGCTAGCCTGGTTGCTAACCTGGTTGCTAGCCTGGTTGCTAACCTGGTTGCCAGCCTGGTTGCCAACCTGGTTGCCAGCCTGGTCGCTAGCCTGGTTGCTACCTGGTTGCTCGCCTGGTTGCTAGCCTGGTTGCTCGCCTGGTTGCCAGCCTGGTTGCTAGCCTGGTTGCTAACCTGGTTGCCAGCATGGTTGCTACCCTGGTTGCTAACCTGGATGGAGACACTCTGCTGCTTATGTTAGAGAAGTGAATGAGTTTGTGGCAGTGACCTCCTGTATTTCTATAATCCTGGTGAAGGTAATGAGCTCAGTTAGACTGAGTCCTGCTGCTCTGTACTCAGGAGAGAGGAAGAGGAGGAGCAGGAAGAAGAATAGGAGGAGGAGGAGGAGAGGAGGAGGAGGAAGGAGGAGGAGGAGGAAGAATAGGAGGAGGAGGAGGAAGAATAGGAGGAGGAGGAGGGTTTCCTGATATTCATGCAGGTCACTGCTATTTTCCACAGGCCTCTCTCTCCATCCTCTCTCTCCAACCTCCCCCTCTCTCTCCATCCTCTCTCTCCATCCTCTCTCTCCAACCTCCCCCTCTCTCTCCATCCTCTCTCTCCATCCTCTCTCTCCAACCTCCCCCTCTCTCTCCATCCTCTCTCTCCATCCTCTCTCTCCAACCTCCCCCTCTCTCTCCATCCTCTCTCTCCATCCGCTCTCTCCATCCTCCCCCTCTCTCTCATCCTCTCTCTCATCCTCTCTCTCATCCTCTCTCTCATCCTCTCTCTCCATCCTCTCTCTCCATCCTCTCTCTCCAACCTCCCCCTCTCTCTCCATCCTCTCTCTCCATCCTCTCTCTCCATCCTCCCCCTCTCTCTCCCCCTCTCTCTCCATCCTCTCTCTCCACCCATCATCATCTCGTCCTACATCCCTCTCATCTCCTCACGCTCAGCATCTCGCCATGTAAAGCTCATGAGATGGAGAGCGAGCGAGAGAGGAGGAGGAACATTTAACCGTATGAAATCCTCATTTATTCAGAACTAGACCCTGAAGTTGTATTTGGTAATGATTTCTTTATGAATGATAATTCATAGCAGGTCCCTTTGTTCAGGTTTCATTGTCCCTGGTGAATCTCACTGTTTGCTGTCAGAACCAGATGTTCTCCAAAGGTTTCAGGAAAAACATCGGCCTCAGAACAATTAGGTTTAATCTCAACTAACCAGTGAAAATGTTGACATACGTTTTCTACAAACCTTCTGATATGATGAATGTCGCAGTTTCTCAACCAAAAATATGTTTTATCAGCTTCATGAATTATATCACGGCTGTAGAAATGCACAGTGTGACGTGGTTAACGTGGACGACTGATCAGGTCTAAGCAACAGATGTTTCGAGGCAGAAGTAGTTCAGTTCAGAAAGAAGCATCATGGTTTGTGTTCACATGATAATGTCACAACGCAACTTAGCAACGTTATGCTGCAACTCTATGTCACATCACTACGTCTCAACACTATATGGTAACTCAGATCACGACGCCACGTCACACTGTGGTCACAGGTATAGGACCAGCATGCACCTTGGTGGGATAATCTTTGTTTTACTGTTGCTCATGATTGTTGAAAATAATAAAACCCAAATGTAATGATTATTAAGATCACAGTATTTTTAACTCTCACATGATGAGCTCTGCAATCACAGATCTGTCTTCATCTCTGATGTCTACCTGGTGTGATGTTGACGTGGTAATAGCATGCTAACAACAATGATGTAATGTACAGTAGTTGTTTAATTAGTAAATTAAACCAAATCAAACATGTAATATTCGCTATAACCCTATAAAACAACAAGCTTTAAATGAATGCATATTATTGAATGCATATTAGTAACCAAGTATAAACTGTAATTTACATTATAAAACTGTATTAGTTCACATAAACTGAACATAGTGGTGCATTTTTCATACAGACATTTAAACTTAACATGTACATATTATTATTATTATTATTATTAGTGTTGAGACAATCTAACTGATCCTTGTGACTTTTCATGTGCTGTGTTAAAGTCATTGATCACACTGAAGCCAGATACTGTATATTGTGTTACAGCAGCTACAGTAGAAGTGATTAAATGACAGCAGAAGACTGTTTTCGTCTGTTATTCATGTAAAATGTGGATGTGTTGGCACACGGCTGAGTGAGCTGCAGCAGCTGCAGCAGGAGGACTTCTGAATGCAGCGACCTCCCCTCCCCTCATTCATAAACATGCTTATATAATGCCGCTGCAGAGCCTCCTTCTCCACAGCTATTTATAAGCCCAGTAGCATGCAGGGGAAGAGGAGCGTGGCCGATTCATGCCGTGCCCTTCAAGACCAACACATGGCCCTCGGGGGCTGCCGGGCCCCGACTTCAGGGAGCTATTATTAGAGTCACGGGAGGGGGGTGATGATGATGGTGATGATGAAGATGGAGGGGATGTAAAGGAAAATATGGATGTCATGGCTTTGGTGGTTAACCACACAACATCAGGAAAACACAGAAACATGAAAGTCTGTGACTGAAGAGTTTAGTCCAGTTGGGCTAAAAGTCAGAGGAGCTGTCCTCCACAGAACCAACCTCCACCGCTGATTTAACCACAGACTAAAGGACGAAAGAAACCTCAGCTGACAGACCAAAAGGACCAGCTGTTTCACTGACCGACTAAACAGAATAAGATAAGATAAGATAAGATAAGATGAACCTTTATTCCTGCCCGGAGGGAGCGAGCGGTGTCCATACGACACTGACTGACCTCTGGCTGCATTATGACTGACGGTTACGTTTCCACATACATACACTATATACTACTGCAACTATATAACGCTGGTTGAAAATCAGCAACATTTCCCTGTAAAGTGCATGATGGTGTTTTCTGTTTCTGGCATTTAACGGGCAGTCAGACGGCCTTTCTTCAGGTGGGTACTGAAGCACATCCATGTCTAGATCCATGTCTAGATCCATGTCTAGATCCATGTCTAGATCCATGTCTAGATCCATGTCTAGATCCATGTCTAGATCCATGTCTAGATCCATGTCTAGATCCATGTCTAGATCCATGTATAGATCCATGTCTAGATCCATGTCTAGATCCATGTATAGATCCATGTCTAGATCCATGTCTAGATCCATGTCTAGATCCATGTATAGATCCATGTCTAGATCCATGTATAGATCCATGTATAGATCCATGTCTAGATCCATGTCTAGATCCATGTATAGATCCATGTATAGATCCATGTCTAGATCCATGTCTAGATCCATGTCTAGATCCATGCATAGATCCATGTATAGATCCATGTCTAGATCCATGTCTAGATCCATGTATATCCATTCTAGATCCATGTATAGATCCATGTCTAGATCCATGTCTAGATCCATGTATAGATCCATGTATAGATCCATGTATAGATCCATGTCTAGATCCATGTCTAGATCCATGCATAGATCCATGTATAGATCCATGTATAGATCCATGTCTAGATCCATGTATAGATCCATGTCTAGATCCATGTATAGATCCATGTCTAGATCCATGTATAGATCCATGTATAGATCCATGTCTAGATCCATGTCTAGATCCATGTATAGATCCATGTCTAGATCCATGTATAGATCCATGTATAGATCCATGTATAGATCCATGTCTAGATCCATGTCTAGATCCATGTATAGATCCATGTATAGATCTATGTCTAGATCCATGTATAGATCCATGTCTAGATCCATGTCTAGATCCATGTCTAGATCCATGTATAGATCCATGTATAGATCCATGTCTAGATCCATGTATAGATCCATGTCTAGATCCATGTCTAGATCCATGTCTAGATCCATGTATAGATCCATGTATAGATCCATGTATAGATCCATGTCTAGATCCATGTATAGATCCATGTATAGATCCATGTCTAGATCCATGTATAGATCCATGTCTAGATCCATGTATAGATCCATGTCTAGATCCATGTCTAGATCCATGTATAGATCCATGTCTAGATCCTTGTATAGATCCATGTCTAGATCCATGTCTAGATCCATGTCTAGATCCATGTATAGATCCATGTCTAGATCCATGTCTAGATCCTTGTATAGATCCATGTCTAGATCCATGTCTAGATCCATGTCTAGATCCATGTATAGATCCATGTCTAGATCCATGTCTAGATCCATGCATGGATCCATGTCTAGATCCATGTCTAGATCCATGTATAGATCCATGTCTAGATCCATGTCTAGATCCATGTCTAGATCCATGTCTAGATCCATGTATAGATCCATGTCTAGATCCATGTCTAGATCCATGCATAGATCCATGTATAGATCCATGTATAGATCCATGCATAGATCCATGCATAGATCCATGTATAGATCCATGCATAGATCCATGCATGCTAAAATATGTCCAGCATATCAATCAATAAATAATTGTCCAGTTACTATAATTTGAGCAGATGATATAATTGCACATATGTGTTGTTATTGCACTTTGTGTCTGGTCAGTTTGTTGTGAATGTGTATGTGGTCTACTGAGAGCAGTGCTGGTTGTGAATGTGTATGTGGTCTACTGGAAGTAGTGCTGGTTGTGGATGTGTATGTGGTCTACTGGGAGCAGTGCTGGTTGTGAATGTGTATGTGGTCTACTGGGAGCAGTGCTGGTTGTGAATGTGTATGTGGTCTACTTGGAGCAGTGCTGGTTGTGAATGTGTATGTGGTCTACTGGAAGCAGTGCTGGTTGTGGATGTGTATGTGGTCTACTGGGAGCAGTGCTGGTTGTGAATGTGTATGTGGTCTACTGGGAGCAGTGCTGGTTGTGAATGTGTATGTGGTCTACTTGGAGCAGTGCTGGTTGTGAATGTGTATGTGGTCTACTGGGAGCAGTGCTGGTTGTGAATGTGTATGTGGTCTACTGGGAGCAGTGCTGGTTGTGGATGTGTATGTGGTCTACTGGGAGCAGTGCTGGTTGTGAATGTGTATGTGGTCTACTGGGAGCAGTGCTGGTTGTGAATGTGTATGTGGTCTACTGGGAGCAGTGCTGGTTGTGAATGTGTATGTGGTCTACTAGGAGCAGTGCTGGTTGTGAATGTGTATGTGGTCTACTGGGAGCAGTGCTGGTTGTGAATGTGTATGTGGTCTACTGGGAGCAGTGCTGGTTGTGAATGTGTATGTGGTCTACTGGGAGCAGTGCTGGTTGTGGATGTGTATGTGGTCTGCTGGTTGTGGATGTGTATGTGGTCTACTGGGAGCAGTGCTGGTTGTGAATGTGTATGTGGTCTACTGGGAGCAGTGCTGGTTGTGAATGTGTATGTGGTTTACTGGGAGCAGTGCTGGTTGTGGAGTCTAACAGCTGCAGGCAGGAAGGACCTTCTGTAACGCTCCTTCGTACACTTAGGGTGTAGCAGCCTGTCACTGAAGGAGCTCTCCAGAGCTCTGATGGTGTCTCTCATGGGGTGGGAGTCCTTCTCCATCATGGATGACAGCTTAGCCATCGTCCTCCTCTCTCCCACCACCTGCACTGAGTCCAGAGAGCATCCCAGGACAGAGCTGGCCCTTTTAATAATCTTATCCAGCCTCTTCCTGTCTGCAGCTGTGATGCTGCTGCCCCAGCAAACCACTCCATAAAATATGGCCACGGTGTCATAAAATGTTTTCAGGAGTGTCCCCTGCACTCCAAAAGACCTCAGTCTCCTGAGCAGGTACAGCCTGCTCTGGCCTTTTTTATGGAGTTCAGAGGAATTTGTGGTCCACTCCAGTTTATTGTTCAGGTGAACACCCAGGTATTTATAAGATGTCACTATCTCAATGTCTGATCCCTGGATGTTCACCGGTGTTGGAGGGGGATGAGTTTGCCTGCAGAAATCCACCACCAGCTCTTTAGTTTTCCCCGTGTTGATCTGGAGGTGGTTCCGCAGGCACCAGTCCACCAAGTCCTGGGAAAGTTCTCTGTACTCCCCATCGTCCCCATCAGTGATGAGGCCGACGATAGCAGAGTCATCAGAGAACTTCTGCAGGTGACAGGTTGGTGAGTTGTAAGTGAAGTCTGCAGTGTAGAGCGTGAAGAGGAACGGAGCCAGAACCGTTCCCTGCGGGGCCCCCACACTGCAGACCACCGTGTCTGAAATGAAGTCCTGTGTCCTCACATACTGTGGGCGGTCTGTGAGGTAGTCCAGTATCCAGGATGTTAGATGTTGATCTACCCCTGCAGTCTCCAGTTTGTCCCCCAGAAGTGTCGGCTGGATGGTGTTGAAAGCACTGGAGAAATCAAAGAACATGATCCTCACAGTGCTGCCAGATTTTTCCAGGTGAGATAGAGCTCGGTCCAACAGGAAGATGACGGCATCGTCCACCCCAATGCCAGGTTGGTGCATGGATGGACTCACCACAGGGTGGAGATGTTGGAGGACCAGGCGCTCCAGGGCCTTCATCAGGTGGGATGTTAATGCCACCGGCCTGAAGCTGCTGGGGTCCTTGGGGTGTGGGGTCTTGGGCACAGGTACCACGCAGGATGTCTTCCATAGTTGTGGTACCTTCCTCAGCTTCAGGCTCAGGTTGAATAGATGTCCAAAAGTCCCACACAGCTGGTCTGCGCAGGACTTCAGGAGCCTGGAGCTGATGCCATCTGGACCCGTAGCCTTCCTCACGTTCATCTTCTTAAACTGGTTCTTCACCTGGAGGGTTGTGAAGGACAAACTGGAGCAGGGGGGCTGTGTGTCAGAGGCAGAGGAGGGGGGTGGGGGGGGCAGAGCTGAGTAGTGGAGCAGAGGGGGGTTGACTGTGGGAGGACAGCTGATGTTTTCTTTGTAATCTGCCCCCTTGTGGATAAACTTTTAATCCTGGAGGTGCACCTGAATCCACCAACAACACAGCTGCTAGTCGACGTGAACAAATCCTAAAAAACTATATAATACGTCTTCTTACGCCGACAGCATGACCTCCTACTACGATACCATGGTCCAGGTGTTTCCGTGTGGTCGGTGTGTTGTCAGGCTTTGTGATAACCTTCCAGCTGCTTCTGGACGAGGACCAGGACTCAGCAGAAACCAGTCCTGAGGGATCCGGGACAGGGCTGCTTGTCTGGATGAGGTGATTTATGATCCGCCTCCAGCTTCACTGTAAATAAAGAAAACATCAGCTGACCGGTCGAAGTCCAAACGGCAGTTTCATCATGATAACAGGGAGCCGAAGGAGACGCATCATCAATGAGCCGATCAATACGATCATTGGAGACCAAGCAGAGAGACGGGATGATGCTGCAGGACTGAGGGCTGATCAGAGGACCTGAACACGTTATATCCCCCATATACTGTGCAATACAGGTTATATACCGTATATATACCATACAATACAGGTTCTTCTTCTCTCTTCTTCCCTCTTAACCTTATATATACTGTGCAATACAGGTTATATACCGTATATATACCATACAATACAGGTTATATACTTTATATATACCATACAATCAGGTTCTATACTTTATATATACCATACAATTCAGGTTATTCTCTCTATATACCATACAATACAGGAACCCTTATATACCTTATATATACCATACAATACAGGTTATATACCTTATATATACCATACAATACAGGTTATATACCTTATATATACCATACAATACAGGTTATATACTTTATATATACCATACAATACAGGTTATATACTTTATATATACCATACAATACAGGTTATATACTTTATATATACCATACAATACTGGTTATACCTTATTTATACCATACAATACAGGTTATATACTTTATATATACCATACAATACAGGTTATATACTTTATATATACCATACAATACTGGTTATACCTTATTTATACCATACAATACAGGTTATATACCTTATATATACCATACAATACAGGTTATATACCTTATATATACCATACAATACACATTATATACCTTACATATACCATACAATACACATTATAAACTATATATACAATACTGTACACGGTATTCACTTTATATAAATGTTGACTTTATATAGATCGTAATAATAGAGTAGTATTTATTTAAATCCCAACCATGACATTTTTCCTTACCTTTACTAAGTGGTTTTGAAATTTTCATGTTACTGTGCCATATAAATATTGTAGTATTTCACTACAGTTATCAGACAGTTTTACTGTGTTCAGGCCATGTAGATACCGTATACTGCATATAAAGATGGACGACATGACAGCTCCCCAACAGTGAAGCTAAAACGTAGATTTAGATTTGGATGGCCCCCCTCGTAAGCCCCGCCCCCTCCACATTAGCGGATGGGACATGGACCAAAAGGTCAAATAAGTCAAATATCGTTTCACCAAAGACGGTTTCTGTCACTCTGATCACACTGATGTTTGTTCAACTCTTCGTTTTTCTGACAAGTTTGGTTTGAATTAGTCACCAAAGCTGTTAAAAGGGGGTGGGGCATCATGACTGACAGCTGTCAGTCTCTCTTACTGACAGGCTGCGGCCGTGCTCAGCTCGTGATTGGATCGAACCGGTGTGTGGGCGGGACCTTAATAATAAAGTTCTGCTGTCCAATCACTACAGCGCAGACTCCAAATGACGTCAGAATCTAAGATGGCAGCTCCCTATCTGGGATACATTAGTTAAACAGACTGAGCTGTGATTATCAATATATCAATAACCAGATCAGAATGAGTCCATCATGATGCTGATCAGTGAACGATCTGAACTGATGCTTCGTCGGGTCTGTTAAGATAAGATAAGATAAGATGAACCTTTATTAATCCCCGGAGGGAAATTCGGGTGTCTTAGCAGCAGCAACAGTACAGATAAATACAGTACAGTAAAAAGTAAAAGAGAAGGTGCAGTGAATGAAATAAGGTGCAATGAAGAAAATTGACAGTAAAATAAATAACAGTAACAGTAATCAGTAAAGTGCAGCAGGTGGTGAGTATTGTATATACACAGCATATGTATATGTAATGATATAACTATATGTAATATATACGTTTGGAATAAATATGGAGCAGATGATCAGAGTCACATGGGGGTCAGACCTTGGTTCTGGGTCAGACCTTGGTTCTGGTTCTGGTTCAGACCTTGGTTCTGGTTCAGACCTTGGTTCTGGGTCAGACCTTGGTTCTGGTTCAGACCTTGGTTCTGGAGCCTGATGGCCACCAACAGAAAGGACCGACCCAGACGGTTTGTAGTGTGCCGAGGGGGGATCGGTCTCTGGCTGAATGGACTCCTCATCTGGACCAGTTGGTCATAGAGGGGGTGGGAGGGGTTCTCCTCCTGGTCCTCCCCTCTGCCACCACCTCCAGACTGTCCAGCTCACATCCAACCACAGACCCAGCCCTCCTCACCAGTTGGTTCAGTTTGGTGGCATCCCTGGTG
Source organism: Pterois miles (assembly GCA_947000775.1). NCBI lineage: Eukaryota > Metazoa > Chordata > Actinopteri > Perciformes > Scorpaenidae > Pterois > Pterois miles. The sequence goes on from CAMQGK010000549.1 coordinate 309,746, forward strand.
CTGATGACCCCCCCAACATACCACGGCGAAGAACAGAAAGCTGGCTACTACAGACTGGTAGAACATCTGAAGTAGCCTGTTGCACACGTTGAAGGTCCTCAGCCTTCTCAGGAAGTTACCATGACAACAAGGAGACAGCTGTTAAAATGCTTGTTTTCTGACTTCCCGTGTTTTATTAGTATTTTTACTAAGAAGAAGATATTCCTTTATTAGTCCCACGAGGGGAAATTCAATTTTTACACAGTCATGGAGACC
>CAMQGK010000549.1:315000-397500 GCA_947000775.1 Pterois miles
AAATACATTTAAAAATAAATATAAAATAAATAAAAATAAATACAAAAACAAATAATTGATTAGAAATAAATGTAAAAATAAACAAATATGAACTACATTTAAATAATTATGAAAATAAATAAAAGGGAAAATTAAACACAAAAGTCAATAAATAAGGCAAGTAATACAAAGATGAATAAAATAAAAAAGCAAATTAAAACATAAATATTAACTTCTGTCACATTTTTTAATTAATTAATGGCTACATTATATTTTACATAGATAAATACATACACTTAAAAATAAATATGAAACAAATTAAAAAAAAATAATGAAAAACGTTTTAGTAAAAAACTGCAAAAATAAATAAATTTTAAAAATAATAAAACATAAATACATAAATAAATGAAAGGCAAAATTAAACAGAAGAGTAAATTAAATAAGTGAATTAATGCAAAATAAATGTATTTTTTAAAAAAGCAACTTAACACAGAAATATCCATATATGCCACATTTTAATGAATTAAATATAAATTAATAATGCATTTATTGATAAATTAATACAAATATTTTTCTGCATTTAATGACACATTTATTAATTGATCACGTCATCTCTTGTTTTGCTTTGGCAGGTTCTGTCCTCCATAGACCAGACCTAGCATCAGTAAATGAATGGATGGGTAGATGGCTGAGAACAATTAGGACTGCTGATTCAGCAGTTCACGGCACTAATGGTCTGAGCCCAGTCGTGGTTTTTCCATTTGCCGTCTCGTCTGACTCCCTCAGAGCAGCTTTCTGTATGTAATGGATCTGTTTCCGAGTCATTCATTTTAAATGAGCTCTCAGACGAGCGGAGAGGCATTAACGCTGCTGCCTGCTGATCCACAGCAGTCAACGAGTCAGAAAACAAAAGCACTTCACTCTTCTGCTGGACTTTAACTTTCATCACATAACTTCGGTACGTATGTACTTCCTGTATGTACTGTATGTAACAGGTGGAAAATTGATTGTGATTGATTGATTGCTGCTGGATTTGTAGGAAAAGGATGTCACACAAATGGTTGTATAAGGATTGTATAAGTATAAGTATAAGGATATAATATAGGATATAACTGTATGAGGATACGTTGACCTGTAAGAGAGAGTCTGTAATATCTTTAGGATCACATTTCTGTACTGACGATACTGTCTGTGACCTGACTGATGGAGGAAAAAGTGAGCATGTTATGCATTTATGCACAGTTCATTTGTTTATTAAACATAGGTGGTAGAAACATAAAGCCTTATTCACTCTAATATACATTATGTCATATTATACAAATCATTTACAACATTGCAGCACAGTAAAGAGAAAGAAAAGGCCACATTAGACGTCGTCCCACGGTATGAAGGATGCCAAGCCAAACAGGTTTCACACTACGAAAAACTTCTCTGCTCTCTAACTGCCATACAGTGAAATACAAAGACACCGTAAATGAAATATCATTCCAGATTTTACACTGAGAGAAGCAGGAAAACACCACGAGACCAACACACAGTTCAGTGAATGAATACAGGACGGACCTCAACTACGTGGAGGAAACGGCTTTTATTACACTCATGCCGTAAACATCTAAGATATGATCATTATTTCTACTTCTTTTTTCAATCTGTCGTTCTTGTTTCACTCGATAAACTCAGGAGTTCACTCACCAGCTTGATCCAGAGCGTCATTACTAAGATATGCTGTTGAAAGCCCTGAGAAAAGCTAGTAAGTGGACCTTGAGTTGATATTTTTTTAACTACTGAAGTCAAGTTTGCTTAGTTTTATGTTTAGCTCAGTTTGTAATACACAAAATATAACAATAAAAGTCTCTGATGATGCATTTATCTGTTTTCTCTGAATTAGTCTTAAACCCGATGTCAGCAGCTGGACGTCATTTATGTCGTCTGACTTATGTATTATGATCTTATGGTAAAATCACAGTTTTACTCTCCGCCGCCAAACAAGCTGAACAAAAAGAAAAGAAAAGAAAATGAAACTAAGGAAGCTTAAAGTGAACATGATTGAAATCTTAATAGCACAACTTATTTTATTATTCTGATCACAGTTTGTGTTGCAGACAATTATCCAGAGAATACTCATAACTTACAAAACAGCCTGAAAATTATACTTTTAATCTTGTGCATGGACAAGGAACTTCTGCCCACCACAATAATAATCTGTTATAACGTAAAAGACATTATAATTCACCACAAGAAAACAAAATAATTGTAAATGAATATGAGTAGACATATCCACAAAAAGGATCTAATTTTCTTTTTTCATATTTGTTTCCTCTCAAAACACGAACCAGGAAGACTTCTTACTGTACATTCAATACATTAGTTTACTTTACATTATTCCTATATGCAACCCGCCGGTTGCATCGCTACTGTGCTAATATACAATATATGCTACCTTTCTTCTTCTATGATACAGATGCATGTATTAACTGAATCACGTTATGATTAAGGCACTATTAACTTTTTATGCACATGTAAGAACAGCCAAACAAATCACCTTTTGCTGATGATATTATACTTTTCATGTGTTATTGCTTATTGATGAATAACTGCTGATACTGCATGTTTCTATGTAATATCTGCTGGTTTTCTGTCTGCAGTCGATATGCAGATAACCCCCCCCCCGTTATAGTTTCTATAATGAACGTTTTATTTAACAAAGAAATGCAGCTGTAACAAACACCAGCTATCAGTCCTCGTCAGTTATGACCATATTCTTTACTTCTCTTTGTATTTTAACCACCAGTTCTTTTATGATTACAAAGTGCTACGTCTAAATCAACATATGAGCATTTATTTAAATATGTTTTAATACAATTATGGATATATAGTGAATATAGAATTAAATATTTTGCCTCAAACAGCGCTGTCCCCCTAAATAAATGTTCACATCGATACTGGATGATGTTCAGTGGTAATATCTTTAACATCTAGTTCCAATATCTTTAAGATCATTTCTTGCTGATGCTCAGCACAACTTTCAACGGCATGTTTTTCATGAGATGTCCAACAAAACATGACACACTTTTCAATTCCCACTCCAGTCTTTTCAAAATAAAACTACTTAGGTTTAGGAATAGATTTGGGTTAAAATGACACCAGAAGTGAAGTTGTGTGAGAAATAAATCCATGTTGATTTCTGGTTTCGTACGGGACATGAACAGCGATCTCCTGGTGAAAGTCTGGTGTTTTCTGACCCACCCGTCCACCTCGACCTCCACCCTGAGTGGATTTCATTCATCACAAAACAAAACAGGAACTTCTGCTGTGAGACTTTATTATATCTGCTCATTTGACTGTAATCCTTCAGGTATTATATTATAAAAAAACTAAGAAGATATTAGTAAAACTGGAGGGAAATTTGACCTCCATGATTGAACCTGCTTTTATATTTTGCTGATGATGAATCCATATTTGTCTCAAACAACACTGAAACTGAAGCACACAAAATGTGATGTACATTTACATGCTGAGTCTGTGGTTCTTCTTCTTTGACTGAAGTTGACTAGTTGTGGCTGCTGTTGGCGTCTCTGTGGGCTGCAGAGGTGATGACTGAGCTAAGCGCCATGCTAACGGTGTACTACCAAGAATGACAGGACGAATGCTTTGTCATCAGATGGACAAGAAATAAAGGCTGAACTTTAAAGTCCAAATGAATCCACATGCAGCCGACCCAGTCTATGGTGAAAGGTTCTGTTTTAAACGCAGAGTGACGGTGTTGAATGAAGCGCCACCATTAAACCCAAACATTTAAAATGTAATTCTCAGTTTTGTTTTCTGCTTTTTATTCTCTGGTATTCTGTAGCAGACAAGACATTTTCATTTAATTTCAGCTGGACTTTAAAATCTGTCCCTTTCTGTCCTCTAATCAGTTCACTGAGGGACCACAGGATGGATGGTGGTGATGCAGATGACAACACACACATTAACACACACATTAACACACACATTAACACACACATTAACACACAGTTTAAACCAAGGTTGCTGACTTTGTCTCATGAAAAACCAACAAGAAACAGAAAATAACACATCTGCATGTGCAGATGAACACATGAAGATAGAAACTGATCAGGATAAAAGATTTATTTTATCAAAAATAGATCACAATTAAAGATTGTCAAAATAAACATGGCAACAATAAGTGGAAATAAAAAAATGAATCACTCAAACTATTGCTTCCTCCAGCACCTATCAGAGGGTTTTACAGGTACTGAGGTTTAGTCTTGATGCTGGACTCAAACATTCTGTACGTATTGATCATCACCGCCGACGGCTGCTTACAGCTCAGCAGCGTCAAACAGAGACTTGGACTGTTTGGACGTCTGAGCAGAATCACAACAAGACCAAACGGCAGAGTTTGGGTTTGTACAGTCTGGTACTGAGGAGGATGAGAAGATGAAGGTCAGAGATCCAGGACCAGGTCCAGGACCTGTTTAGCCTAGCTAAGCCTAGCTTAGCACAAACGCCGGAAGGGAAACTGTTGAATCCTTATTCCCACATGTTGTTTAAATAAGAATAAGCTTTGTGATGTAGCTGAGCTAAAACCAGCCAACCTAGCTAGCTGCTAGCTAGTCAACAAGTAGCTCCAATGCTAACAGTTTCTAAAACATATTTTGCATATTTTTACAATCACTCAGTGAATAAAAATAACATGTAAATCTGAGGAGTTGTCAGAAAGTGTCTTTTTATTTTCTAGCTCGGCTAGTTTTTCCCCCTGCTTCCAGTCTTTTTGCTAAGCTAGGCTAAAGGCTTCTTGGTATTGGAAAATCATCCTGGATGCTAAATTATGAGTCCAGTTATGGCATGGATTTTTATGTTCCAGCTAGGCTAACATTTTCCCCCTGCTTCCACCTCTTGTATTATTTTAACCAAATCGCCATCTTTTCCTAAACCTAACTAAGTAGTTTTTGCTATGTAACTTCCGTTCTATTGCTATTTAAACACAAACCACGAACTTTTGCTAAAGCTAAGTAGTAAAGCTAAGTTTTTTGCCCAATCCTTACCAAGTCAATCTTTTCTTAAACCTATCCAGTAGTTATATTTTAAAAAGACTGGAGCAGAAATTGACACATATGCCACATGTTGCCAGACATTCGTAGGAAAACGCACAAAAAATATGTTGTCAAAAGTCGGCGGAGGGTCACACAAAAATAATCAAATAACTAAATAACTCCATCACTAACCGATCCTAAAACCACGTACAGCGTTGGCTTGCCGTTTCCGATGCTTCCAGTCTTTGTGCTAAGCCAGGCTAAACACATCCCTACTGGATTAAACTGGGATCCATCTGACAGCAGGATTGCCAACATTTTAAGATTCTGTTTACAAATTCAGCAGTTTTGTGTCTGAAATTTACAGGAAGTAAAGGTGACCTCCAGGCCTGGTGTGAAACAGCATTCTGGACCATCAGCTTCCATCAAAACCTCAACACTAAAGAACTGTTTCAGGTTTAGCAGTTTCTTTAAGACAGGCCGACTCACGCCAAACATTATTGCCCTTAAATCAACAATTCATTCAAAAACACTCACTCACTCACACTTCTGATCAATTTCACCAATAAATTAAAATGTGCAAAGAAAATGGCGATGTCAGTCTGAACTGTTCTGCTGGATGTTAAACTCAAGTTAGTTTTGTTTGCGTTTCCTTGAGCATCTTGAGAATTTTTTGGACTTCGGTAAGTTATCAAATGTCAGTTTATAGAGTGTTTGGGATTATTTATCGGCCCCGGATAAATAGAGGCATTTAAAAACTTGATCCTGATGACCGATAACGAGGGACGTCGTTCAGGCGTTAAAGCTTCTGTCGATAATGAGCGGACACTGAGGTAGATGTCATCAATAATAACAGATATACAGCATTCTGATCAAAACCCAAACACAATCAGAAACATTCAGAATTATTCTACGATGTCACATGTCTGTGATAAATGCATTTAACTGTCTTTTCTGTATAATTTTCCACACAAACATTCTTCTTATTGGGGCTGTCTTGTCTTTTTTAAAGTGATTTTGGCAGGCAGACATTTTCATCAGAGCTGCTCTCTGGAGCTGTTTTTACCAAGGCAAAAATGAAAGAACAAATAGCAAAAATGTTAAAAATCTACAAAATAATTTACCAATTCCTTTCCATATAAAACCTATACAGTATGATACCTTAAAAATATAGATTTAGCAACTAACTCCACCAGTAGAACAGAATCATTTCAGTATATGGATGAGCTGCTGCTGTTGTTCCCACATTTCAGATCAACACAAACTGGTTTTCTTCTGGTTACACGCTCTACTTTCCAAGCATGCACTAATATGTTTGGTTTGAATATGATATGCAACATACAGACTTACAAGGCTCTACAGCAAGACGAGCAACCTCCCAAAAACATCTACTCGTGAATAAATGGAGGACTCCATGTTGTAAATATACGTAGCGGATGATTCAAGTAACGTTTGTCGTCCCTCAGAGTCCGACTGTCGCTTCGCTCTGTGCAAAAATCAGTCAGGATGTCCTCGTCTCACAGCTGCTACGAGTGTCAGTGTTTTATCCAAAGTTAGTTTTGTTTCACCTTCATCAGAGGAGGAGGAGGAGGAGGGTGAAGCTTTTGGTTTGATGAGGTGGAGGAGCTGCTCATCGTTCTTCACCTGCAAGACGAAAAGAAAAAAACACAGCTGTTCTATCAACGTTCAGGAGGGAAAAGCCTTTAAGTTCATGTGTGACGACGTCATGACTTCAGGCAGTCTGAGACTAAAGCTGACAATCAGGAGAATAATTGAAATTAAACACAAGAAAAACTGTTAAAAGACAAAAACTAGCAGCTGCCAGCCAAACGAACCACTGAAAACTGACCAAAAAATATGTGAAAAATGTCTGAAAACTTGTCCAAAAATATGTGGAAACAATGTCTTAAATATATGAAAAGATGTCAAATAAATGTTGGAAAAAAGTCTGCAATATATGAAAAATGTCGGGAAAAAATGTTCCTCCAAAAATTCCCCAAAAATGTGAAAAATAACCAAAAAATGAGAAAAATTTTTGGAAAAATGTAAAAAAAGGTGTACAAAAAGACTATAAAATATGAGAAAAATGTGCAAAACATGTTTAGAAAATTAACAAAAAACACAGAAAAAAAAGATATGTAATAAAAAAATCTGAAAAAAAGTTTTTAAAAATGTGAGAAATGTCAAAAAAAATGTGAAAAGTAACCAAAAAGTGTGCATAAAATTTGTGAAAAAAATAACCCAAAAAAGTAAAAATAAATAAATAAATAAAAAAGACCAGAAAATATGAGAAAGACCTCTGAAATATGCATGAAAAATGACCAAAAAATATGTAAAAATGTCCAAAAAATGTTTGGAAAATGTCCAAAAATTACCCACATAAATGTTTTAATGTGAGAAATGTCCAAAAAAATGTGTGAAAAAGCTCTCCCCCTAGTCCTGGGTCCGAGACCAGTTTCTTCAGTCTATCTTTAAAACATCATCTGGTCCAGAGCAGGTCAGGTGTTCAGCATCAGTTACCATGGTGATCTAACTGGTAAGAAGTGATCCACCTTCATAGGACGCAAAGCCCCGAAGGTTTAACCCTGACGTGGCCTCACTGGCCCTGAAACCTGCTTCCTGGTCCAGACCTCAGATCTGTTCCAGTGGCAGATATTAATATTCTAATCAATTATAATATAAATGTATATTAAAATATATTCAATATTTCAGTAAAATTAGCCTGATGATAAACTTTACTCCTCCATCCAGCAGGAGGCACCGCAGCCTTCCAACTGTCAGGATGAATGATAGAAAATATCACAAAACGCTTCAGCAAATCAGAATCCAGTATTCTCTGTTGCTATGGCAACAATCAGCATCCATATCAAACCAGAATCACATGTGTGTGGATTTGATGTTTTTCCTCCACCTCCACCTCCACCTGTAGCTGCAGTGTGAACAGCGTGGAGCACCTCAGCGTCATGTCATGTGACGTTGTGATCCCGTCACCATGGCGACCAGCAAGCTGTCAGCATGGTTTAATGTGGAGCAGCTCCACATCTCCTGACTCTAACTCATCAAGTGTAAGTGACAGAAGTGTCTTTAGACGCTGACCTCTGACCTGCACCGACAGGTCACATGACAGCGCGCCAATCAGTGACAGCTGATTATTCTCTCACATCTTATCAATAATCACACAAAGAAGATACACTTTTATATCATCTTTGTGTTTATAATTATGTTTAGACTTCTTCTGTTTACGTTATCTTTAAGAGACAAAGCTCACAGCAGGAAACTACACACTGATCAACGGTTAATTATTCTCCAGATCAGCTCAGCGAGCCAATCAACACACAGTTAATCTGATCAATCAGCATTTCAGGTTCCTACTGGGCAGAAATGCTGCTGAATCGTCTCTGTTTAGTTAGTGGGAGGGTAAAAGGTGGAGGGTGGAGGTTAGTGGGAGGGTGGATGGTGGAGGGTGGAGGTTAGTGGGAGGGTGGATGGTGGAGGGTGGAGGTTAGTGGGAGGGTGGATGGTGGAGGGTGGAGGTTAGTGGGAGGGTGGATGGTGGAGGTTAGTGGGAGGGTGGATGGTGGAGGGTGGAGGTTAGTGGGAGGGTGGATGGTGGAGGGTGGAGGTTAGTGGGAGGGTGGATGGTGGAGGGTGGAGGTTAGTGGGAGGGTAAAAGGTGTAGGGTGGAGGGTGGAGGTGCAACAGCAGCTCCAGGACAGATTCCCTCAGCAGTGACAAAGACACTAACACCAGCTGTCAGAGTGAAACTCTGCTCCGTCAGCAGCAGCGTCATCCGAGGGGAGACCCGTTTACCTCCACCCGCTGCGCCTACATCCGTCCGGAGTGGAGGAGGTTCTGACCAGACCCCCACCCAGAGGGGATGCAGTCGGTCAGCACCATGCTCCTCTGCGTGATACAACATTAACATGGTGGATGTGCGGTGGAGTCATGTCTCCATCACACGTTACCCAGCACTGAACATATCTGGTGCAGCTGCAGCTGTCATGATGATGCAGGTGGTGCACACGGGATGATTCTCCAGAAGCAGTTTTTATTTCAAAGTTTTGAGCCCAAAGGGCGGGTCCACCTGAGGTCCTTATGTCCAATCAGCAGCTAGCAGGAAGCAGTGACGTAGGTTAGCACAGTAAGCTAACAGTAAGGTTCAGAATGCTAGCTGAAAGAAGTGAGGCTGTGTTGCCTCCTCCGCTGTGACGCGTTAAATCGCTGTTTTTATGAATGGAGTCTGGTGGGTGTGAAGTCAGCGATATAACAGCTGCAGTTAAGCTGCAGAAAAACAACAGCATCAGTATCAGTGTGAGTGTACGTTATATTTCCTCCTCTTTACCATCAGACAGCTCTCTCTCTGACGGGAAACTGGAGCTGCTTCTGGGTTCTCTTCAGAACCACCGGACTCCTCCAGAGAACCAGTAATTTAACGTCTCAGACGTGGAGAGCAGCTGCATCCTTAGTCTGTTATTGTGACTTTAAAATGCTTAAAATGACGACGACTGATATTATTCTAATGTTGCAGTCAAACTAAAAATGCAACATTAGAATTTCCCTCTGGAGATTAATAAAGGTTCATCTCATCTTATCTTATCTTATCTTATAATATGTGTGTATAAATATAGAGTTCATGCTGGTTTATGTACATTCAGTTACCAGTGTAAGAGGGAGTATGTGGTGCTGCTGCTGGTTTCCAGACAGGTGTTCCTGTTATTTAGTCCACCTCAGCAGCCACAGTGGACAGTGTGACTAGAGCTCCGTGTCTAACGAGCCAATCTGAGACACCTGATCGAGTCGTTAGAGAGACGGCGAGCAGCTGGACGGAGGAAGCTTATAAAGCTGCAGAGACCAGAGCCGGAAGCTACGGGACACGTCTGGTCTGTAGTCTCAGCTCGTCTGTAGTCTCAGCTCGTCTTTAGTCTCAGCTCGTCTGTAGTCTCAGCTCGTCTGTAGTCTCAGCTCGTCTTTAGTCTCAGCTCGTCTGTAGTCTCAGCTCGTCTTTAGTCTCAGCTCGTCTTTAGTCTCAGCTCGTCTGTAGTCTCAGCTCGTCTGTAGTCTCAGCTCGTCTGTAGTCTCAGCTCGTCTTTAGTCTCAGCTCGTCTTTCTGAAGGAAACACAGAGACTTTAGTTTAAATTCAGGGCTTTTCTCCGTGAATGTGTTTTTTTTATATTTCCTGCTCCAGTCTGCACCTTCAGAATAAAAGCTCAACTCTGCTCGTGTTGATTCGGACCTTCAGGAGACTGAAACTGGTCTGTCCTGAATCCGGAGGACCTGGTAGAAACAGGAGGGACAGCTGAGATATGAAACACACTCTTTAAACCAGGTCCAGGACAGATCCACGATCAGCTGATAAATTTAACATCTACTGACCTGAACTGACCATCTTAAGGGGAGTCCAGGGGTCTTAAGGGGAGTCCGGGGTTTTAGGGGGGTGGGGGGGTGGGGGGGGGGGGGGTTGGGGGGGGGGGGGTGGGGGGGGGGGGGTTGGGGGGGGGGGGTTGGGGGGGGGGGGGTGGGGGGGGGGGGGGGGGGGGGGGGGTAGGGGGGGGGGGGGGGGGGGGGGGGGGGGGGGGGGGGGGGGGGGGGGGAGGGGGGGGGGGGGGGGGGGGGGGGGGGGGGGGGGGGGGGGGGGGGGGGGGGGGGGGGGGGGGGGGGGGGGGGGGGGGGGGGGGGGGGGGGGGGGGGGGGGGGGGGGGGGGGGGGGGGGGGGGGGGGGGGGGGGGGGGGGGGGGGGGGGGGGGGGGGGGGGGGGGGGGGGGGGGGGGGGGGGGGGGGGGGGGGGGGGGGGGGGGGGGGGGGGGGGGGGGGGGGGGGGGGGGGGGGGGGGGGGGGGGGGGGGGGGGGGGGGGGGGGGGGGGGGGGGGGGGTCTTTAAGGGGTCCAGGGGTCTTTGGGGGAGTATAGGGGTTCTTTAAGGGGTCCAGGTGGTCTTCAGGGGAGACCAGGGGTCTTTAGGGGAGTCCAGGGGTCTTTAGGGGAATACAGGGGTCTATAGGGGAGTCAGAGGGGTTTTTAGGGGAATACAGGGGTCTTTAGGGGACTCAGTGGTCTTTGAGGGGTCCAGGGGTCTTTGGGGAAGTATAGGGGTTCTTTAAGGGGTCCAGGGGTCTTTGGGGGAGTGTAGGGGTTATTTAAGGGGTCAAGGTGGTCTTTCTGGGAGACCAGGGGTCTTGAGGGGAATACGGGGGTCTTAACTGGAGTCCAGGTGTCTTTAGGGGAATATGGGGGATCTTAATGGGGGATCTTAAGGGGAGTCCAGGGGTCTTTAAGAGAATACAGGGGATCTTAAAGGGAGTCCAGGGGTCTTTATGGGAATACAGGGGTCTTTATGGGGTCCAGGTGGTATTTAGGGGATGGGGGTCTTTAGGGGAATATGGGGGATCTTAAGGGGAGTCCAGGGTCTTTAAGGGGTCCAGGGGTCTTTGGGGGAGTATAGGGGTTCTTTAAAGGGTCCAGATGGTCTTTAGGGGGATAGGGGGGTCTTAAGGGGAGTCCAGGGCGGGGATCTTTGGGGGAGTCCAGGGGTCTTGAGGGGACTACTGGGCCATCCTTAAGGGGTCCAAGTGTTTTTTTAGCGGAGTCCAGGTGGTCTTTAATGGGTCCAGGCATCTTTGGGGGAGTATAGGGGTTCTTTAAGGGGTCCAGGGGTCTTTAGGGTGTCTTTAGGGGAATACGGGGGTCTTTAGGGAAGTCCAGGGGTCTTTAGGGGAGTCCAGGGGTCTTTAGGAGAATACAGGGGTCTTTAGGGGAGTCCAGGGGTCTTTAGGGGGGTCCTGGTGGTCTTTAGGGGAGTCCAGGGGTCTTTAGGTGGTCTTTAGGGGATAGGGGGTCTTTTTCTACTGGATACGGTACAGAGTCTCTCTACGCCTACATGTACTTCATGAGGCTCCTACTTGTGGTTTCAGTACTTTTAAGGGGAAGTTGTGGACAGAAAGTGGCCCGGCTGCAGCTGACCGGATCACTGTGAGGCAGCAGAATGATTCAGCAGCTGTTGCTGCCACCTGCAGGTCCACAGCTGGACTACAGCTGCTGCAGATGTTTCAGCCGGCTGTTCAGCAGCTTCTAGCTGTTGACACCAGACAGAAACGAGGATCTGTCTGATCGACAGACGACGGCGCTGCAGCAACGTCTCACCTCAGCGTGTCCTCTGAGTCGTTCGCCGTGTGGCGTCAGGTCATCGGTCTGCATTCGCTGTGTCGTTCTGATCCCTTCAAATAACTGATACTCTGTAGTTTTACAACCAGTTTCTGACAACTGGAATCAGTATCAGCTGTTGGTGGTGAACACGTTGAGACGTGAACAAATGTTTTTTATTTATAGTTATATGATATTATTTCTAGTTTATTTATAGTTAGAGTTTGATTACCAGCCAGGGGAAACAAGCTGCCGACTCTCAGCAGCCCCAGACGTCTTTATGTGGAAATTAATACATTAATAAGCTGATAAATGAATTGATCAAAACTGAGATGGTGAGGCTGTGTTTCATTTACCTTTATTACTTTACACGGTTCACGTTCTTCAGTTAAAAAAAGGAGGTCAGCTTCGTAAAAGAGTCATTATCTAACTGTCGTTAGACTCAGGAAGAAAATATTTAATGAGTTGAGTCTAAAAATCACATCCAACCAGCAGAAGTTTGGCTTTATTTTGTGTAAATTAATCTTTGAAATGTCAAGTTAAACCTGCATCCAGTCCACCAGCCAGCAGGGGGCGACTCTGATTGATTACCTCAGTCAGCACTGGAAACATCAGTTTATGTCTCAGTCTAGTTTCTAGTCTTCTTCAGTCCAGCATGTTCATTTAGTCAGTGATGGTCCATCTATAGTCAGATAGACCAGAAAGCAGGGAGGAGTTAGCCTTTACAACTTTAATCTTTTCTCCAGTCTGTTTTCACTTCCTCAAAGTTATTTTGAACATTTTGGCTGTCTAAAAACATCTAATTCAGAGTTGAGTCATACTTAGCTCCACCCTCTCTGTCACTTCTGGATGCAAATAACCAAGATGGCGACAGCCAGAAACCAAGATGGTGACAGCCAGAAACCAAGATGGCGACAGCCAGAAACCAAGATGGCGACAGCCAGAAACCAAGATGGCGACAGCCAGAAACCAAGATGGTGACAGCCAGAAACCAAGATGCAATGGTCACCAAAAACTAAGGTGGTGACGCCTTAAAAACAAGATGATGTCGTCCCAAAGACCAACATGCTGACGACCAAAACACCGAACTCAAGGCTTCATCGGTGACATCATGTCGACTACGTCCACTTCCTACATAGTCTGTGGAGTTCAGATTGCTCTGCTGCTTCCTGGGGGCCAAAAATCAACTCATCCTGCTTTAAATCAACATTTTCTCAGTCTACGTGGAAAGTCTTCAACTACTATTTCCAAAAACCTTTAATGCAGCACGTTGACAGAAAATGGACGAACCTGTCGCTGCTGATCCAGACAGAACATGAATATGTGAAGAGAATCAGAGATTATTTACGCAGCCACAGAAACCTGGACACAGATACACAGATGAATGTAATATAATAAATGAAGAGGTCGGGGCTGAACTCACCTCCCAGCGTGACCAGCCTGGTGTTACGACTCTGAGCTGAAGGTCCGTCCATCCATCTGGGTGTCTGTGATTCAGCAGTCAAACTGCATCAGGCCTCCATCCATCAGTCCATCACATAATAATCCAGCTGGAACGTGTGCTGGGACCTTTTTATTTCCTCGGCTTCTTCAGAAATCCCCCTTTTTCTCATGAGGTTTGGTTGAGCGGTTGGTCCAGATGAGTGAGGAGCTTTAATGAGGCAGCAGGAGGCCGGTGGCGGCAAATATCAGGGAGCTGACGCAACGGTCAGCAAGTTCAGGCGGGAAATTCAAAACTTTTTAAAACTCATTTTGTATTTTAAGTTAAAACATCAAAGTTCGACTACTCCATCAGCAGCTGATATCAGCTGATCAACGAAATATCGGTCTGTCAGCGTCTTGTATGGAAGCAAAAGAATGCTGAAATCATTCAGCATGTTCAAATTACTGAAAACTTTATGTTGACATTTAAATAAAACTGAACTTATGAGGCTAAAGTTACTTTGAAGACTCATCCATCAGCATTTACATGACACCAAAGTTCTGGAGCTTTTGACCAAATCACACAACCTTCTTCAGCTGAAAAAGTCTGCCCAGCAGTCAGAACTGTGGATGTTTGAATTTGCATTTTCTGAATGTTTCAGTTTAGTATTGTTTTTGTGTCCATTTTGGCTGAAACGTGAAGATTCAAAGATCATTCACCGACATTAACCCATTAAATTAAAGCAACTTCATTTTTATCTATTTTAGCTTCACTTTAAATGTTACATTCACAAATTATCAGTTAAATTTGAGCTTTTCTATTTTTCATTTCTGACTTTTTAAATTAGATTTTTTTTTTCTTCTTTTTTTTAAAAATGCTCTTGAAATCACTGATTGGAAATTTCAAGGATGGAGAATTAAAACCATGTAAATTTAGATGATTTTACGATACTTAATCGTGAGATTCTGATTTTGGCCATTTATGGCTTCCGTATTTGACAGATTTGCAACAAATAGTGACAAAATTTGGCAAAACGTCTTGCATGTATCATTTTTTGCACCTTTGTATAATAATAATAATAATAATATAATAAGAATAATTGTGTTACATCAGTGAGTTTTGCAGTTCAAAATGTTCTTTTACTCTCATTTTTTGATAAGAAAATGCATTTTTATGCTGCTTCAGGACATTTTATCACAGCACTTGTTACTGAGATATTAGATGATAAATATTAGTGTCTGTTAAAATCAGCATCAGTCGAGCTCTAAAACACTACTGAGCAGGACAGTTTCCTTTCTTTTTAAAAACTATATTAATTTAAAACCTCAGTTGTGTCTGCAAGGATTTGTGTTATTTTCTGAAATATTTTAATATTAATGTTTGGTTGCAGCTCAGGTTGGACCATTTATAAGAATAACTGCTGTAATCATGTTGTATTTCATATATTTTGAGCTGCTGAAGGCTGAAGCTGGTGAAATCCAACAACATGGAGGCTTCCACAACATGGTGGTTTTGTGGCCTCGCTGAGCCTCGTCTCCACAGCCTTCAGTCCTGTGGCAGACAATACAGAAAAGTCTGGAAGGTTGCTATAGAAACTGCATCCAGACGAGGGATGCGGGGCTCCGTCTCATCCACACGGTGGCGCTGTTGCATTGGAAACGAGCTGCGCCTGGTGTCATAACGTTTTAACAAACTGAGCCTGGAGATCATCTTGTGAGAGACTTGAACTGTTAATTTTCAGGATAATTGATTCTTCCGCATCATCTGATCACCACTGAGCTGACAGTACATGAAAATGTGCTGCATCTACTTGGAATAAATTGGTCCTGTGTTGCGTCTCTGCTTCAAATAGAAGAAAATCAAATGTAAACTTTAAACCTGCATCATTGTGGCAATAAATTACACATTTACTAAGAGAAACATTAATAATAAAGTGCTACCGCTGGCTACAGACTGATCATCTCTCCCGACTCATGACGCGCGTAATGGAAGACCGTTTGAGGGGGTGAATGTGAATTTATAATCCATAAATGAATCCCACTGATGGCAGAAATGAGGAGCTCCTCAGCCTGAGCTCCAACCAGAGCACAGGATGTTTGACGGCACTGAAAGGTTCCCTCGGCGTGCCACCGGTGCGTAATTGTGGGTCCAGCTCAGACGTCAGTGAGCTTCCCGGTGTACGGCGCTTTGTGCGGGCTGCAGTTGGTGTACTTGATGGAGTCCGCGTCGTCGCTGTCCAGGTAGTCGGACTTGGTCAGAGACGGTTTACTGTCGCTCTTGTTGAACGCTCCAAACTGCGGCTGCTGCTGCTGCCCGCAGGTCACGTGCGTGTACTGGAATTGCTCCTCGTGCTCGGTCTCTCGGTGGTAGAAGTAGTTGAAGTTGGACACGATGACCGGCACCGGGAGCGCGATGGTTAACACGCCGGCGATGGCGCACAGAGAGCCCACGATCTTCCCCCCGATGGTGACCGGACACATGTCCCCGTAACCCACCGTGGTCATGGACACCACGGCCCACCAGAACGCGTCTGGGATGCTGCTGAAGCCCGAGTCCGGGTCGTCGGTCTCAGCGAAGTACACCGCGCTAGAGAAGAGGATGACCCCGATGAAGAGGAAGAATATGAGCAGTCCCAGCTCCCTCATGCTGGCCTGCAGGGTCTTCCCCAGGATCTGGAGCCCCTTGGAGTGTCTGGAGAGCTTGAAGATTCGGAAGACCCGGACCAGACGGATGACCCTGAGGATGGCCAACGACATGGCCTGCTGGCCGTTCCCCTGGTGTTCTGCCAGCTCCAACCCCAGCGTGATGAAGTAGGGCATGATGGCCACGATGTCGATGGTGTTCATGATGTTCTTAAAGAACGCGGGCTTGCTCGGGCACGCGAGGAACCGGACCAGCAGCTCGAAGGAGAACCAGATGATGCAGAGCGTCTCCACAATGAAAAACGGGTCCGTGAACGGGTTTGGCTTCTTTGCGCGCGCGGTTCCGTTCACCGCCAGCTGCTCGTCAGACGACCTGGCTTCCTCTCTGAACTCCGGTAAAGTCTCCAAGCAGAAAATCACGATGGAGATGAGAATGACGAGCACGGAGACTATCGCGATCCCCCTGGCTGGTCCGGAGCTCTCCGGGTACTCGAACAGGAGCCAGACCTGCCGCTGGAACTCGTTCTCAGGCAGCGGGCGCTCTTCCTCCTTAATAAACCCCTCGTCCTCCTTAAAATTCTCGATCACCTCCTCCCCCAGTTCGTAAAATTTAATCTCCTCCATGAAAATGTCTACGGGCACGTTGACGGGTCTCCGGAGCCTGCCCCCGGACTGGTAGTAGTAGAGGATGGCATCGAAGCTGGGTCTGTTCCGGTCGAAGAAATACTCGTTCCTCAGCGGGTCAAAGAAGCGCATCCTCTTGCGCGGGTCCCCCAGCAGCGTGGAGGGGAACTGGGCGAGCGTTTTCAGCTGCGTCTCGAAGCGCAGCCCGGAGATGTTGACGACCACCCGCTCGCAGCACTCCTGGTTCTCGGCTCGCTCCGGATCGTACACATCCTGGGCTGACAGCGCGGCCAGTGCCACAGTCTCATCCAGGTTCTCTCCGGGCACCACTGTCATCTTTCCCCCCCCCCCCAGACAAGGGCGACGCTTCCCGCTCCTCAGTCCTCTCGGATCCCCCTCCGACTCCTCCGCGCGTATTTTGGACACCAGCTGGGCGTCTCTCGTGTCTTTTTTTCTCCGCGTCACGTCTGCGGGTGCGCTGGTAACACTGGCATTGTTGTGCCCTCCCCCCCACCGCGCTCACCTTTCCCCGTCCGCGAGTTGCTGTAGTCTGGACTGGTTGTCACATTCACTGCATCTTAAGCAGGCTTTGCCCTCCCCGAGCTGACGTGTGTGCACGCTCTCTCACTGAGGGGGAGATAAAAACACACATGCAGGCACATATGCTTATAATGAAACAGATCCGGTTCTTTAGCAACAACAAATATTAATATGGAGCCAATCGCAGGGATTTGGAGACTGCACAGAGTCGTGCGTAATGAACCTGTTGTCTCCAGCATGGCACAGTCTCAAGGTTATCACTTCAGTTGTTGTGTTTGATGCAAATACGAACATACACGTATAAATGGATGCGTAAAAACGTGCAAAAGCGCGAGAAATGTCATGCAAAAACATGTGCAAGAAAAATCCAAATTCCCTTCTTGAATAAATACCTGTGGCTCAGAGTTTGTACTCCATCCATCCATACATCCATAACCCACATTTCACCCACAATGACACACAAAAAGACTAAGAGAGGCTCGATAATGTCGCGCTGCAGCCGTTTCCAGACGGAACCTTTCTGACGTTAACGGCTGCACAAGTTGATGTGATGTGATGTCTGCTGCATGTTGCATTGTGCACAAAACACAATATAGAGAAGCTTTATTCTCCAGCACAGAGTCTGAAAGCAACACGTCTGTGTGAGGAAGCGAAACACTGCTGCGCTGTGCAACAAGTCAAGAGAAGGAAAAAAAGGAAAGCTGATGATGGAAAGAAGGGAGAGTTTCTGGGCTGCAGCTCAAAGCGGTGACGTGCTCTCCTAAAATAGCTGGATTTCTCTCAGGGCCGCAGGAAAAGTTTCTTTTCCCATGGAATGACCCGAGGGAGCTGCAGGGAAAATGGAAAAATGAGATGATGAAAAGGGAAAAAATAGATTTGCATCTCTAACCAACAGAGAGAAGAAGAGGATAGAGAGAGAGAGTCATTCAGAAAATACAACAGAACACCTGGAGATTTAATTCAAAGTATTACTGCAGTGAGAGGAATAAAACAGGAGAATGAAGGCTGGTAAACATTCAGATATCGTGTTTTATCTCTACGACGAACCTTAAAGGGAGAATAGTCAGATCTTTAATACTCTACAACTACAGTTTGCTGCTTCATGTAAATGTATGTATATATTTCTTATAGTAAATAGATAGATAGATGTTGTTGTTGTTCAGGTGTATTATATAGCGTTATACAGTGTTGTTATATTGTGTATTGTCGTGTATATTGTATTATATTATTATACCACATCTCTATATATCTATTTCCACATATATTATATTATATGTATCATACATACATATCATGTTATGTTATACAACATTACATTATATACTATATCATTATATCATATCATTTTATTTTATTATTTATTATTTTATTATCTTATTATTATTATTATTATTATTATAGTGTATAATGTTTACATTTCTTAGAATTAGATTAGTTTATAACAAGATTCTCTGTATATACTTCACACTTAGTACAGATGTGTATATTCTCTTTTTTATGTGTACATAGTTGTGTATATTCTCTCATGTATATTGTGCTGATAACCTGCTGCTGTAACACCACAATTTCCCAACTTGGGATCAATAAAGTATATATCTATCTGTCTATCTATCTATCATTTATCTATCTATCTATCTATCTATCTATCTATCTATCTATCTAGTAAATCAATAACAGCACTAATCAATACCAGATATTGTCCAGAAACCCTCCCAGGTTCTGACTTTAGCATCAACAATCTGCTCCAATCAGAACATGACAAACTGCAGCCCAACAGGCAACAGTAGTAGTAGTACTAGTACTAGTAGTAGTAGTAGTAGTAGTAGTAGTCTGACCTGGTTGGTACCGATGGATGACTGGATGACTCTGACTGACTCCTGACTGACCCTGAGCTGGTCGCCTCGTGTCCCTGTTATTGGACGTCTCTCTGGGTCTCTGGTGGACTCTGTCCAGGTTTCTGCTTCCTGTTTGGGCTGCGGAGCGACGAGATGCTCCCTGACGTCTCCGCTGTCTCAGTTAAACCTCCCAGGTCACATTAATCAGACGGGGAAGGGCAGCTTCACTTCTGGTTCTCTGAGTCTCCACACAGAAATAATCTGATTTCAATCTCTGCAGCAGGAGACGAGTAAAATCATTAATATGCAACCGTTTGGTTTCAGTGTTTGGTACTTTGGAAAGTTAATAATTTCTCAAACATCCATAAATCAGAGTTACTGTATAGTTAACGAGACTGAACCCACAGATGTTTCAGCCTGCAGGCTTCAGTCCTCTGTAGAAATATTTATTCAGTATTTCTGTCAGATTTATGAAGCATCCAGAACCTGCCGATAACTCCAATATTATCCAATCACAGACGTGTTGGTGTCAGCTGACCAGTAAACGTTGGTGCAGAAATACATAACAGAGTTTATATGTGAGGCAGCAGGTACAGTTTGTTGATCCAGAGAGCTTTCGGTTCAGTTCTACAGAGGAAAACTAGCGCTCACTACAGGACAAGACTTCAGCAACAAGATACTGGATATTCAGCACGAAGCTGTTCAAGCTCAGCCGGGTGTATTTACAGACTACATACTAAGTAGAACAGAAATAACAGCTGGAACAAAAATGAATAAATGTAAAAATAAAATGCCTCCGTAAGTCAACCGTTGTTTTCTACGTTATTTCGTATTACGTATCTTTTGCTTCCCAAAACTGCTCCAAACATAAAGAGATTTTCTGACCGACGTCTCTGAAGGTAAAGTTTGGTTACTAAGCAACGACAGATTTAATGTCCTTTCACATCGATAATGGATAAAAGATCATTTTAAAAATAACTGGAATGCCTGTACCTCAGTTTTAGGGTATTTCACCCTGCAGGTATATACGGCGTTTGACCAATGAAATCCTTGTTCCAGGTGACGGATACGAGCCACGTGTTTGTCATTATGACACGTTCTGCAAATTAAAAAGTAGCCGACATCAGAAACGACATCAACGACGTCACAGCGTTAAATCCAGCTGCTGCTGCATCAGCAAAAACCAATAAGGTAATTAACGTTACAGCTGTCGTAGTTACCGTGGTAACAATGTGTCAACACAAATGAGTTCAAAGGCCACTAATTTATTAACACATTAAGGCAACATGTGATTTTAGGTTGTAGCGGGTCAGCGTTAATGTTTGGGTTAAAATAAGTCAGTGGAAAAACTACTTAGTTAAGTTAAGGAAAAGATGGTAGTTTGTCTCCTGGTGAAAGTCTGGTGACTCTTCCTGGTTCATGACTGCATGGATTACGGTCTGTACGACACCACACAGCCGGTTTTTGTGGGTCTGAATGGTTCACTGGGAATCCCATTACCACCGACCATCACCCACTTTAAATATACACACAGTCCAGTGTGTGGAGGGTTTTCCCACCGCTAAAGCTCGCTGCTGTCATTATAATTTATGAGTGTTTTTTTAGCTGTACAGTTCTGGGAGTGGCACCATAGTCTGACATGAAGAATGGATGAAGTCCTGGAGGTCGCTGGGTCAACGCGAGCTCCGACGTCACAGTAAAAACATGTCACACCAGCAGCATGTCGACTGTTGAAGGAGATTACTGATGAAACGATGTGGTTGTGCTTTTAAAGATTTATATCTTCAGCAGGAACCAATGGACCACAGACAGGAAGTCAGACAGTACTGAGAGACAGACCAACACACTGATGGTTTGATCATCATCAACCCCATTTTCTGACGTTTTCCAGCTATGAGCGGCTGGAAATGGTGACGGCCAAGAGCCAAGATGGTGACGACCAAGAGCCAAGACGGTGACGACCAAGAGCCAAGACGGTGACGACCAAGAGCCAAGACGGTGACGACCAAGAGCCAAGACGGTGACGACCAAGAGCCAAGATGGTGACGACCAAGAGCCAAGACGGTGACGACCAAGAGCCAAGATGGTGACGACCACGAACCAAGACGGTGACGACCAAGAACCAAGATGGTGACGACCAAGAACCAAGACGGTGACGACCAAGAACCAAGACGGTGACGACCAAGAACCAAGATGGTGACGACCAAGAACCAAGATGGTGACGACCAAGAACCAAGATGGTGACGACCAAGAACCAAGACGGTGACGACCAAGAGCCAAGATGGTGACGACCAAGAGCCAAGACGGTGACGACCAAGAGCCAAGACGGTGACGACCACGAACCAAGACGGTGACGACCAAGAGCCAAGACGGTGACGACCAAGAACCAAGACGGTGACGACCAAGAACCAAGACGGTGACGACCAAGAACCAAGATGGTGACGACCAAGAACCAAGACGGTGACGACCAAGAACCAAGATGGTGACGACCAAGAACCAAGATGGTGACGACCAAGAGCCAAGACGGTGACGACCAAGAACCAAGATGGTGACGACCAAGAACCAAGATGGTGACGACCAAGAGCCAAGATGGTGACGACCAAGAACCAAGATGGTGACGACCAAGAGCCAAGACGGTGACGACCAAGAACCAAGATGGTGACGACCAAGAACCAAGATGGTGACGACCAAGAGCCAAGACGGTGACGACCAAGAACCAAGATGGTGACGACCAAGAACCAAGATGGTGAATTAAATGTAGTGTGAAATTAGGACGAGTGTGAAATGAACGCAGGACGTGGCCTCATAATGTAGGACACATCCCAGCTGTGACGGGTCAAATCTTCAACTTTAAATCACTTTCTGAAGCGGAGACGTCTCCAGCAGATTGAATTTATCTGATAGTCTGAGCTGCTGGGCGTCTCCACGCTGGTCCAGGATCAGAGACTCGCCTCCCGTCTGTCTGCAGGGAGCCTCACGTCTTTAACGTGTCCTGTGTAATGAAATGAGCGTCGATAGATGAAATTACAGAGTGATGTGAGCGCCGTTAGCCAGGAAAGATGCTCCAGCTCAGCGCAGCATTCAGGAACTACCACTAATTAAAGGTATGCGTGTTCATCACCAGTCCAGAACGCAGCGCTGCAGGCCCGTACAGCTGCTCTTCACACTTTGGGATGGTCAGGTCTCAGGTCTCAAGTCATATTAATCAAGTCCAGTCTCAAACAAGACCACGCTGGTTCCTGACCTCTAATATGACCCAGTGTTCCCTGAATTAACATCCCAGCTGATGGAAGGAGATCAAGACATCCTCATATCTGATTGTTATTATTATTAAACACATGGTTAACGCTGTTAAATGGTTGGTTAGGTTTAGGAAAACGTCTGGGTTCAGATGGGACGTGAAGGTCAGTCTATCCACCTCCACCTCCCTACGTGGAGTTTGTTGCTCTTTATGTCCAGTCAGTTTTATTTGTGTAGCCTACAATCACAAATTTACCTCATTCACCTTTACAACCTTCAAGCCACATCACCTGACTTCCTCCTTTCCTCTTGTCAAAATGACTAGAGGTCACCGCTGAACTATAAACCGAAATATTGGTCCTAACCAACGATAGTATAAAATATGGACGTAGTCTCTGTGAGACACTGAGCGTCAACAGGCATAGACAGCCGCAGTGGCCATTTTGGACTGCTTATTGTATTTATATTTTATCATTCAGCACTGGACATTTCAGTAGAATATGACAATAGAATAGAAACGATGTAGTTTTTGTACTTTTGTACGTCTTTAGTTGCTTTCAGTCCAAAATGGCGGCGGCATAGCTCTGCTGCTGGGTGCTGATCTTGACATGGAACCAACTACTGACTTTCACTTCTTCATCATTTCTTTGGAGCTGTTGTGAAGCTCACTGTGGGCGACTCCGGCTGTCGCCATCTTGGAGGTCATGTCACGGCCCAACTCCTGGCCATGCCCTCTTATGCCAGGCTTTAAGCCTTTATGAATCAAATGAGTGAGTTCTATAAAAACTCACTCTGGACTGCAGAAACTAGCTCTGGAGACCAAAGCTGTTAACATGTTTAGCTTCTGCAGTGAAGTTGCGGTGACATTTTAACATGGAGGTCTGAGGGGATGGCTCTCCTGTGGAGCCTCAGGTGGTCAGTAGAGGAACTGCAGGTTCTTCTTCATTTCTCAGCAGCGGAGGTCACTGCTTGGTTATAATAAGCTGTTTGCACCAGTATGATGCATTAGAAGTGTTTGGGAAAACAGTACCATATATCACTAAGGTGGGCCCTGTTTCAGTATCAGAACCTGCAGGCTGAATATAGCCCGACAGTTCAGTCTGGGATTGATTGTGTTGTTCTTTCTTCTATCCAATCACACACACAGTAGCATAACATTACAAGAACGTTCCACATGTCATTTTTATGCCACGCACCAAAACTATGAAAACAGCCACAGTTATGTTTAGGCCATGAAACACTTGATGTAAACTATGTGCAGAAGTACAGAAAACATGGCACAGATGTCACGAACGCAGCATCTGAATAACTCTACAACACTTTGGGACACGACCTGCTGGAGGTTAATCCGTCCATGACCCGCTTTGGTTGTATCTGTAAGGACCTGTACCCGTCTAACAGGACGTATGATGACTCAATGACTGGACACCGCGGGTCGGTGGCTACCAGCTGGGTGAAGGTGACTGTTGGCGGCTACCAGCTGGGTGAAGGTGACTGTTGGCGGCTACCAGCTGGGTGAAGGTGACTGTTGGTGGCTACCAGCTGGGTGAAGGTGACTGTTGGGGCTACCAGCTGGGTGAAGGTGACTGTTGGCGGCTACCAGCTGGGTGAAGGTGACTGTTGGCGGCTACCAGCTGAGTGAAGGTGACTGTTGGCGGCTACCAGCTGGGTGAAGGTGACTGTTGGCGGCTACCAGCTGGGTGAAGGTGACTGTTGGTGACCATCAGCTGGGTGAAGGTGACTGTTGGCGGCTACCAGCTGGCTGATGGTGACTGTTGGTGGCTACCAGCTGGGTGAAGGTGACTGTTGGTGGTGGTGGCTACCAGCTGGGTGAAGGTGACTGTTGGCGACTACCAGCTGGGTGAAGGTGACTGTTGGTGACCATCAGCTGGGTGAAGGTGACTGTTGGCGGCTACCAGCTGGCTGATGGTGACTGTTGGTGGCTACCAGCTGGGTGAAGGTGACTGTTGGTGGTGGTGGCTACCAGCTGGGTGAAGGTGACTGTTGGCGACTACCAGCTGGGTGAAGGTGACTTTGGTGGTGGTGGCTACCAGCTGGGTGAAGGTGACTGTTGGCGGCTACCAGCTGGGTGAAGGTGACTGTTGGCGGCTACCAGCTGGGTGAAGGTGACTGTTGGCGGCTACCAGCTGGGTGAAGGTGACTGTTGGCGGCTACCAGCTGGGTGAAGGTGACTGTTGGCGGCTACCAGCTGGGTGAAGGTGACTGTTGGCGACTACCAGCTGGGTGAAGGTGACTGTTGGTGACCATCAGCTGGGTGAAGGTGACTGTTGGCGGCTACCAGCTGGCTGATGGTGACTGTTGGTGGCTACCAGCTGGGTGAAGGTGACTGTTGGTGGTGGTGGCTACCAGCTGGGTGAAGGTGACTGTTGGTGGCTACCAGCTGGGTGAAGGTGACTGTTGGGGCTACCAGCTGGGTGAAGGTGACTGTTGGCGGCTACC
This sequence comes from Pterois miles, assembly GCA_947000775.1. NCBI lineage: Eukaryota > Metazoa > Chordata > Actinopteri > Perciformes > Scorpaenidae > Pterois > Pterois miles. Next base: position 339,920 of record CAMQGK010000549.1, read on the forward strand.
AGCTGGGTGAAGGTGACTGTTGGCGGCTACCAGCTGGGTGAAGGTGACTGTTGGCGGCTACCAGCTGGGTGAAGGTGACTGTTGGCGGCTACCAGCTGGGTGAAGGTGACTGTTGGCGACTACCAGCTGGGTGAAGGTGACTGTTGGTGACCATCAGCTGGGTGAAGGTGACTGTTGGCGGCTACCAGCTGGCTGATGGTGACTGTTGGTGGCTACCAGCTGGGTGAAGGTGACTTTGGTGGTGGTGGCTACCAGCTGGGTGAAGGTGACTGTTGGTGGCTACCAGCTGGGTGAAGGTGACTGTTGGGGCTACCAGCTGGGTGAAGGTGACTGTTGGCGGCTACCAGCTGGGTGAAGGTGACTGTTGGCGGCTACCAGCTGGGTGAAGGTGACTGTTGGCGGCTACCAGCTGGGTGAAGGTGACTGTTGGCGGCTACCAGCTGGGTGAAGGTGACTGTTGGCGACTACCAGCTGGGTGAAGGTGACTGTTGGTGACCATCAGCTGGGTGAAGGTGACTGTTGGCGGCTACCAGCTGGCTGATGGTGACTGTTGGTGGCTACCAGCTGGGTGAAGGTGACTGTTGGCGACTACCAGCTGGGTGAAGGTGACTATTGGTGACCGTCAGCTGGGTGAAGGTGACTGTTGGCGGCTACCAGCTGGCTGATGGTGACTGTTGGTGGCTACCAGCTGGGTGAAGGTGACTTTGGTGGTGGTGGCTACCAGCTGGGTGAAGGTGACTGTTGGCGACTACCAGCTGGGTGAAGGTGACTTTGGTGGTGGTGGCTACCAGCTGGGTGAAGGTGACTGTTGGTGGCTACCAGCTGGGTGAAGGTGACTGTTGGCGGCTACCAGCTGGGTGAAGGTGACTGTTGGCGACTACCAGCTGGGTGAAGGTGACTGTTGGTGACCATCAGCTGGGTGAAGGTGACTGTTGGTGACCATCAGCTGGGTGAAGGTGACTGTTGGCGGCTACCAGCTGGCTGATGGTGACTGTTGGTGGCTACCAGCTGGGTGAAGGTGACTTTGGTGGTGGTGGCTACCAGCTGGGTGAAGGTGACTGTTGGTGGCTACCAGCTGGGTGAAGGTGACTGTTGGGGCTACCAGCTGGGTGAAGGTGACTGTTGGCGGCTACCAGCTGGGTGAAGGTGACTGTTGGCGGCTACCAGCTGGGTGAAGGTGACTGTTGGGGCTACCAGCTGGGTGAAGGTGACTGTTGGTGGCTACCAGCTGGGTGAAGGTGACTTTGGTGGTGGTGGCTACCAGCTGGGTGAAGGTGACTGTTGGTGGCTACCAGCTGGGTGAAGGTGACTGTTGGGGCTACCAGCTGGGTGAAGGTGACTGTTGGCGGCTACCAGCTGGGTGAAGGTGACTGTTGGCGGCTACCAGCTGGGTGAAGGTGACTGTTGGCGGCTACCAGCTGGGTGAAGGTGACTGTTGGCGACTACCAGCTGGGTGAAGGTGACTGTTGGTGACCATCAGCTGGGTGAAGGTGACTGTTGGCGGCTACCAGCTGGCTGATGGTGACTGTTGGTGGCTACCAGCTGGGTGAAGGTGACTGTTGGCGACTACCAGCTGGGTGAAGGTGACTATTGGTGACCGTCAGCTGGGTGAAGGTGACTGTTGGCGGCTACCAGCTGGCTGATGGTGACTGTTGGTGGCTACCAGCTGGGTGAAGGTGACTTTGGTGGTGGTGGCTACCAGCTGGGTGAAGGTGACTGTTGGCGACTACCAGCTGGGTGAAGGTGACTTTGGTGGTGGTGGCTACCAGCTGGGTGAAGGTGACTGTTGGTGGCTACCAGCTGGGTGAAGGTGACTGTTGGCGGCTACCAGCTGGGTGAAGGTGACTGTTGGCGACTACCAGCTGGGTGAAGGTGACTGTTGGTGACCATCAGCTGGGTGAAGGTGACTGTTGGTGACCATCAGCTGGGTGAAGGTGACTGTTGGCGGCTACCAGCTGGCTGATGGTGACTGTTGGTGGCTACCAGCTGGGTGAAGGTGACTTTGGTGGTGGTGGCTACCAGCTAGGTGAAGGTGACTGTTGGTGGCTACCAGCTGGGTGAAGGTGACTGTTGGGGCTACCAGCTGGGTGAAGGTGACTGTTGGCGGCTACCAGCTGGGTGAAGGTGACTGTTGGCGGCTACCAGCTGGGTGAAGGTGACTGTTGGCGGCTACCAGCTGGGTGAAGGTGACTGTTGGCGGCTACCATCTGGGTGAAGGTGACTGTTGGCGACTACCAGCTGGGTGAAGGTGACTGTTGGTGACCATCAGCTGGGTGAAGGTGACTGTTGGCGGCTACCAGCTGGCTGATGGTGACTGTTGGTGGCTACCAGCTGGGTGAAGGTGACTTTGGTGGTGGTGGCTACCAGCTGGGTGAAGGTGACTGTTGGCGACTACCAGCTGGGTGAAGGTGACTTTGGTGGTGGTGGCTACCAGCTGGGTGAAGGTGACTGTTGGCGGCTACCAGCTGGGTGAAGGTGACTGTTGGCGGCTACCAGCTGGGTGAAGGTGACTGTTGGCGGCTACCAGCTGGGTGAAGGTGACTGTTGGTGGCTATCAGCTGGGTGAAGGTGACTGTTGGTGGCTACCAGCTGGGTGAAGGTGACTGTTGGTGGCTACCAGCTGGGTGAAGGTGACTTTGGTGGTGATGGCTACCAGCTGGGTGAAGGTGACTGTTGGTGGCTACCAGCTGTGTGAAGGTGACTGTTGGCGGCTACCAGCTGTGTGAAGGTGACTGTTGGCGGCTACCAGCTGGGTGAAGGTGACTGTTGGCGGCTACCAGCTGGGTGAAGGTGACTGTAGGTGGCTACCAGCTGGGTGAAGGTGACTGCTCTGATAATGTGAGTGAGTCTTCTGAGTTCACTAATGGAAGTATTAGGCGATTACAGCTCCAGAGTCCCAGCATGCAAAGTGTCTCTCCTCCACAGCCAATCACAGTCCTGCTGGTTAATCGTGATTCACATGTCACAGTGTACGGTCACGCCTGCAGCTGAGCAGAATATTGATGACAGAATATTAATGACAGAATATTAATCCCTACGTTTTCGACAGTAGATAGTTTGTGCTGCTGGAACAGCAGAGTTGAAGTTTAATCATCACCCTGGTAAACTGCAGCAAGCATTAAACCATAAAGGCATGTAGCTGGTCGTCGCCATCTTGCTTTTTGGCCATTGCCATCTTCATGCTATCATCAGAAAATTAATCTATAATCAATTGATCGTTTATTAATTTTATAGCAAACATGGCAAAAACATGCAGTTTCCAGCTTTTTATATGTTAAAATTTGTTGCTTTTCTTTGTGTTTTGTTGTCAAATATGTAATTTGTGATGAGTTCTGGGCTGTTGGTTGGACATCTTCACAATTTTCTGATATGAACACTTTCTTATTAGAAAAGCTGTGATTAAGTGAAACAATGACCAGATTGCACATTTATGCTATATAGTCATATCTCTTTATTTGTTTGTTTTGTTGACTGGTGCTGTGTCCCGTTATGTGTTCTGCCATTTGACCAAATATATAATATATCACTTAATGCAGGTTGAATTTGTCTTTGTCACAGATTATATTTAGGATAAAATATTAAAGCTGTTCATGTTGACATGATCAAAATATTTTCAGTTACCAGTTTTGCCTCATCCGATAATCTGTGTCTTGTTTTCTCAATATGAAGTAATGAAGTGGTTATCTGGAGAAAACAACTGTTATTCTGAGATAACGGCATAATTAACTGGTGACGTTAACGTCAGGAGGTCTGACTCCTTTAGTCTGGTTAATTATCACGTCTGTTTTTCAGGGCAGATTAGCTGAACATGAACATTTTGTTCCTGAAAAGAGAACCATGGAAATGGATCTGTTTTGTTGTTGTTTTTTTCAGTTTTATTTATATTTATTTTTTGTTGTATCAAATAAATCAAATCTTGGCTTCCATTTACAGATTTTTCCTGTAATTTTCCTGAAATGTTTCTTAATTCTTGAGATGTTTCAGACTCGTTAACGGACAACGGGCTGAATAATAAGACAAAACGAGGCGTTCAGGCAGCACGTCCTTGTATTTGCAGTAAACAGGCCTGATACCTTCAGTCTGTGTGCTGACGTTATAAAAAGCAAACAGCACTTTCACATACTGTTATTTCCAGACATGCAGCCGTGACCTCTGCAGACTCTATTAGCATCTCACTAATCATCTCACACACACACACACTGAATAACACACACACCCAACACCAACACAGCCGCACAATAACAGCCAGCACATTACAGAAACACAATTACACAGTGGATGCAGAATCATCACATCGGTTCATCCCGTTCACACTGTCATTAGGTTTCTAAGAGGACAGCCATCACAATCAGTGGCTTTATCAATAAACAACTGCAGTGATGAGCTGAAGCTGCAGTAAAGATCAATTCAGACTGAGGAGGTGAACTGACAGGTTATCTCTTATATTATTATCTGTGTTCCTGGTAGTTTCACAGTTTACTGGGTTCCTGTGGATTCATGTTGTAAAGCACTTTATAATCAGCTGTAAATACATTTATTAGTGTTATAAACTCAGTTTTCAAAGAACGTGGTGTAAGTGGACAACAAGTCTATAGGCAGACAAATGCATTCCTGTCATGACAAGATTATATCTAGTACATTATCAATGATGATTGATGCAGAAACTGTACATTAATCTCAGGAAACTGGTCTGGGAGCTGTCTGAGTTTCTGTCCTAGATCTTTAACCCTTTCACAGTTTGTTTTCACTTCATCAGAGTTAATTATTACATCTTTGCTCATCTAAAATGTTTTATTCAGCCTTTGGTTGTACCTAGCTCCACCTTCTTGTGTCACTTCTAGTTGCAAAAAAACAAGATGTCCACAGCCAAAACCAAGATGGCTACTACCATAAAACAGGATGGTGACGAAAAAGATTTCAAAACAATAGTCCACAAACAATAGATGACGTCCTGGTGACTACGTCCACTTCTTATAGACAGTGTTTGGATGACGTGATACTTGTATGTTTATTCATGCACATATCTTATTGTCCTTGTTGGTATTTACTGGAGGAACAGCGGTAGTCGGTTGAAACATCACCAACAACTGGAGCTGTGATTTTAGTGTGAAGGTACTCCTTGTCCACCAAGTCCACCTGAACTAATGGAAATCTGAACATCTCCACTCTCGTGACCGCTGGGCGACCTTTTCAGAGGTCTTCCTCTCAGCGGTCCTCTTTCACCTCCAGGCTGATCTGAACCATAAAACCAGATCTGGGACTCAGCAGCCACATTTATTTACTGTTTCCTGGAAAGCTCTGTCTTCTATTTCTGCTCCTACGTTTCACACGCGCCAAGCTGATAACTCCCCTCCCATCATGCACTGGTGCATGTGGGCTCAGCCACAACAGACGCACATCGATAACTTTTATCCACAGCAGCACGCGGCCGGCGCTAATGCGGCTAATTAGTGAGGGAGGGGGTTGACTGATGGGCCCAGATTCCTGGTCCTGTACTAAAGCAAACAATGAATGTCCTGAAACGCCTGCTCTTATTTTTAGGGTCTGACTGTGTTTTTACGTAACGGGTCACAGTAATAAGAATAGCTCCATCAATCACTGGGGCAGCGCCATCCAAACGCTCTGGGAACGCTGGAAGCAGAAAACATATCGTTGTGCCAGAGAGGCCCAGCCGGCCCAGACCACGTATCCACTTCCACTGGCCAAAACCACCTCAGTACTGAGTACTACGCTTTCTACTTCTACTTTTTACTGCATGTGAGGGTTCACTCACATCCAGAAATAAGAAGAGTGTGTGAAAGCTCCTCAGCCCTGCGACCTCTGACCTCTGACCTCTGACCTCTGACTGTTTGGTTTCTGGAGTCGCAAAAAACAAGAAAAACAAAAAGCACAATGTGATGTAACTGGTTGCATCATGCTTTTCATGATAATGCCAGTCAAACAAAAGAACCACCAACACAGTACATGTCTCATTAATGCAGCAAAGCTGAACCTATTTTCATCCTTTATCTTTGACTGAGGTTCCTTTTTAAATATACCCACAGAACCCATTTTCACTCATATATCAGGAGGTCAGAGGTCAAGGGACCCTTCTGAAAATCACCTCCTTCAGGTCGGTACTGATAGATTCATCAGGTTTTGAGCCGCCGCAACTTCAAAATCACAAGGTGAGTTCATGTGTTCGAGAAATTAGTGGCATTAAGACAAATTTGTTAGTATCACGTTAACTTTGATGAATCTTTTCATTAGAACACAACAGACATTTTCAACAGCAAAGCGTAAAATAATTAAAGGATTGTCCCCCCAAAGAAAGAGGATGGAGGACGTTACGGTAGTTTTTCAGCCCCACGGTGTCACATATGACGTTTCCTACCTGAGAAAGACGCAAACGAACAGCTGAGCGTCTCCACATGACGTTATTAACCCTGAAAACACTACTACTACTACTACTACTGCAGTACTGATACTGACAACATTATGATAGCAAAATAAAATAAAAACTGTGTTTATACCGTTATCACTGCTGCCTCCGCTGGTAACTGTAGATTCACTTTATTTATTTAGGTGTTCATGAATTTATGTATTTATTTAGTTACTCAGTTAGTTATTATTCATATTATTATTATTAGTTAGATAGTTAGTTATATTTTTCTTTTCTTTTCTTTTGTTGTTTGTTTTTCATGTATTTACTCATTTTTAGTGGCTTGTTGTCTGTTTGGTTAGTTTTTCTGATTATTTTATGTCCTTTTTCTTGTTATATTTTGTTGTAGTTTTCTAAATTGTGTTTAATTAGTTTTTAATTTAGTTTTTTCTCTACATTGATGGAGGGCCTGTTGTTTAAGTCTGTGGCTTCTTAACTTATTCTATCACATTTATTATCACACTATTATTTCTTACGTTTTATGTGCGCCAATAAAATAAAAATAAAAATGAACTATTTTTCTATTCATTACTTCTTCCTTAACTTCTCTATATCCTCTATTTCATCCTCCTATCTTTCTGCTGATGCTTTTGTTTATTCATCACTTTTTGAGTCTTTTTCTTTAATATTATCTACAGTATCTATTTCTTTTTTCTTTCCCTCTTTGAATCCTCGTTTCTTTTCCCTCCTTTAACTAAAAGCATTAAAAACCTGAAACTGGAGCTGTGTGAATGCTGCTAACTTTTTCTTTGTCTATCTGAACAAATCACACCTCAAACAACTGTGTAATTCAGTCACAGTAAATATTCCAGATGTTATTTATGTCAGTGTTGGTTTTTCCATTGTGGTGTGACTGTAACAGGCTACATTTATTTTGGCGGTGAGCAGTTCTTCCTGGCAGCGAGGCCGTCGGGTCGGTCTCATTTCCTCCCTCCTCCTCTAATGGATTCACAAACACTGAGACACTATTGATTTTTCTGCTCTGAGCAACAGACGCCCAGTTGATTCCCACCTCCACAGATCGCTCTCTGTTCTCACCTATGATGAGACTCAACAGCCACCAACAGCCACCAACAGCCACCAACAGCCATCAAACAACCACCAACAGCCACCAACAGCCATCAAACAACCACCAACAGCCATCAACAGCCACCAACAGCCATCAAACAACCACCAACAGCCACCAACAGCCATCAACAGCCATCAAACAACCACCAACAGCCATCAACAGCCACCAACAGCCATCAAACAACCACCAACAGCCACCAACAGCCATCAAACAACCACCAACAGCCACCAACAGCCATCAAACAACCACTAACAGCCATCAACAGCCACCAACAGCCATCAAACAACCACCAACAGCCACCAACAGCCATCAAACAACCACCAACAGCCACCAACAGCCATCAAACAACCACCAACAGCCATCAACAGCCACCAACAGCCATCAAACAACCACCAACAGCCACCAACAGCCATCAAACAACCACCAACAGCCACCAACAGCCATCAAACAACCACCAACAGCCACCAACAGCCATCAAACAACCACCAACAGCCATCAACAGCCACCAACAGCCATCAAACAACCACCAACAGCCATCAACAGCCATCAAACAACCACCAACAGCCATCAACAGCCACCAACAGCCACCAACAGCCATCAAACAACCACCAACAGCCACCAACAGCCATCAAACAACCACCAACAGCCATCAACAGCCACCAACAGCCATCAACAGCCACCAACAGCCATCAAACAACCACCAACAGCCATCAAACAACCACCAACAGCCATCAACAGCCATCAACAGCCACCAACAGCCACCAACAGCCATCAACAGCCATCAACAGCCATCAACAGCCATCAACAACCACCAACAGCCATCAACAGCCACCAACAGCCATCAACAGCCATCAACAGCCACCAACAGCCATCAAACAACCACCAACAGCCATCAACAGCCATCAACAGCCACCAACAGCCACCAACAGCCACCAACAGCCATCAAACAACCACCAACAACCACCAACAGCCACCAACAGCCATCAACAGCCACCAACAGCCACCAACAGCCATCAACAGCCACCAACAGCCACCAACAGCCATCAACAGCCATCAACAGCCACCAACAGCCATCAACAGCCACCAACAGCCACCAACAGCCATCAAACAACCACCAACAGCCATCAACAGCCACCAACAGCCACCAACAGCCATCAAACAACCACCAACAGCCACCAACAGCCATCAACAGCCATCAAACAACCACCAACAGCCATCAACAGCCACCAACAGCCACCAACAGCCATCAAACAACCACCAACAGCCATCAACAGCCATCAACAGCCATCAACAGCCATCAACAACCACCAACAGCCATCAACAGCCACCAACAGCCATCAACAGCCATCAACAGCCACCAACAGCCATCAAACAACCACCAACAGCCATCAACAGCCATCAACAGCCACCAACAGCCACCAACAGCCACCAACAGCCATCAAACAACCACCAACAACCACCAACAGCCACCAACAGCCATCAACAGCCACCAACAGCCATCAACAGCCATCAACAGCCACCAACAGCCACCAACAGCCATCAACAGCCACCAACAGCCATCAACAGCCATCAACAGCCACCAACAGCCATCAAACAACCACCAACAGCCATCAACAGCCATCAACAGCCACCAACAGCCACCAACAGCCACCAACAGCCATCAAACAACCACCAACAGCCATCAACAGCCACCAACAGCCATCAACAGCCATCAACAACCATCAACAGCCATCAACAGCCACCAACAGCCATCAAACAACCACCAACAGCCATCAACAGCCATCAACAGCCATCAACAGCCACCAACAGCCATCAACAACCACCAACAGCCATCAACAGCCATCAACAGCCATCAACAGCCACCAACAGCCATCAAACAACCACCAACAGCCATCAAACAACCACCAACAGCCATCAACAACCATCAACAACCATCAACAGCCACCAACAGCCATCAACAACCACCAACAGCCATCAACAGCCATCAACAGCCATCAACAGCCATCAACAGCCACCAACAGCCATCAAACAACCACCAACAGCCATCAACAGCCATCAACAGCCACCAACAGCCATCAACAACCACCAACAGCCATCAACAGCCATCAACAGCCATCAACAGCCACCAACAGCCATCAAACAACCACCAACAGCCATCAAACAACCACCAACAGCCATCAACAACCATCAACAACCATCAACAGCCACCAACAGCCATCAACAACCACCAACAGCCATCAACAGCCATCAACAGCCATCAACAGCCATCAACAGCCACCAACAGCCCTCAAACAACCACCAACAGCCATCAACAGCCATCAACAACCACCAACAGCCATCAACAACCATCAACAACCATCAACAACCACCAACAGCCATCAACAACCATCAACAGCCATCAACAGCCATCAACAGCCACCAAAAGCCATCAACAACCATCAACAGCCACCAACAGCCATCAACAACCATCAACAACCATCAACAGCCATCAACAACCATCAACAGCCACCAACAGCCATCAACAACCATCAACAACCATCAACAGCCATCAACAGCCATCAACAACCATCAACAACCATCAACAGCCATCAACAGCCATCAACAACCATCAACAACCATCAACAACCACCAACAGCCATCAACAACCATCAACAACCATCAACAGCCACCAACAGCCATCAACAACCACCAACAGCCATCAACAGCCATCAACAGCCACCAACAGCCCTCAAACAACCACCAACAGCCATCAACAGCCATCAACAACCACCAACAGCCATCAACAACCATCAACAACCATCAACAACCACCAACAGCCATCAACAACCATCAACAACCATCAACAACCATCAACAGCCATCAACAGCCATCAACAGCCACCAACAGCCATCAACAACTATCAACAACCATCAACAGCCACCAACAGCCATCAACAACCATCAACAACCATCAACAGCCATCAACAACCATCAACAGCCACCAACAGCCATCAACAACCATCAACAACCATCAACAACCATCAACAGCCATCAACAGCCATCAACAACCATCAACAGCCATCAACAGCCATCAACAACCACCAACAGCCATCAACAACCATCAACAACCATCAACAGCCATCAACAACCATCAACAACCATCAACAGCCACCAACAGCCATCAACAACCATCAACAACCATCAATAGCCATCAACAACCATCAACAGCCACCAACAGCCATCAACAACCATCAACAGCCATCAACAGCCATCAACAGCCATCAACAACCATCAACAACCATCAACAGCCATCAACAGCCATCAACAACCATCAACAACCATCAACAGCCATCAACAGCCATCAACAACCATCAACAGCCATCAACAGCCATCAACAACCACCAACAGCCATCAACAACCATCAACAACCATCAACAGCCATCAACAACCATCAACAACCATCAACAGCCACCAACAGCCATCAACAACCATCAACAACCATCAATAGCCATCAACAACCATCAACAGCCACCAACAGCCATCAACAACCATCAACAACCATCAACAGCCATCAACAGCCATCAACAGCCATCAACAACCATCAACAACCATCAACAGCCATCAACAGCCATCAACAACCATCAACAACCATCAACAGCCACCAACAACCACACTCTTTGTTCCATATTTGCTGCCACAGATCTGCTGTTAAACCTGATCCAGGGTCAGCGGTTGTTACTGTGTGATGCTGTATGGGCGGTGGCAGCAGGCAGGTGGCAGCAGGCAGGTTGCTGCGACTCGCCAATAGAGGCGATTACATAATGGCTGGACGGACACCCGGCTGCCGGCCGGCCCGTGCCAGCCCCGGGCCGTGTGGCGAGGACGGGCCGGTCTGGACAGGAAGTGACTGACTGCAGGACGATGACTCTGCTGATTCAGGACTGACTCAGCATCCAGCTCACCTTAGATCTCCTCTTTGCTTTGGCTCTCTGAAGGAAACACAGGATATATTTCAGGATATTTTTGCCTCATCATGTCTCATAGCTCTAAATTGCTTCCATTTTTATCCCTTAATAATATTTTAAAGCCTTGTTTCTATTGCAGGAATGACCCGTTTCAGGGATTTTGTTTCCTCTATATTTTACAAACCGGGTCAGTCACATGTGCTGTTTGAGGAACAGATATCAATAGCGAGTCTGATATTCCTCTTTCATAATTACATGTAATAACTTTTAGACGTCAGTGTTGCTGTGATGTGAAACAAAGAGCAGCAATCATCAGTCACATCGGAGCTTTTTATTTCCTAAGACAAGATAAAACTTTATGTATCTGAAGGAAACTGACAGAACCTGCCAAAGTCCAAACTGAATGAATAAATTAATAAATGTGTCATTAACCGTATCAAAAATAATATTAAAAATAAACTTAATTAATTGATAAGATGTGACATAAATTGATATTTCTGTTTTAATTTGCTTCTTTATTTATTTCTCAGAGGTCGTACATGGTGATGAAGTCAGACTGCAGCTCCTGCTTTGTCTCATATCCTACTGAATTATGGATTTGTATAAACTGTGGCAAGCAGTGCAAAGTGACCCGGTCCCTGAGAGGACCTGGACCAAAAGTAGTCCCAGGAGCTTGTCGCCAAATTTAGAACAAAGCGAAACCAGCAGTGACATCCATAATTTAACTTTATTACTAAGAAGGCAGTTAAATGGTGCTGATGCTGACCCCAACATCCCAGCATGCCTTGAATAACTAAGTCTGTCAGCCACAGTATCGCCTCCATGTCCAGCCTATCAGATATATATAAGATAAGATAAGGTCTAAGGTAGCATTAATACGCAGCAGCTCACCTCATGTCATGCCAGACTATTGGTAGCCACGGCAACCTGAGGATGGTCCAGCTGTGGTAACATACAGACTCATGATGTCATGACAGCACAACAAACAGCTGGAAGGACTGTTGTTGATCTGGGATCTCTGCCTGTATGATGACGACTCAGTGTTGTTAGAGTAAGAATCAGCGGGTAACTCCGAGGTCTGAGGGCAAGTCAGTACTCAACAGTCTTAAAACGAGCCTCCATCTCTGATGTATTACCTCAGTAAACACTGGTGATGCCCCAAAAACAAGATGGCAAAAGCCCAATAACAAAATGGTGATGGCTAAAAACCAAGATGGTAATGGCCAAAATGCCAACCTAGAGGTTTCAAACAGTCCATAATCCAGTAGTCATGGTGACTACGTCCACTTCTTATTGACAGTCTCTGGTAAAAAGATGTTTTTAACAAAGACACGACACAGTCTCACCACATGTGACCAGCAGTGGACGAGGACAAAGAGCGAATTGACACGCTGACAGTAACATACGTGATACCGTCTCTGCGGTCGGATGTCTTGACTTCAGTCTTAGCGTCACACGGAAGGACGGCTGAAATTTCAGCGCCTTGTTATAATTGCTTCTTGTGAATGACTTGATTGAGGTCATGTCGCTGTGGGTAATTGCAGTAATTGTATTGTGCCCTGTTCATTATGCAGAGCGGCGAGGCGGCGAGGCGGCGAGGAGCGAGGGCGGCGAGGTAGCGAGGGCGGAGGGCGGCGAGGAACGAAGAAAACGTCTCTTCACTGGTCATTTATCTTCCCGCTGAATCCCTGCAGACAGGACTGGATGAGGACTGAGGCTATTTCTAAACCGGTACAATCGTCATCTTCTAGACGTTAAAAATGACTCTCAGAACATTTAACTATAGAACCTACAGAACCTGCCAAAATAAATAAATGAATGAATGAAAAATAAATGACTATGTGAATAAATTAATAAATAAATGAATAAATATGTCATAAAAATAAATGAACCTATTAATTCATTTGTTCATTCAAGTATTTATTTTATTAATTGTATAGAGTAACAGCATTTAACAGCATATTAATTTATCGAGTCACTTTTTAATTTAGCCATTATTTTTTTATTTGGGCAGGTTTCGTCCTCCGTACAAAAGAAGAACATTTTTTTTTAGAAGAAGAAAAAGTGGTTCTTCTTCACATTCAGATCAGATCATCACGAGTCCTTTAACTCTGTCGTTACCACGAAAGACTCGGGGTTACGTTTAGGCAACACAAACACAAGTTAGGTTCAGTAGCAGCGCCGAGCTGACTGTGAGTCCGCCGACGGGTCTGTGTGTGGTTGAATCTCACTGAGTGACGGCAGCCTCCAACCAGAGCAACTAGCTCGCCAATATATGTAAGATAAGATAAGATAAGATAGTACTTTATTGATTCAGGTGATAGAGCAGCACTGATATAAAATAACAAGTAGTACAGTGTAAAATGTAAAAACAGGTACAAATAAATACGTAAGTCAAGGTAACGTGACAGTTGTGAAATGATGCATATGTATAAAAAAGTGGCGTCAAAAAAGTAGCAACTAATGTACAGTGTGTATAACAGCGTAACATGGTATAATAGTGTAGTATAATAGTATGATGATATTATATGGTATTTGTTTTTATCGGCCGCCCGGCGTGTCCGAGTCTGTCGGTGAGACGATGTGCAGCCTGATCTCTTTTCGCCTCTCCTGTGGGTCATTTAGAGTTTAGAAACGTCCACAGTTCAGTAAAAACATCACAGTTGGGCTTAAAATGAGGCCGTAAATTCAGAAAATACGTAGAGAAAACGTCACGAACGCAGCGCAGTCGCAGCTCGTTTGAGGAATAGTCATGAAATTAAATCTGATCTGTTTCGTGTTCATAGACATGAATTTAACTTTCATCCACGTATTTTATAGTATTTTTCATACTTTTCCAACAGACGTCCAACAGCATGTGACACACCCGTCTTTTCAAAGTAAAAGTACTTTATTAGCCGGTGCTGGTTTGGGCTCAAATGACTGAAGTATGGATATTACAGGACAAATATGTTGAGATTAATGTGCTGGTTGCTTCATGCAGCCTCCTGAGAGTCTGGTGACTCGGCTACTGACGAGTATGGTGACTCGGCTACTGACGAGTCTGTACAGTTCAGAGGTTCAACAAATTAAAATGACGTTCAATGCCACAAAGTTCTGTTTAATCTCCAAAATAAAAAATTATAAATAAAAATAATACTGTCGGATGAAGCTCGGATCACATGATCACACGATTACTTATCAATACAGACTGGAAATCATCTAATCAGGTTATTAATAACATGACTTCATATAGAGGAGTCTATGAACCGAACAGCACTGACTGGTTAGGGGAGGAATGTTTCCCTTAACTGAACTTAACATTTAACTTAAATTTAACAATTACATTTAACATTTAACTCACCTTTAACCCTCAGATTTAACATTTAACTCAACCTTAACACATACATTTAACATTTAAGTCAACTTTAACACTTACATTTAACATTTAACTCAATGTTAACACTTACATTTAACTTTAACCTTTAACTGAACCTTAACACATACATTTAACATTTAAGTCAACTTTAACACTTACATTTAACATTTAACATTTAACTCAATGTTAACACTTACATTTAACCTTTAACTGAACCTTAACACATACATTTAACATTTAAGTCAACTTTAACACTTACATTTAACATTTAACTCAACTTTAACACTTACATTTAACATTTAAATCAACGTTAACACTTACATTAAACATTTAACCCAAACACAACACATACGTTAAACATTTAAGTCAACTTTAACACTTACATTTAACATTTAACTCAACCTTAACACATATATTTAACATTTAACTCAACGTTAACACATACATTTAACATTTAAGTCAACTTTAACACTTAATTTAGCATTTAACTCAACATTAACACTTAATTAACACTTAACCTTTAACTCAACTTTAACACTTAATTTAACATTTAACTCAACCTTAACACTTAATTTAACATTTCACTTAACATTAACTCTTACATTTAACATTTAACTCAACTTTATTACTTAATTTAACATTTAACTCAACATTAACACTTAATTTAACATGTAACTTAACATTAAAACTTATATTTAACATTTAACTTATCAACACTTAATTTAACATTTAACTTAACATCAACTTGATTTTAACTTGATTTAATATTTAACTCAACATCAACACTTAATTTAACATTCAACTTAACATTAACACTTATTTTTAACATTTAACTTAACATCAACACTTAATTTCACATTTAACTTAACATTAACCCTTATTTTAACATTTAACTTAACATCAACACTTAATGTAACATTTAAGTTAACATAAACACTTAATTTAACAATTACCTTACATCAACACTTATTTTTAACATTTAACTTAACAACAACACTTTATTTCACATTTAACTTGACATTAACACTTATTTTTAACATTTAACTTAACATCAACACTTAATATAACATTTAACTTAACATCAACACTGAATTTCATGTTTAACTTAACATTAACACTTATTTTTAACATTTAACTTAACATCAACACCTAATTTAACAATTACCTTACATCAACACTTATTTATAACATTTAACTTAAATTAACACTTAATTTCATATTTAACTTAACATCAACACTTAATTTCACATTTAACTTAACATTAACACTTACATTTCCTTTAGTTGCATGCAGCTTTGTAAAAAGTTCTGGTAGCTTTAGCATCATAGCTAAAAATTCTGTACATTTTAAAGTTAAATGCATCAAAGTTTGCGAGCAGTAATTAGGAGGCGGTGGGTTGACGTCTTTCCACGCCGACATAGCGGCGGTCACGGCGGCCGGCCCCACACAGCTTCCTTTTCTTTAAGATGCAGTTTTATTTATTCATTCGTCTATTTTTCTGATCAGCCTTCTCAGAGGCTGCTCCACCTTATCGGTGGGAGCTCGAGCACCGAATCAGCCACGTGGTAGTGCACGTTAGGTTTATCAGAAAACACTGAGACTGACCTGGAAATGTGCTGCAAAACCAGAATTAGGAGCTAAAACAGGCTACGAAGCTTTATACATCTGCAGAGTTTGTGCCAGTTGTTTGGTCTGAGCCAGCATAAGGAGGTCCAGAACACTGAACAGGCTGTACATTAAGTCCAAGGTCTTAACGGGAGGAAACAGTCGGAGCAGAACGGCTGCTGACGGCTCCAGAAATCGCCTCCGTATCCTGATTACAGTTTATTGAGCGGCTCAGAGACTATCGAACGGATCGATCAAGTGGCAGCTCTGCAGAGGTCACCGACGTCCTCTGTCTCTTCAGGTTGTCTTTCACCTCCATACTCTGTCCTCACTGTGGTCGCCAGCAGGATACAAAGTGAAATATGAGGCCTTCGTCCTTCCTCTAACTTTAATCCATTAGATGTTTCACTTAAAGAATCAACCTCATGGTGGCACTGAGAAAGAAATCAGAGGATCAAAAGTTAGTAGGATTCATCCTCCGAGATCATAAACATTTGTACCAAATTTCAGCTTGATCCATTTAATAGTTGTTGAGGTATTCTACTAAAAATATGAAATATCAACCGCTTGGTGGCGCTACAAGAAAAGTCAGAGTATCTTCAAAGTAAATAGGATTCATCCTCTGAGGACCATGAGTGTAGTTTACTGATTGTCATTGCCATTCGTTTTCTTAAATTTATTTATTTATGTTTTTTTTTTATATTGTTATTTTATTATTGATGTTGTTGTCATCGTTGTTACTATTATGCTTATTAATATTGTTTTTATTGTTATTAATAATTATTAATCGCTCATTTGGTGCATTCAGGTTCTGGTTAGAAGTTCTGAAATCCCAGCATTGACATTAGACCAACAGTGTTGCATTCATGGGTTCAGAAATATTCGTGTCTTGTTCATGGAAAATTACAGTTATTTATTATTTATAGTTTATTTACAGTTATTTATAGTTGGAAAAAAAAACTGCTGGTATATTTAATCCACACTGGTTGACCCTGAACGCTCCCAGGTGGACTATGAACATTTACAGCCTCGGTGCAGCAAATTATTACAGCAAACAGTCAAACTTTTCTGATGAATTTACATAAAACTCCAGAAATACTGAGGTTTAAATTTAGTTGAACCAATTCAGTTTTCACTGTAAAAAGAGCAAAAGTGAATGTTGCATTCATTTACAGGCCTTGCTATGTTACAGCGGTGTGACAGTGCAGGAGTCTTTACCGCCAGTCCTCCTGAAATCTGAAGCTCTCTGATTGTTTTTGTGCTCCGGCAGCAGCGACGAGGGGAAGCTAACAGTTAGCTGCCTGAGCTGAGCTTCCTGTCCAGAGGATGATCATTATCTGAGGCAGTAAGACGAGGAGAGGACGAAGGACTGCGGCGGCGTTTCCTGGATGTCAGGAGCTGCCAGCCAGCGTGACGGGCGTCGGCCGGAGGCGAAGCCCGTCGGTCGGCCCTCGACCCCGGAGACGCTCCGTCCTCAGCGCTTACTCAACAGTTGGAGTCCGGGGTGAGGTTTGGGTTTCCCTCGTCTGAAAATAGCTCAGACAAATATGTGTGGACCCCCGATGCAAAGTAGCGCTCATTACCGTGAGACAATGCTGGTGCCCTTGAGGGGTTAATACACTCACTCAACCTCTTAGACCAGAGGTGGGCAAACTACGGCCCGCGGGCCATATCCGGCCCGTTGGTTCTTTTAATCCGGTCCGCCGAAGATTGGTACAGATATGTCCAAATCAAATCATATCATAATTATGACTGGATTCATTTGGCCTTGTCCTGTAATGCCTGGCGTCGCACCAGACGACGCATTACGCAGTGTTCCAGTTGTGCCAGGGCTGCCGTAAATGACGTCATCACATTGGCCGGACCGGTCGCCGCTTTCTTTGCTGAGGAATTGGAAATGAACCTGTTCTGAACCCATCTGCAGCAATGAGTGGGCCAAAGAAAAGAAAAGTCGACAGTGAGTGCCGAATGGACAACTAAATATTTTTTCACGGAAGTCGGGTCCAAGGCTGTACGCCTTATTTGCCAAGAAACTATTGCGGTTTTAAAAGAATACAACGTCAGCCGTCACTTTTCCACCAAGCATGCTAATTATGCTAACAACCAGTCAACGCAAGAGCGGACGGCTACCGCGCAGAGGTTGGCAGCTAGTTTGCTGGCTCAGCAAAACACCTTTGTGCGACAAACTGCCATCCAAGAGTCAAGCACAAAGGCAAGTTATCTTTCAAATTATCATTATCATTCAAATTAGCAAAGACCAGCAAACCTTTCTCCGAAGGGGCGTTTCTCAAAGAGTGTATGGTAGAGACAGCAAGTATCTTGTGTCCTGAGAGTAAGAGCAAATTTGAAAAAATTAGCTTATCACGCAGGACAGTGACTCGCCGTGTTGAGCTAATTGACGAAGACTTAGCTAACGAGCTAAACAAAAAAGCAGAGTCATTTACATTATATTCCTTGGAGCTAGATGAAAGTAATGACATAAAGGACACTGCTCAACTTTTAATTTTTATCAGAGGGATTAATGACAATTTTG
The DNA here is from genome assembly GCA_947000775.1 of Pterois miles. Lineage (NCBI taxonomy): Eukaryota > Metazoa > Chordata > Actinopteri > Perciformes > Scorpaenidae > Pterois > Pterois miles. The sequence continues at coordinate 358,849 of CAMQGK010000549.1, forward strand.
AGATAATGGAGGAGTTTTTGGCCATGGAGTCCCTAAAGGGGAAAACACGGGGAGAGGACTTATATGACAGCGTTTCTAGGGTCATCAGGAGGCACAAGCTACCGTGGAGTACGCTCGCCAACGTTACCACGGATGGATCGCCAAATCTGACGGGAAAAAACGTTGGTTTGCTCAGAAGAATCCAGGAGAGGGTGAAAGACGACAACCCTGAGCAGGAGGTAATTTTCTTACACTGCATAATCCACCAGGAAGCACTGTGTAAATCTGTACTGCAGCTCGACCACGTAGTGAAGCCTGTTGTAAAACTCTTAACTTTATTCCAGCGAGGGGTCTTCAGCATCGTCAGTTTATTAAGTTTCTTGAAGAAACTGACGCTGATCACCAGGACTTGCTTTACCACTCCGCTGGTTAAGTTTGGGGAAAGTGTGTCAACGAGTGTGGGAGCTCAGGCAGGAGATCATTTTGTTTTTGGAGCTAATTGAGAAAGCTGACGATTTTCCTGAGCTGAGAGATGCAGACTGGCTTTGTGATTTAGCTTTTGCTGTGGACATACTGACACACATGAATGAGCTGAACGTGAAGCTACGAGGGAAAGATCTGTTTGTGCATGAAATGTACACAAACGTCAGAGCCTTCAAAACCAAGCTCGCTTTATTCTCAAAACAAATGTCAAACAAGTCATTTGCTCATTTCCCCACACTGGCTACGCTAAGAGAGACCCCTCGACGTGTGAAAAAATACAGGAAATCACTGGACGACCTGCATGGAGAATTCTGTCGTCGGCTCTCGGATTTTGGAAAAATTGACAAGTTTCTTCACCTGGTGTCATGTCCCTTCACACAAGACCCTGAAACCACCAGAGGAGCTGCAGCTGGAGCTGATTGACCTCCAATGTGACACTGTCACACAGAGGATGCTGGTGTTGTTTGGCTCTACAGATGTTTGTGAACAGACTTTTAGTGTGATGAACACCAACAAAGCTCCACACAGATCCCAGCTGAGTGATGAACACCTCAGATCTGCCACAACAAAACTAACACCGGACTTTGATGCACTGGCAAAAAAGGGTGATCAACAACACTGTTCCCACTAAAAGTGAATGTAAGTATTACTACTGTAATGCTTTTTTATGTTTATGTTTGATATATATGCATCTGGTGCTGGCCCGGCCCGTCTGTCAAATGTTAAATGTCAATGTGGCCCCAGAGCCAAAAAGTTTGCCCACCCCTGTTCTAGTCCAAGTCTGACATCTCGTCGTAGCTGCTTCGTGTTGGTAGTCGTCTCTAGTTGTTTCGAGTTCAGTATCCCATCTATGGCTACAGGACACGTCCCAGTCAAAGTTAACATCCCCATCATCCATGTGGAAGACCAAGAAATAAAGAGAAATAAAGAGAAATAAAGAGACAGCCCTCCTGTTAGTGCGATACAGTGTGTTTACATATTTCTGATTTTGAAAAGACTAAAAGCGAGTCTTTGTTGAGACGTAACAGATTTCATTCATTTTAAATTAGCTGCTGGTGACAGCTGACCACGCCTCCCTCTGTGGAGGATTGAGCTGACAGATGTGACAGATGTGACAGATGTGATTGATGCTTCATAATAAACTGATCTCCAGTCTGTTTCCCAACAAACACTGAAGGTTTCTGCTCCCACAAACCATCAGAGAGCTGAGGAGGTGACGCTGATGCTGATGTGTGGAGGCTTTTATATATATATATATATATATATATATATATATATATATATATATATATATATATATATACGTCATGTATATGTATATGTATGCAACACAACAGCTGTCCTGCACAAACTGGTCATTATCAAAATAAAATAATTCAATGACAAAATAATTTGATGTTATATTAATGTGATAAAGAAATTAGCGGTGTTTAATGAATGTGCGTTATTATTGTCACATGAACTCTGAGCCCTCGTCGTTACTGAAACAATCTGCACCCACATTTCTTCACATGACTTTAACGGTTCATCACATTCATCTCAAATAAAATACTGAATTCAGTTTTCTCCTGCTGACCGATGTTGGTCTAAATCTCACTGAGAGTAGAAATCAGTGATGTTGGTGTCCCTCAGGGTTCTATTGTAGGTCCTCCAACAGTTCCTTTACCTGTAACAGCTCTCTCTCTATTGATGACCACATTGTTCACATTTTATTGATTAACAACATTCAGCTTCCATTTATTCTGAAGACCTGGTTCCTGTTTAAGGTATGATTACAGAACAGCCTTAACTTTAACGGACTGTGTTTATAATCCATCATGGGGTTGGTACTGATGGGTTCCTCAGGTTTCAGGTTTTCTAGTTTCATGTGATATTGATATCCAACTTTAAAACTGAGCTGCTAAACCTCCAACAGATCAAACTGCATTAATACTTTGAAACCAGTTTGTGTTGAAGTTAATATTGTGTTGGCTTTAACAGCCCTGGAGGGAGGTGGAGTGATGACCAGACCTGCAGCCTTGAGGCGTTTAAAGACCCGGTGTGACTGCAGTAATTCACAGTGATGTGTCATGCTGGGGGGTTAACTAACAGCAGATGTGTGACACCACTAATGAGACGCATTTAGCAGAACAATTATCCTCTGATTCTGTCCTCACACTGAGACACTGAGCTGTTATCCTCCAGGGTTCATTCATCAGATCACTGCATTGATTATAGAATAAGATGATTCGCCTGTATTGATCCCTAACAGATGTTGAGACTGAATTTACAGCTGAACACATGTGCTGTATAATTCAACGCTGTAACTGCCAATAAGCAGCCGTCTGTGATGTATGCAGTGTTGTCAGTGCCCGGCTCTTTACACTAGATCGGTAGTTTAGTGAAGAGAACCAGCTTCAGCAGCTTTGCCGAGCCGTGGATTCGTCCTCAGGGGCGTAAGCGGCGTGCTGACGGGTGGAGGACAGGTGCAGCATGCAGTCAGTCCTCTAAGTATAGACTCCCACCACCTCCTCCTCCTCCTCCTCCTCCTCCTCCTCCACCAGCATTCCTGCTGCTCCTCTCAGCACAGAAACAACAATAACGCCGCTCAGATGACGGACGCTGAAAAGCCTCCACGTCTCTCTGCACTTCATTCCTCCACCATGTGACCTCCACCCACAAACAACGTTCACACGCACGTTCCTGCCGTCGCCATATAAACAGAGAAACAGCACTGCTCCTTCACTCCAATATTATTCTGCTTTTACCACATTTGAAGATGAATTGAACAGCAGTTCAGTCAGACCTGGTCTGACCTGGTCTGACCTGGTCTGACCTGGTCCTCCAACAGTTCCTTTACCTGTAACAGCTCTCTCTCTATTGATGACCACATTGTTCACATTTTATTGATTAACAACATTCAGCTTCCATTTATTCTGAAGACCTGGTTCCTGTTTTAGGTATGATGACAGAACGGCCTTAACTTTAACGGACTGTGTTCGTTCTGAATATATCATCCATGAAGGGAAGCTCTGTCTCACTCCGACCTGCAGTGAGGATGGTGTGTTGAAAGGCTGACTGGAAAAGGTGTAGTTTAATCTTAAAATGTTAAAAGAGGGTCGGAAGATGAGGTCCGTTTGATGACAAAAAAATGAAGTGGTTTATCACCCTTTAAATACAGTTGACGGAGTAATGGCAAACAAACCAAAAATGCAGCAAAAAAAATATTTACAAAGTACTAACCATACTCAGTATTAGGTCTTTTCAGTACCACTGTCCTTCTCCGACTCCCTGGCAGTGTAGAAGCCCCACTATTTAAAGGCTCGGCCCCTCCCACTGGACCATACCACCTTTAATTGAAATCAATTACCTAATCAATTCAACCTCATAGGTCATTTTCATTATGAAAATCCTTCAAACTATATTTACTTTTATTTGCCACACCTAACGTGGGCCATCAAAACATTCACATAATACTTAACTTCATAAATTAATTTCCAACCCCACAGTTGGTTCAGAGGGAGATGGACTGCTCCTCCCATCAGACCACTCAGGCACTATAAAAGGCAGCCTGAAGCTGTGCTCGGGTCCTTTCTCCCTGCCAGCACCAGTCTACACCAGTCAGTCTATAAATGATACAGAGTTAACTTCAAACAATATATGTGTATTAGTGGGTGTTTGATCAAAACTTTCTTTGGAAAAAAAAATAGCACAAGAAACTGAGTGTTAAATGTAGCTCAGTGTGTGTAGCGCTAGCATGCTACCTGGCTAGCATGCTACCTGGCTAGCATGCTACCTGGCTAGCATGCTACCTGGCTAACATGCTACCTGGCTAGCATGCTACCTGGCTAACATGTGGTCTGGTGTGGTGTTGTAGTGTGGTGTGTTACCAGTGGCAGGGGAAACTGCCACACTCTTACCTTATCTTATCTTATCTTATCTTATTTCAGCATTCCTGTTGTTTTCTGTAATTTGTGTTGGAACAAAGTAAAAACTAATTTGGTGGAGCCGTCGCAGCGCACACCGTGATTTCTTCATGGATAAAATATTAGTGATTAAACCAGAAATCCCAAGAATAAGTTCTTTATCTTTAATAGCAGTTATTGATCCTCGGAGCAGCGGAGGCTCCTCAGTAAACGGCTTCAGAGTGAAGCTGCTGTTCACGACTTGATTTATGGGCTTTAAGATTGAAGCCTCCCCGAACACACACCAACACACACCAACACACCAACACACACCAACACACACCAACTACACACACAACACACCACCACACACCACCACACACCAACACAGCACTACACACCAACACACACCAACACACACCACACACACCATTACACACCAACACACACCACCCCTACACACCAACACACCACCACACACCAACACAGCACCACACACCAACACACACCAACACACCATTACACACCAACACACCACCACACACCACCACACCACCACACACCAACACACCACCACACACCACACACACCAATACACCACCACACACCAACACACCACTACACACCAACACACCACCACACACCAACACACCACCACACACCAACACACCAACACACACCAACACACCAATACACACCAACACACCACCACACACCAACACACCACCACACACCACTACACACCACACACCACACCACCACACACCAACACACCACCACACACCAACACACCACCACACCACTACACACCAACACACCACCACACACCAACACACCACCACACACCAACACACACCACCACACACCAACACACCAATACACCACCACACACCACTACACACCACCACACACCAACACACCACTACACACCAACACACCACCACACACCAACACACACCAACACACCACTACACACCAACACACACCAACACACCAAACCACACACCACCACACACCAACACACCACCACACACCAACACACCAATACACCACCACACACCAACACACCAATACACACCAACACACCATACACACCACACACCAACACACACACACCAACACACCACCACACACCAACACACACCACCACACCACCACACACACACACCAATACACCACACACACCAACACACACCAATACACCACACACACCAACACACACCAACACACACCAACACACACCACCACACACCACCACACACCACCACACACCAACACACCACCACACACCACACACACCAATACACCACCACACACCAACACACCAACACACCCCAACACACCACCACACACCAATACACTACCACACACCAACACACACCAACACACCAACACACACCAACACACACCAACACACACCAACACACCAACACACACCAACACACCAACACACACCAACACACACCACCACACACCAACACACCACCAACACACACCAACACACCAACACACACCAACACACACACCAACACACCAACACACACCAACACACCAACACACACCAAAACACACACACCAACACACCAACACACACCACACACACACCAACACACACCAACACACCACCACTCAGAGCGACTGCAGCGCTGCAGAGCGTGGAGGAGGCCTCGGGTTTATTATTGATCTCTGTGAGCAGCAGAGTCCATTTATATATTTTTATTTGTGAATTTCTCCACTGTGAGACTAATAAAGGAATATTTTATCTTATCTTATCTTACCGCCAGATCTGAATCAAATGTTGTGATTCAGACGGCGACGTGGACCCGCTGAGGCCTACATAATTAAAATAATAAATGGACTAAATAACAAAGTAATTTATCATTTGACATTTTAATGGACAATAAAACAATCCATTATAAAATGAACTCAGAAATAAAATCTTAATCTATTATGTATATAGTTTAAATTTAAAAAGATTTATAAAACAGTCAATAACTAATCATTATCATCATCACAAGACATTTAGGACATTAAGTTCTAGTAAAACAAAAAGACACTAAAGATCTGTCCAACTCGCCATTTAAGGCTTTGATGTCTTTTATACTGAAGTCTGAGGCGTTTCCTGTCTCTCGTCTCTCCGATGCCGCTGGCGCTGGTGTTGGACGACGATGGCGTTGGTGTTTGACGACGATGGCGTTGGCGTTTGACGACGATGGCGCTGGTGTTGGACGACGATGGCGCTGGTGTTGGACGACGATGGCGTTGGCGTTGTGACGACGATGGCGCTGGTGTTTGACGACGATGGCGCTGGTGTTTGATGACGATGGCGTTGGCATTGGATGACGATGGCGCTGGTGTTTGACGACGATGGCGCTGGTGTTTGATGACGATGGCACTGGTGTTGGATGGCGATGGCGTTGGCGTTGGACGACGATGGCGCTGGTGTTTGACGACGATGGCGCTGGTGTTTGATGACGATGGCACTGGTGTTGGATGACGATGGCGTTGGCGTTGGACGACGATGGCGCTGGTGTTTGACGACGATGGCGCTGGTGTTGGACGACGATGGCGTTGGTGTTTGACGACGATGGCGCTGGTGTTGGATGACGATGGCGTTGGCATTGGACGACGATGGCGCTGGTGTTTGATGACGATGGCGCTGGTGTTGGACGACGATGGCGTTGGCGTTGGACGACGATGGCGTTGGCGTTGGACGACGTTGGCGTTGGTAAATTTTTCTTCTTCTCGTAAAACTCTATAGTGGAAATATATAAGAGGTCAAATGCAGAAATAAATAAATAAATTCAAAAAGAAATTAATTGATAAAGTAAATACAAAAATAAATAAATATATTTTAAAAAATAACAAAATTGCCTATACAAATAAATACATATGTTTAGAAATAAGTACACAATAAAAAAATAAAATAATAAATAAAATAAATGCAAAAAGGAATAAATATGTTAAAAAATAATTAAAATAAATACAAAAAAGGAAAAAAATAAACAGAAGAGTAAATGAATACGAGAATTACTACAAATATAAATACATTTTAAATTGTCACACATTGTCACTTTTTCAATTAATCAATGGTTACCCAGATGTCTCAGTCTTTTTATTAGGCCTGTTACCGACATGTCTTTGTTTCAGAGGTGTGATGAGTAACCATCATATTTTATGGGATGTTATTAAGGAATTTGAAAAGCAAACACAGAGCAGGAAGTAAGACACAGCATCTGTAGCTTCAACATGCACCAATAATCAGATAATTCAGTCAATGATCAACTCATCTACCGATCGCCTAACAGTCACCGCTCTTATTTCTGATCCAAAAGTTAAATATTCACAGATGAACTGCTAAAGGCTCACAATGGACCTTCTTCATGAAGGTACAAAACGGCTTTTATACAAATTTGTACAAGTTCATCTTGATGGAAAGAATCCAAAGTCAGTATAGATGCAGAATTGATTGTGAGAGGCCACATAATGCTGGAGGGATCATGTGACGGCTGTCAGGGCCCCGAGGACTGCAGGAAATACAATACAAATAATACAGATAATACAGGATACAAATAATTAATGTAGAAACAACAAATGAAATAAGATTATATGGTCAAAGTGACATTTTGATCATGTGAGGTATGTCATTGTACATTTGGATGTACACAAAAACAAAAACTGACTAGCAAGAATTGGTCCTGTCTCGAACTATAGTGGTGACGTCTAAAAACCAAGATGGCGACAGCAAAAAACATGATCTGGATAGCCAGAAACCAGGATAACAAGATGCCCAGAAACAGGTTTTTATTGCTTCCTCATACACAGTAATGTTCCCTGAGTCACTTTTAGGCCACATCAGCGGAAACTGATTGGTTTTATATCTGTTCTAACATTTTTGGTGACTTCACTATGAAGTCGAGAGTTGAATGAAGAGAAAACAGGCTGCTTCCTGTTGTTGGAGGTCGTCAGGTAGAATCAGCTCACCTGGTCTGATTAGCTGCTCAGGTATAAACGCTGGTGACAGTCTGCTGACTATCAAGTCTATCAAGCTTTTTACTTTGGTTTCTTCTACTTTTGTCTCTGAGCATCTTCAACCTGTCCCTGTCACCACAGCGTTATAACCACAGCGCTATAACCACAGCGCTATAACCACAGCGTTATAACCACAGCATTATAACCACAGCACTATAACCACAGCGCAATAACCACAGCGTGATAACCACAGCGTTATAACCACAGCGTTATAACCACAGCGCTGTAACCACAGCGTTATATCCACAGCGTTATAACCACAGCGTTATAACCACAGCGTTATATCCACAGCATTATAACCACAGCGTTATAACCACAGCACTATAACCACAGCGTTATAACCACAGCGCTATAACCACAGCGCTATAACCACAGCGTTATAACCACAGCGTTATAACCACAGCGCTATAACCACAGCATTATAACCACAGCGCTATAACCACAGCGTTATATCCACAGCGTTATAACCACAGCGTTATATCCACAGCGTTATAACCACAGCACTATAACCACAGCGTTATAACCACAGCGCTATAACCACAGCGCTATAACCACAGCGTTATAAGCACAGCGTTATAACCACAGCGTTATAACCACAGCGTTATATCCACAGCGTTATAACAACAGCGTTATAACCACAGCGTTATAACCACAGCACTATAACCACAGCGTTATAACCACAGCGCTATAACCACAGCGCTATAACCACAGCGTTATAACCACAGCGTTATAACCACAGCGCTATAACCACAGCGCTATAACCACAGCACTATAACCACAGCGTTATAACCACAGCGCTATAACCACAGCGTTATATCCACAGCGTTATAACCACAGCGCTATAACCACAGCGCTATAACCACAGCGTTATAACCACTGCACTATAACCACAGCGCAATAACCACAGCGTTATAACCACAGCGCTATAACCACAGCGTTATAACCACGGCGCTATAACCACAGCGCTATAACCACAGCGTTATAACCACAGCACTATAACCACAGCGCTATAACCACAGCGTTATAACCACAGCGTTATATCTACAGCATTATAACCACAGCGTTATAACCACAGCACTATAACCACAGCGTTATAACCACAGCGCTATAACCACAGCGTTATATCCACAGCGTTATAACCACAGCGTTATAACCACAGCGTTATATCCACAGCGTTATAACCACAGCACTATAACCACAGCGTTATAACCACAGCGCTATAACCACAGCGCTATAACCACAGCGTTATAAGCACAGCGTTATAACTACAGCGTTATATCCACAGCGTTATAACCACAGCGTTATAACCACAGCGTTATAACCACAGCACTATAACCACAGCGTTATAACCACAGCACTATAACCACAGCGTTATAACCACAGCGTTATAACCACAGCGTTATAACCACAGCAATATAACCACAGCATTATAACCACAGCGTTATAACCACAGCACTATAACCACAGCGTTATAACCACAGCGATATAACCACAGCGTTATAACCACAGCGTTATAACCACAACGTTATAACCACAGCGTTATAACCACAGCGTTATAACCACAGCACTATAACCACAGCGTTATAACCACAGCGTTATAACCACAGCGCTGTAACCACAGCGTTATATCCACAGCGTTATAACCACAGCACTATAACCACAGCGTTATAACCACAGCGTTATAACCACAGCGTTATAACCACAGCGTTATAACCACAACGTTATAACCACAGCGTTATAACCACAGCGTTATAACCACAGCACTATAACCACAGCGTTATAACCACAGCGTTATAACCACAGCGCTGTAACCACAGCGTTATATCCACAGCGTTATAACCACAGCGTTATAACCACAGTGTTATAACCACAGCGTTATATCCACAGCGTTATAACCACAGCGTTATAACCACAGCACTATAACCACAGCGTTATAACCACAGCGCTATAACCACAGCGCTATAACCACAGCGTTATAACCACAGCGTTATAACCACAGCATTATAACCACAGCGCTATAACCACAGCATTATATCCACAGCGTTATAACCACAGCGTTATAACCACAGCGTTATAACCACAGCACTATAACCACAGCGCTATAACCACAGCGTTATAACCACAGCGCTATAACCACAGCGTTATAAGCACAGCGTTATAACCACAGCGTTATAACCACAGCGTTATAACCACAGCGTTATAACCACAGCGCTAAAACCACAGCGTTATAACCACAGCGTTATAACCACAACGCTAAAACCACAGTGTTATAACCACAGCGCTATAACCACAGCGTTATAACCACAGCGCTATAACCACAGCGTTATAACCCCAGCGCTAAAACCACAGCGTTATAACCACAGCGTTATAACCACAGCACTATAACCACAGCGTTATAACCACAGCGTTATAACCACAGCACTATAACCACAGCGTTATAACCACAGCGTTATAACCACAGCGATATAACCACAGCATTATAACCACAGCGTTATAACCACAGCGTTATAACCACAGCGTTATAACCACAGCGATATAACCACAGCGTTATAACCACAGCGTTATAACCACAACGTTATAACCACAGCGTTATAACCACAGCGTTATAACCACAGCACTATAACCACCGCGTTATAACCACAGCGTTATAACCACAGCACTATAACCACAGCGTTATAACCACAGCGTTATAACCACAGCGCTATAACCACAGCACTATAACCACAGTGTTATAACCACAGCACTATAACCACAGCGTTATAACCACAGCGTTATAACCACAGCGTTATAACCACAGCGATATAACCACAGCGTTATAACCACAACGTTATAACCACAGCGTTATAACCACAGCACTATAACCACAGTGTTATAACCACAGCACTATAACCACAGCGTTATAACCACAGCGTTATAACCACAGCGATATAACCACAGCGTTATAACCACAGCGTTATAACCACAGCGATATAACCACAGCGTTATAGCCACAGCGTTATAACCACAGCACTATAACCACAGCGTTATAACCACAACGTTATAACCACAGCGTTATAACCACAGCGTTATAACCACAGCACTATAACCACAGCGTTATAACCACAGCGATATAACCACAGCGTTATAACCACAGCGATATAACCACAGCGTTATAACCACGGCAAACAAGCAGTAAGCAACCTGCTACTGACAACCACAGAAACTAAAGAGATAATCCTGGACTGGAGGAAGGGCAGAGCAGACCCAGCATGGCTTTACATCCAGGGGGACTCTGTGGAGAGGGTCAGCTCCATCAGGTTCCTGGGAGTGCAGCTCTCTGCGGACCTCTCCTGGACCGGTACCACCACAGCGGTGGGGAAGGAAGCCCAGCAGCGACTCCACTTCCTGAGGCTGCTCAGGAGAAACAACCTGGAGGAGAAGCTGCTGGTTCTCCAGATCCACCATCCAGAGCATCCTGGCGTACTGCATCACAGCGTGGTCCGCGGGGAGCTCAGCAGCAGAGGGGGGTCGACCCGGACCAGGAGATCCCTGGTTGGTCTCTGCCCAGCCTGGAGGACACGGCCAGCTCTCGCTACCTCAGCAGAGCTGTCAGCATCCCACCCAGTAACCACCTGTCTGACCCGCAGACCTCGGGCCGGCGCTACAGGTCCCATAAACCTGGTCAGCAGGCTCAGGGTCAGCTTCTTTACCAGAGCATTACTGCAATAACCAATCACAATCAATAATCATACAACTGCTCCGTTAATCTGCTCATCTCACTATGAGCAATAACTGAACCTTCCCATGTGTAATATTCAATGAACCTGTACATCATTTCTTATTTATATTGTACATAATCTTGTGTTTACATTTCTATATTTTCTACATTTTACATTTTTAACATAGCTGTACATATGTAATTATTATTTAAGTATTTATTCTGTATCTTGTTCTGATTGACAAGGAATATGAAGCTGAATGAAGCATGACGGCGTCCCTTTAGAGTGGACCGTGGAGCTGTGGAGGTGACTCTAGAGACCTGCTCACGCCGTAGTACAGCAGTCTGGAGGTAGGTCTAGAGACCTGCTCACGCCGTAGTACAGCAGTCTGGAGGTAGGTCTGAGTCAGAGACCTGCTCACGCCGTAGTGCAGCAGTCTGGAGGTAGGTCTAGAGACCTGCTCACGCCGTAGTACAGCAGCCTGGAGGTAGGTCTAGAGACCTGCTCACGCCGTTGTACAGCAGTCTGGAGGTAGGTCTAGAGACCTGCTCACGCCGTAGTACAGCAGTCTGGAGGCAGGTCTAGAGACCTGCTCACGCCGTAGTACAGCATTCTGGAGGTAGGTCTAGAGACCTGCTCACGCCGTAGTACAGCAGTCTGGAGGCAGGTCTAGAGACCTGCTCACGCCGTAGTACAGCAGTCTGGAGGTAGGTCGAGAGACCTGCTCACGCCGTAGTGCAGCAGTCTGGAGGTAGGTCTAGAGACCTGCTCACGCCGTAGTACAGCAGTCTGGAGGTAATTAGCGCCGAGCTGAAAATCCCCCTCAGATGAGTAATCGTGTGTCCAATATCTGACAAATGTGCATATTTCCTCAGTGTTTGTGCTTACATGATGTTGATTAGTGTGATGGTCCACTGAACTGAAGATACACACTGAAAACATTTCACAACTTATTAGAGGTCGTGGAAAAAATCAGTCAGCTGCATGAAGGTCCAACACAAACAGCCTGAAACTCTCCTGAGTTTCTGACTAATCGTGGACGGACTCCTCTGTCACAGACTTGCTTCTTGTGGTTTTGGCCAAGTGGAAACCTGGAAAATGAAGCACTAAAAACTTGAGGAGTCCTCCATGTTAAAGTGGAGGTCTCCTCCAACTTCCTTATATATCTACAAGTATGAAATTTGGCAGGTATATGTAACTCGTTTACTGTAAACCCAACAGGAAGCTTTGAATTGAATGTGTTATTTTAGGGCATTTTCCCCATTTCCATCCGCGGTACTTTAACAAACTCCTTTAATTTATTTAGAAGGCAGACCTTAACACTGGCGTTCCAGGTCGGGACGTTACTGGGTCACTGTGTAGTCTGAATGCGCCATAACTGGTCAGCCATAACAACATACAAAGGTTCTAGTAAGTCAGCGTTGTGTGTGAGTAATGTAAATCATAACTGATCATTATCTCTCCATGTTCAGGCGTCCCAGCTGACTATATCTGTAGATGTTAGACATTAAAACCGTCCCCTCAGTCGGCCGCAGGCGACAGTCCACCCCGATCGGGACTCTCACCAAGCAGGTGGCAGCTATCATCATCATCAGGCCTCGTACTTTGATTTTATTTTTGATGAACATTAATTCTGCAGCTGTCAGAGCGTCGATCTTCACACATTATCGCGGCCAGGCTGAAGGGCTGTTCATCCAGAACCTTCCAGTCGGGTCGGCGGCCCGCTGGTGAACCTCGTCAGGCCTTATTCTTCTTCATGGGCTCGCTGCTAAAAATAGATCAATGAGAGCCGTGTCGCTGCCAACCGCCGCCCGCCGCTCGCCGCCCGCCAGCAGAAGTCCTCGGCACCTGCTCTCCACTCCAGTTTGTGAGTGTGTTGCCAGGCAACCTGCATTCCCTTCATCAGTGGGGCTTTAACATGATGGGGGGTCGTCTTGTTTACCTGCTTTGCCCCTGTTACTATCAATGGCCATAATACATAAAAACAATAAAAATATGGAGTGGGGGGGGGGGTTCTGAGAAAAAACTTTCAAGATAAAATCACAGAAAAACATAAATACACCAAAATAATTATAAAGAAAAATTGTTGAAATGATTGAAAATTTGTTTGTTTTTTTCAGCATTTTGCTGAAAGTTCATGAAATTTAATGTATTCATTCATACACAGCCATGAAGTTCACTTATTTTGTGATGTCAGCACAAAATGAATTTGTATGTAATCCGCCATCATGAAGCAGGAAGTGCAGGGAACCGTGAACGGCGAGTCGGGAGGAGGTCGGGGTGGATGGGGGGCTAAAACCGCTGTGTGAAGCACAAGAAATGTAGATTTATGTATTATTAAAGTCACAGCAATTCTGGAGTTATTTTAGCCCAAGCCACCATCTTTTCCTAAACCTAACTGAGTAGTTTTATTTTGAAAAGACTGGAGCAGAAATTGATATGCGAGTCTTATGTTGCTGGACATTCGTAGCAAAATTCATGTGAACGTCACCAAGAAAAAAAAATTGGGACACATCACTTTTTTGTGGAAATGTTTGTCCAGGTCTACAGATCCATAAAATTTGAGACTGAGTTGCATCATCAACAGGAAACGAAGTGACAACGGCAAATTAAAATCAAAATCCAGAGCTGAGAAACAGCTTAGTCCTGGAAGAAAAAAAAAAAAAGAAAAAAAAGAATATTCTGAGATTGTAAAGTCATGAATTTATGAGGGAAAAAAAAAAAACAAAAAATAGTGTTTTTGTCAGATGACGGACGCTGCCGCTAAACAGTGCAGTAACGATGATAGCGGCAGTTATTATGGTATGGATGACCTCAGAGGGAGACAAAGGTCCTGAAAGGTACATAAACACATTTACTTTGATGTTCTTTCAGCGTTAGCGTGGTCAGACTGACGGTTCACCAGTACAACCTGAACAGAAGGATTATCGCCACCTGTAAAGGTCATTCTGAAGGTCAGTCCTCAGCTCATTTAGTCAGACTTCTTTAATTAGTCTCGTCAAGTTTTCATCCCGTCAAACGTCCTCGTAAGCTCGTATCATATTTACTTCATCCTTTAAAAGTCTGAGCATTTTCTTCTTATCTTAGTTAAAGAACACGGCATTATTTTTATATATCGCGTCGTCGTCGCGTGAACGCCGTCGTCGCGTGAACGCCGTCGTCGCGTGAACTGTGTAATCCTGACACAGAATGTCCTAAAATGGCCGTCTATTTAACGCCTTCCTGTGAGATGAGGTTGGGTTTCTGTCTGTTGTTGTCTCCGTTAACGTTAACGTCAGTAAGTTATTTTTCGTTCGTTCCGATATGGCGTGTGTCTATGATACTTAGTATGTAAATAAAGAGTGAATTTTGTTAAGTTTTTTATGCCTTCATAAACTATATTTTAGACGTTCTCCTTGGGTGGTATTTCATGTTGAAATGGTCACAGCTGGTGTTTAATGACGTCTCGTCATGGTTCGGTCTTAGTCACGGACATAAAGGTCCTTGACAAACACATTTAGTCATAATGTGAATTAACACCGGAGCACACAGCTTCCTCCCAGGAAGCCTTGCTGCTGGTCCTGTTTTCTGCTAACTGAATTAAACGTCCAGACTGAGCTGACGAAGCCGAGCGGCTGATCGCTGACATTTAGAAACGTTCCCTCAGAAACGTGACCCAGAAACACGACGAGCCTCGTCAGCTCGAACAGAGAAAATGTGAAGAAATGAAGACGGACAGGCAGAAACACGAACACTGAACTTCTGACCTGCACACGAACATGACGCGAAGCTATCGGCGTGCACTCGGCTGCACTGCTGTCTGCAGCCAGCAGGACTCGTCGGGCTGTTGGCGAGTATCCCATCATGCAGATAAAAAGGCCTTTCACACACTTCTGATTGAACTCTGATGACTTTATAAAATATGAATAGATTAAACTGGTCTGACAGCAAGAGAATTCAAAAGACAAGACAAGAAAGACTTATTAATACAAATATCATTAAACTGTTATATCAGTTGGTCTGGACTTTGGATTTAACTGATAAACCGAAGAAACCTGCAGCCTCCTCGGCTCCACGATGAGATTAAACCCTGGAAATGGTTTCAGACTGGACTGGAAGAGGCCGACGGGGTCCGCCGAGACCAGGAGGCTGCAGAGGACCCACCACCCTCAATACTTACAGGAAGCAGCATCATCTGCTACCACTGATCCCATCAGCTGGTACTGGGTGAAGGCGGGTTCACCTGGACGGGTCTCACAGAGAGACAGACACCGTTAACACCTGCAGGACATTTAGAGTCATCGGTTAACCTGCATGTGTTTGGACTGTGGGAGGAAACCGGACTCGAACCTGTGACCACTGCACTGTGCAGCTATGCAGAGAATTTCATCAATGGAAATAAAGACAAAATCTAAAATTTCAATTTCAAAGTTTCCTGGCAGATGACAAAAAATGTTTACTTTTACATCACGTTAAAATCATTTTACGGCGACTTACACAAACAGTTATTCAAATTCACTCAGTTTTCACGTAAAAATGATGAAGTTAAAAACTTTGCAGATTTTTCTTCTGTTAACAGGAATCCATCATCTGTTCTTCACTTCAGAAGAAGATCATTTCTGTTTAAATCTGGTTTCTCACCTTTTCTGTGCTGCTTTTCATTGTTTTAATGTTAAATTATTGTGAATTTAAAACCTATTTTTTACGGTGTGGACCACCTTGAGTTGTGGGAAACTGTAACGGATGTTTTTCATTGTTTGCAGACAGAATATTCAATAATGAGTAGTGCTAAAGTTGTCAACTGTTAAATTAATCACCAACTATTTTGATAATCCAAAAATATGCTAAAAAATCCTGTTTGTTAAATACGAATATTTTATGGTTTCTTTATGACAGTAAACATGAATATCTTTTGTTGTGGACAAAAAGACATTTGTGGAAACACTGATTGACATTTTTCACCATTATCTGGTATTTTACCAACCAAACAACCAATCAGTCAAGAACATAATCAACAGATTAACCGACGGTTAGTGGAACCGGTGGTTGCAGCCGTCGCTGTAACCCTGCAGAGGGGGGTGACTCTACACAATACTTCATGTGAGCACAGCATATCTACCGTGTGAGTCATAACGGACTCCAGATCTGACACACCGGATCCTGAATCCTGTTCATCCCGAGCCGGTTTACAGAAGTGAAAATCCTGCAGGGCTGCATTCCTTCCCCCAGGTATCACGGGGCTGTACTGTCCTGTCAGGGCTGACAGGTGCTCTGTGGACGTTGGACGGCGGCCCGGGAAGCGCTGCCAACTGCAACTAGGGCACCGGGTTGGCAGGAAGTCAGCGGCACCACAGCCGCCCTCGGAGCGGGATGGAAAAAACATAATGAGCACAAATAAGCAGGCGAACGCTGCAGGAGGACAAACATGGCTGCTTATGGAGTAAACAACACAGCCAGCAGTCGATCCCTCCTCCAGGCCAACGTCTGGAGACCAAACCAGCCTCGCTGGCAGACTGCTGGCTGGATTATAAAGACTTTATGCTCTATGATCACACTCATTTACTCACCTGTCCATGAACTGGTAGTTTAGTCTTCAGTAGTCAGTAGTCAGTAGTCAGCAGTCAGTAGTCAGCAGTCAGTAGTCAGCAATCAGTAGTCAATAATCAGCAGTCAGTAGTCAGCAATCAGTAGTCAATAATCAGCAGTCAGTAGTCAGCAGTCAATAATCAGTAGTCAGCAGTCAGCAGTCAGTAGTCAGTAGTCAATAGTCAGTAGTCAGCAGTCAGCAGTCAGTAGTCAATAGTCAGCAGTCAGCAGTCAGTAGTCAGCAGTCAGCAGTCAGTAGTCAGCAGTCAGCAGTCAGTAGTCAATAGTCAGTAGTCAATAGTCAGTAGTCAGTAGTCAGTAGTCAATAGTCAGCAGTCAGCAGTCAGTAGTCAATAGTCAGTAGTCAGCAGTCAGCAGTCAGTAGTCAATAGTCAGTAGTCAGCAGTCAGCAGTCAGTAGTCAATAGTCAGCAGTCAGCAGTCAGTAGTCAGCAGTCAGCAGTCAGTAGTCAGCAGTCAGCAGTCAGTAGTCAGTAGTCAATAGTCAGTAGTCAATAGTCAGTAGTCAGTGGTCAGTGGTCAGCAGTCAGCAGTCAGTAGTCAGTAGTCAGCAGTCAGTAGTCAATAGTCAGCAATCAGCAGTCAGTAGTCAATAGTCAGCAGTCAGTAGTCAGCAGTCAGTAGTCAGTAGTCAGCAGTCAGTAGTCAGCAGTCAGTAGTCAGTCAGCAGTCAGCAGTCAGTAGTCAATAGTCAGCAGTCAGTAGTCAGCAGTCAGTAGTCAGCAGTCAGCAGTCAGTAGTCAGCAGTCAGCAGTCAGTAGTCAGTAGTCAGTAGTCAATAGTCAATAGTCAGCAGTCAGCAGTCAGTAGTCAATAGTCAGCAGTCAGTAGTCAGTAGTCAGTAGTCAGCAGTCAGTAGTCAGCAGTCAGTAGTCAGCAGTCAGTAGTCAGTAGTCAATAGTCAGCAGTCAGTAGTCAGTAGTCAGCAGTCAATAGTCAGCAGTCAGTAGTCAATAGTCAGCAGTCAGCAGTCAGTAGTCAATAGTCAGCAGTCAGTAGTCAGCAGTCAGTAGTCAGCAGTCAGCAGTCAGTAGTCAATAGTCAGCAGTCAGTAGTCAGCAGTCAGTAGTCAGCAGTATCAAAAAAACTATTAAAATATGTCAGTAAACCAACAAAACACAAGTTACACATGTTAATACTGTTTGACGAAATATGACAACTGGAAAGTACTAGTATTGCTGCTACTATTACTACTACTACTGCTGCCAATATTACTACTACTGCTGCTACTACTATGACTACTACTACTGCTGCAAATATTACTACTACTGCTGCTACTACTATGACTACGACTATTGCTGCCAATATTACTACTACTGCTACTATGACGACTACTACTGCTGCCAATATTACTACTACTGCTGCTACTACTATGACTACTACTACTGCTGCCAATATTACTACTACTGCTGCTACTACTATGACTACTACTACTGCTGCTAAACAGTGTGTAGGAAACGTCAGCAATGAAAAGCTCAGATAACAAAGTAAATGAAAATAATGAAATTAAAAGCAGGCCGTCGTGTGGAAGCAACGCGTCTGTTCGACATCACGTCCAGTTTACGGCGTTTCCTCTGAGACACCGAGCAGCTGCTGATCCAGACCAGTATTCTCCCAGAACGACCACTGACATCCAGCTGTTTCCTGACACATCTGGGCCACAGTTACAGACTCATGGAAGTACTACATCTGTTTGAAGTACTCTGTGTACTTCTCTGATCTATTATTACTGCTCTGTTCTGACAGTAGTACATAATAGTAGTACTTCTTCTCTCACTGTCAGCAGCTTCAGGTGATTATCCTCAGGTACCATTAACTGTATTAATCATTAATGTGTTTGAATATGCCTGATATGTACAGTAAATACTGTCTGCAGTCAGGAACAGGAGTCTCCTGATTCACCTGTAGAATCTCCTCATTCACCTGTAGAGTCTCCTGATTCACCTTTAGTGTCTCCTGATTCACCTGTAGAGTCTCCTGATTCACCTGTAGAATCTCCTCATTCACCTGTAGAGTCTCCTGATTCACCTGTAGTGTCTCCTGATTCACCTGTAGAGTCTCCTGATTCACCTGTAGAGTCTACTGATTCACCTGTAGAGTCTCCTGATTCACCTGTAGTGTCTCCTGATTCTCCTGATTCACCTGTAGAGTCTCCTGATTCACCCGTAGAGTCTCCTCATTCACCTGTAGAGTCTCCTGATTCACCTGTAGTGTCTCCTGATTCACCTGTAGAGTCTCCTGATTCACCCGTAGAGTCTCCTCATTCACCTGTAGAGTCTCCTGATTCACCTGTAGTGTCTCCTGATTCACCTGTAGAGTCTCCTGATTCACCTGTAGAGTCTCCTCATTCACCTGTAGAGTCTCCTGATTCACCTGTAGTGTCTCCTGATTCACCTGTAGAGTCTCCTGATTCACCTGCAGAATCTCCTCATTCACCTGTAGAGTCTCCTGATTCACCTGTAGTGTCTCCTGATTCACCTGTAGAGTCTCCTGATTCACCTGCAGAATCTCCTCATTCACCTGTAGAGTCTCCTGATTCACCTGTAGTGTCTCCTGATTCACCTGTAGAGTCTCCTGATTCACCTGTAGTGTCTCCTGATTCTCCTGATTCACCTGTAGTCTCCTGATTCACCCATGGAGTCTCCTGATTCACCTGTAGTGTCTCCTGATTCACCTGTAGTGTCTCCTGATTCACCTGTAGTGTCTCCTGATTCTCCTGATTCACCTGTAGTGTCTCCTGATTCACCTGTAGAGTCTCCTGATTCACCTGTAGAGTCTCCTGATTCACCTGTAGTGTCTCCTGATTCCCGGTGCCGGGTCTCCGCTGGTCCTGTCTTGTGTCTCCTGTTCTCCTGTCCCTGTAGTGTCTCCTGATTCACCTTAGGTCTCTGTCCGTGCGTGTCTCGTACTTGTGTCTCCTGATTTCTGTCCTTGGTCTCTGATCTGTGGTGGGGTCCGCGGCGGGTCTCCGTGGGTCTCCTGTTCTGTGTGTTCCTGTTCCCTGTGTGTCTCCTGTTCCTGTGTGTCTCCTGTCTGTGGGTTTGTTCTGTGTGTTGTGTTCTGTGGGTTTGTTCTGTGTGTCTCCTGATTCACCCGTAGAGTCTCCTGATTCACCTGTAGTGTCTCCTGATTCACCTGTAGTGTCTCCTGATTCTCCTGATTCACCTGTGGAGTCTCCTGATTCACCTGTGTGTCTCCTGATTCCTTGTGTGTCTCCTGATTCACCTGTGTGTCTCCTGATTCACCTGTGGTGCCCGTGGTTCTGTGGGTTCGTCCGTGGTCTGTCCTGTGGTCTCTGTTCTGTGTGTCTCTAGGGGGTGTTCAGGCACGCCGCTGGGAGGAGACCCCGGGGACGACCCAGGACTAGATGGAGAGATTATATCTCCACACTGGCCTGGGAACGCCTCGGGATCCCCAGTAGGTGGTTAATGTGGCCCGGGAAAGGGAAGTTTGGGGTCCCCTGCTGGTCTGTTGCCCCCGCGACCCAACCCCGGATAAGCGGTTGAAGATGAAGATGAAGATGTCTCCTGATTCACCTGTGTGTCTCCTGATTCACTTGTAGTGTCTCCTGATTCACCCGTAGGTCTCCTGATTCACCCGTAGTGTCTCCTGATTCACCTGTAGAGTCTCCTGATTCACCTGTAGAGTCTCCTGATTCACCTGTAGTGTCTCCTGATTCACCTGTAGTGTCTCCTGATTCTCCTGATTCACCTGTAGAGTCTCCTGATTCACCTGTAGTGTCTCCTGATTCAACTGTAGTGTCTCCTGATTCACCTGTAGTGTCTCCTGATTCACCCGTAGAGTCTCCTGATTCACCTGTAGAGTCTCCTGATTCACCCGTAGAGTCTCCTGATTCACCTGTAGTGTCTCCTGATTCACCTGTAGTGTCTCCTGATTCTCCTGATTCACCTGTAGAGTCTCCTGATTCACCTGTAGAGTCTCCTGATTAAACTGTAGTGTCTCCTGATTCTCCTGATTCACCTGTAGAGTCTCCTGATTCACCTGTAGTGTCTCCTCATTCACCTGTAGTGTCTCCTGATTCACCCGTAGAGTCTCCTGATTCACCTGTAGTGTCTCCTGATTCACCTGTAGTGTCTCCTGATTCTCCTGATTCACCTGTAGTGTCTCCTGATTCACCTGTAGTGTCTCCTGATTCACCTGTAGAGTCTCCTGATTCACCTGTAGTGTCTCCTGATTCACCTGTAGTGTCTCCTGATTCACCTGTGGAGTCTCCTGTTCACCTGTGTGTCTGTGTTCCTGGGGTCTTGTTCTGTGTGTCTCCTGATTCACCGTAGGTCTCCTGTTCTGTGTGTCTCTGTTCCGTGTGTTCTGTTTCTGTTCTGTGGGTCTCCTGTTCTGTGTGTCTCCTGTTCTTGTAGTGTCTCCTGTCCTGTGTGTCTCCTGTTTTGTGGTCTCCTGTTCCGTAGGTCTCCTGATTCCCGTGGTCTCCTGTTCCGTGTGTCTCCTGTTCTGTGTGTCTCCTGTTCCTGTGTGTCTCCTAGGGGGTGTTCAGGCACGCCGCTGGGAGGAGACCCCGGGGACGACCCAGGACTAGATGGAGAGATTATATCTCCACACTGGCCGGGAACGCCTCGGGTCCCCCAGTAGGTGGTTAATGTGGCGGGAAAGGGAAGTTTGGGGTCCCCTGCTGGATCTGTTGCCCCCGCGACCCAACCCCGGATAAGCGGCTGAAGATGAAGATGAAGATGTCTCCTGATTCACCTGTGTGTCTCCTGATTCACTTGTAGTGTCTCCTGATTCACCCGTAGTCTCCTGATTCACCCGTAGTGTCTCCTGATTCACCTGTAGAGTCTCCTGATTCACCTGTAGAGTCTCCTGATTCACCTGTAGAGTCTCCTGATTCACCTGTAGAGTCTCCTGATTCACCTGTAGTGTCTCCTGATTCACCTGTAGTGTCTCCTGTTCTCCTGATTCACCTGTAGGTCTCCTGATTCACCTGTGTGTCTCCTGATTCAACTGTAGTGTCTCCTGTTCCCTGTAGTGTCTCCTGTTACCCGTGGTCTCCTGATTCACCTGTAGAGTCTCCTGATTCACCCGTAGAGTCTCCTGATTCACCTGTAGTGTCTCCTGATTCACCTGTAGTGTCTCCTGATTCTCCTGATTCACCTGTAGAGTCTCCTGATTCACCTGTAGAGTCTCCTGATTAAACTGTAGTGTCTCCTGATTCTCCTGATTCACCTGTAGAGTCTCCTGATTCACCTGTAGTGTCTCCTCATTCACCTGTAGTGTCTCCTGATTCACCCGTAGAGTCTCCTGATTCACCTGTAGTGTCTCCTGATTCACCTGTAGTGTCTCCTGATTCTCCTGATTCACCTGTAGAGGCTCCTGATTCACCTGTAGAGTCTCCTGATTCACCTGTAGTGTCTCCTGATTCACCTGTAGAGTCTCCTGATTCACCTGTAGTGTCTCCTGATTCACCTGTAGAGTCTCCTGATTCACCTGTAGAGTCTCCTGATTCACCTGTAGAGTCTCCTGATTCACCTGTAGAGTCTCCTGATTCACCTGTAGTGTCTCCTGATTCACCTGTAGTGTCTCCTGATTCACCTGTAGAGTCTCCTGATTCACCTGTAGTGTCTCCTGATTCACCTGTAGTGTCTCCTCTTCCCTCTTCAGTCCCCTTCCCCCACTGAGAATCCTCCACCTCTCATTATTCCTCTGGTTCACCTCCTCCTCCTCTTAGCATCTTCTTCCTCCATGATGGACTCCTTGTACCATGGATCCAGCTCTAGTGGGTCATTGACAGAACCAGTACCAGAGGCCTCTACAGGATGTGAGAGATGGTATCAAACATGGGTTTGACTTTATTAAAGGTCTCAGATCAGTTTAACGGTGGCGTCTGTGTAAACCAGCGATGAACCCTGATCAGGTTATTCTGGGGTTCACACTGGAAACCAGTAAAGAGCCACAACTCTCGGTCCGTCTGCATGAACAGCAAGCTGATACACTTTATTACAACATTTACTTTGTGTTTCTACGTACTCTGACGTTAACTTGTGAGGTAACAACACTTCTGAGCTGAGGTGATGTTGATGTGAATTTACGCAGTCAGGAACTAATTTTTCTGATTATTACAACATTCGGTGACCAGACATCCCAGTTTGTCCGGGATCGTTGCGTCAGACGTTTTCACCACAGTTCAAATAGTATTTTCTAATTCTTGTTTTCAATATTTATATATTGAGGTTTATCAGGTTTTGTGAATCTCACTAATCCAATACTGACACATTTAGCCCAAAGAGCAGTTCATCATCAGCCTTTCACACGGTCTGAACGCTTCATTGATCCAAACAAAGACGCGTTTCTTTCTAGCTAGTGTTAGCTCTTTCTAGTGTGGTCAAAGTTTAACATGTTCATGTTTTCATCACTCCAGAACTCTAAAATGTAAAAACACAAACAGTGACGATATTAAAGGTGCAAACTAGATTATTTTATTATTATTATTATACTGTATATCTGTATGATCTCATCATGTCTTCTGGTTATTCTGATGAATTAATTCTGTGGCGTCCACTCAGAGAGTGCCATATTTCACGCTAGGAGAAAGAAAAAAATGTATGTATTTATGAATTTTATTTTTTTACGTAATTACATTTAATTAGGGGGAAAATGGAAAGGGGAAAATCATGCATAAATAAATAAATAAATAACATAAATAGCATAAAAAATGATACAATACAAGATAACATCAATGAACTAAAAAGTTAAGGCAAAAATAAATAAATAAAAATTCAATAATAAATAAATACATTGAAAAAATAACATATAATCAATTAATTAATGGCTACATTTATTTTTAATATTATTTTTCTCGTAAGGCACTTTGAGTAGGATTTTTTGAATGAAATGTGCTGTATAAATAAAGTTTTTTATTATTAAGTTGAAAATGTTTTTTTATTACTCCATAAGTCTAAAATGTAAAAACAAATAGTGACGATATTAAAGGCACAAACTTAATTTCTTTTATGATTATAGTGTCTGTGATGAATAAATCCTCCTGTGATGCGTGGCGTCCTCTCACAGAGCGCCATATTTCAGGTTAGGAGAAAGTCCCTCCGTGACGTTGATGAACGACCCGGTTCAGGTTCGACCTTCGGAGGCCGCCACGGCCCGCCGTCCTTCAGCATGCAGCAGGCCGCTGCAGCGCGTCGGGACGCGACATACGATCCATCACTCATTGGCTGCACCACAGTATCGTGTGTTGACAGCAATGAGATGAGTAGAGGAGCTTTATTGAGCCTCTTCAGGGACGCAGTCGCTGCAGGATTGATGTTAAATGTCCTGATCAATAAGGTGACTCCACCTCCAATACTCAGGAGGAGCATTAACCCGCCGTGGTCGGCCATGTGTCTTTAAAGAAGTGACCCTGTCAGCTGTGCTGTTAAACTCAGTACAACCACCGATGTGGATGTTAAGTAGATTTCCTCCGAGGTGCGTTTGTTTTCCCAAAACTCTGAAGTAATTTGCGGCGTCCTGATGAGAGCTCAGTCGGTTTGATCCGGTGATATTTGGAACACGTGGCTGTAGAGTTTCAGCTGGACGTTCAGACAGATCCACAAATACACCGACAGAGAGATGAATATATTCATATTTATGGAGGTTGAAGGCTTGGGTCTTGATTCTGCTGATTTGTTCAGGCCTCCGTCAATGAGCCAACATGTTCCACCCAAACTGTTCAACCAGTGTTCCCTAACGTTTCTGACTGAATCTGAATTGGCAGAACAAATGAGAGATATTAGTGATGATTGATACATTCCAGAGATGTTAATAAGGCTGTTTCAGCTGTTTCAGAGATCTATGACGCTTCTGCTGAGTCAAAATGATGTTTTACTGTTTGACAGATGTTGAACTCTTATTTTACCATAACGTAATCAGGAAAATTAAGTTGTCAACTTTATT
Organism: Pterois miles; assembly: GCA_947000775.1. Taxonomy (NCBI): domain Eukaryota; kingdom Metazoa; phylum Chordata; class Actinopteri; order Perciformes; family Scorpaenidae; genus Pterois; species Pterois miles. Next base: position 384,427 of record CAMQGK010000549.1, read on the forward strand.
TGCCATTATTTGACATAACACGTTGCGTTGTTACGTTACGTTGTGTTACGTTACGTTGTGTTACGTTACGTTGTGTTACGTTGTGTTACGCTGTGTTACGTTACGCTGTGTTACATCACGCTGTGTTACGTTATGCTGTGTCACGTAAGGGTGCTGGTGGGAAGGGAACGTTGTGTAAAGCTGGGGAACAGGAGCTACATTGTGTAACGCTACGTTGTGTAACGCTACGTTGTGTAACGCTGCGTTGTGTAACGACTGTCACGTTGTGTAACGCTACATTGTGTAAAGCTACATTGTGTAAAGCTACATTGTGTAAAGCTACATTGTGTAACGCTACATTGTGTAACACTATTTTGTGTTATTTACGTTGTTTACGCTACGTTGTGTCACGTTACGTTGTGTCACGTTGGTTGTGTCACATTCGTTGTGTCACGTTGTGTAACGCTACATTGTGTAACCTACATTGTGTTACGTTACATTGTGTAACGCTAAATTGTGTAACACTATTTTGTGTGTTACGTGTGTTACGTCGTTGTGTTACGTTGCGTTGTGTTACCGTTGTGTTACGCGTTGTGTTACGTTGTGTTGTGTTACGTTGTGTTGTGTTACATTGCGTTGTGTTACGTTGTGGTATGTTAACGTTGTGTTATGCTGTGTTGTGTGACATTGTTTTGTATTACATTACATTGTGCTACGTTAACGTTGTGTTACATTGGGTTACCTTAATGATTTTAGTGGTTTGTTGTGGAGAGGAGGAGCTCTAAGGTACACCTCCTGAACCATGAACACTGAAGAATCCTACAACTCCCATGATGCCACACTGCTTCATCTCCTCACCAAACGCCCTCTTCTGTTGTTTTCACTGAGAGGCAGAAAATGCTTTTTATTTGCATCAGTGGACATTTAACCAATTGGGCTTACTGGGCCCCTCCCAGAATTCCCAGAGTTCCCAGAGTACCCAGAGTTCCCAGAGTGCCCAGAGTTCCCAGAGTTCCCAGAGTTCCCAGAGTTCCCAAAGTACCCAGAGTTCCCAGAGTACCCAGAGTTCCTCACTGTAAGAGACAAGGCCTGTGTTATAGTTGGTGTTATAGTTAGTGTTAGTGTTAGAGTTAGTGTTAGAGTTAGAGTTAGTGTTAGTGTTAGAGTTAAGTGTTAGTGTTAGTGTTAGTGTTAGTGTTAGAGTTAGTGTTAGATTTAGTGTTAGTGTTAGAGTAAGTGTTAGTGTTAGTGTTGGAGTTACTGTTAGTGTTATAGTTAGTGTTAGTGTTAGTGTTAATGTTAGTGTTAGTGTTAGAGTTATAGTTAGTGTTAGTGTTAGAGTTATAGTTAGTGTTAGTGTTAGAGTAAGTGTTAGTGTTAGTGTTAGTGTTAGAGTTAGTGTTAGTGTTAGAGTTAGTGTTAGATTTAGTGTTAGTGTTAGAGTAAGTGTTAGTGTGAGTGTTGGAGTTACTGTTAGTGTTATAGTTAGTGTTAGTGTTAGTGTTAATGTTAGTGTTACTGTTAGTGTTATAGTTAGTGTTAGAGTTATAGTTAGTGTTAGTGTTGTTTAGTGTTAGAGTTACTGTTAGTGTTATAGTTAGTGTTATAGTTAGTGTTAGTGTTAGTGTTAGTGTTAGTGTTATAGTTAGTGTTAGTGTTAGAGTTAGTGTTATAGTTAATGTTAGAGTTAGTGTTAGAGTTCGTGTTAGTGTTAAAGTTAGTGTTAGATTTAGTGTTAGTGTTATAGTTAGTGTTAGAGTTACTGTTAGAGTTAGTGTTAGTGTTAGAGTTAGTGTTAGAGTTAGTGTTAGTGTTAGTGTTAGTGTTAGTGTTATGTTAGTGTTAGTGTTATAGTTAGTGTTAGAGTTAGTGTTAGTGTTATAGTTAGTGTTAGAGTTAGTGTTAGTGTTATAGTTAGTGTTAGTGTTATAGTTAGTGTTAGATTTAGTGTTAGAGTTACTGTTAGTGTTATAGTTAGTGTTAGAGTTAGTGTTATAGTTAGTGTTAGTGTTATAGTTAGTGTTAGTGTTAGTGTTATAGTTAGTGTTAGTGTTAGAGTTAGTGTTAGTGTTATAGTTAGTGTTAGTGTTAGAGTTAGTGTTATAGTTAGTGTTAGAGTTAGTGTTAGTGTTATAGTTAGTGTTAGAGTTAGTGTTATAGTTAGTGTTAGAGTTAGTGTTATAGTTAGTGTTAGTGTTATAGTTAATGTTAGAGTTAGTGTTAGAGTTTGTGTTAGTGTTAAAGTTAGTGTTAGATTTAGTGTTAGTGTTAGAGTTACTGTTAGAGTTAGTGTTAGTGTTAGTGTTAGAGTTAGAGTTCGTGTTAGAGTTCGTGTTAGAGTTCGTGTTAGAGTTAGTGTTAGAGTTAGTGTTAGTGTTAGAGTTAGTGTTAGATTTAGTGTTAGTGTTATAGTTAGTGTTAGTGTTAGTGTTAGAGTTAGTGTTATAGTTAGTGTTATAGTTAGTGTTAGTGTTAGAGTTAGTGTTAGAGTTAGTGTTAGTGTTATAGTTAGTGTTAGATTTAGTGTTAGTGTTATAGTTAGTGTTAGTGTTAGAGTTAGTGTTATAGTTAGAGTTAGTGTTAGAGTTAGTGTTAGTGTTAGAGTTAGTGTTAGAGTTAGTGTTAGATTTAGTGTTAGTGTTATAGTTAGTGTTAGAGTTACTGTTAGAGTTAGTGTTAGTGTTAGAGTTAGTGTTAGAGTTAGTGTTAGTGTTAGTGTTAGTGTTATAGTTAGAGTTAGTGTTAGAGTTAGTGTTAGTGTTAGAGTTAGTGTTAGAGTTAGTGTTAGATTTAGTGTTAGTGTTATAGTTAGTGTTAGAGTTACTGTTAGAGTTAGTGTTAGTGTTAGATTTAGTGTTAGTGTTATAGTTAGTGTTAGAGTTACTGTTAGAGTTAGTGTTAGTGTTAGTGTTAGAGTTAGAGTTCATGTTAGAGTTCGTGTTAGAGTTAGTGTTAGTTTAGAGTTAGTGTTAGTGTTAGAGTTAGTGTTAGAGTTAGTGTTAGAGTTCGTGTTAGAGTTAGTATTAGAGTTAGTGTTAGATTTAGTGTTAGTGTTATAGTTAGTGTTAGAGTTAGTATTAGAGTTAGTGTTAGATTTAGTGTTAGTGTTATAGTTAGTGTTAGAGTTACTGTTAGAGTTAGTGTTAGTGTTAGTGTTAGAGTTAGTGTTAGATTTAGTGTTAGTTGTTATAGTTAGTGTTAGAGTTACTGTTAGAGTTAGTGTTAGAGTTAGTGTTAGAGTTAGTGTTAGAGTTAGTGTTAGTGTTAGTGTTAGAGTTTGTGTTAGAGTTTGTGTTAGAGTTAGTGTTAGAGTTAGTGTTAGTGTTAGAGTTAGTGTTAGATTTAGTGTTAGTGTTATAGTTAGTGTTAGTGTTAGAGTCACTGTTAGTGTTAGCGTTAGCGTAATTGTGGATACAGGTTTGTATCATGGTGACTAATCGTCTCTTCTGTCCTGTTTTATTTCTCGTCGTAGGGACTCCCTCAGATTTCATTTCATGATTTCATTTTTTTTTATTTCATTTTCTTTTAAGACACTGAACTGAAATGACATGTGAAGGAGGAATATTTGATGCCTTCAGTGATGTTTAGTGATCGAGTTAGACCCAGAGGACCCTGCTGAGGCTGTAGTCTTTACTATTATTTATGCAAGTAAATCGCAGTTTTGAGGCAGTAAAGTTACTCAGAAACTGGTACATGTATCAGGACTGGTGGAAATATTTATAGTTTCTGGGTCTTGTAATCAGAAGTGAAAAAATGGCTCTATAGCACCCCCTACAACAATTGAACTGAGTATGTAGTAGTATGTAGAAGTATGAAATTTGCAGGTATATGTAACATGCTGAGACAGACAAAAAGCCTCTTGGAGCAATACCGTAAATCAAACAGGAAGTTGGCCATTTTGAATTGAAAATGGCTTTTTTTCACCATTTCCAGGGACTTTAACCTAATCAACTTCAGATCTGGTCAGAACCATCTAAAGACCTTTGTGATAAGGTAAGATATTCTATTATAATAATTATTATTATTATTATTGTTATTATATTTTTGTTCATCTCCATCTTGGTTTTTGGTTGTAACATAATGGATTCTCATGATATCCTGAGAATGGTGTGAATAGTCCTGATTGACCAGCAGTCGTATTAATCCGTGTGTGATTGACGGCGACTTCACATGGAAGGAAACCCGCTCTGAGGCCGTCGCTGACCAGCATTTTGCGTTTACGTCAGGGAGGACTTGTGTGTCTTGCTGATGTCTGTGACGTGTTTTCCGTGGTCGCCGTATATGCTTTATGGAGTGTACTTACTTATTTTTCTTGCCTACTTCCGAGGTTTTTCTTGCCTGAACCTAACTGTGGACATTTGTGTGGCGTACAGATGACAAAAATACTAACATGCATGCTGGTGGCATGAATGTCTGTGTAACGTTGTGGTATTTATACAGATGTGGATTAGAATGAAGAGGTTTCTGCTCCGAGGCTCTGGCTTTCTGTCATCAATGTGCTGTTGACTGCTGTCATGCCATCAGCGCTCTGACCGTCCTTCAGCAGCCTCTTGTCTCGCAGAGGATGGCAGCCATCGCCCCTCATCTTCCCTCCGCAGCCTCCCCTCAGCCGACCAGTCAGCTTTTTAAAATGGGGACAGCTGCTGTGTCGGTTAGTGCTGCTACTAGTGTTGTACTAGTGATGGTACTAGTGCTGGTACTAGTGATGGTACTAGTGATGGTATTAGTGATGGTACTAGTGATGTACTAGTGTGGTACAAGTGATGGTACTAGTGATGGTATTAGTGCTGCTACTAGTGATGGTACTAGTGATGGTCTAGTGCTGGTACTAGTGCTGGTACTAGTGATGGTATTAGTGCTGCTACTAGTGATGGTACTAGTGCTGATATTAGTGCTGGTACTAGTGATGTACCACATGCTGGTACTAGTGTTGTACTAGTGCTGCTACTAGTGCTGGTACTAGTGCTGGTATTAGTGCTGGTACTAGTGCTGGTACTAGTGCTGGTACTAGTGCTGGTACTAGTGATGGTACTAGTGATGGTATTAGTGCTGCTACTAGTGTTGTACTAGTGCTGCTACTAGTGCTGGTACTAGTGTTGTACTAGTGCTGGTACTAGTGTTGTACTAGTGCTGGTACTAGTGCTGGTATTAGTGCTGGTATTAGTGCTGGTACTAGTGATGTACTAGTGCTGGTACTAGTGTTGTACTAGTGCTGGTACTAGTGCTGGTACTAGTGCTGGTACTAGTGCTGATATTAGTGCTGGTACTAGTGATGTACTAGTGCTGGTACTAGTGATGTACTAGTGCTGGTACTAGTGTTGTACTAGTGCTGGTACTAGTGCTGGTATTAGTGCTGGTATTAGTGCTGGTACTAGTGATGTACTAGTGCTGGTACTAGTTTTGTACTAGTGCTGGTACTAGTGCTGGTACTAGTGCTGGTATTAGTGCTGGTACTAGTGCTGGTACTAGTGATGTACTAGTGCTGGTACTAGTGTTGTACTAGTGCTGGTACTAGTGTTGTACTAGTGCTGGTACTAGTGCTGGTACTAGTGCTGGTATTAGTGCTGGTATTAGTGCTGGTACTAGTGATGTACTAGTGCTGGTACTAGTGTTGTACTAGTGCTGGTACTAGTGTTGGTACTAGTGATGTACTAGTGCTGGTACTAGTGTTGTACTAGTGCTGGTACTAGTGTTGGTACTAGTGCTGGTACTAGTGCTGGTACTAGTGATGTACTAGTGCTGGTACTAGTGTTGTACTAGTGCTGGTACTAGTGCTGGTATTAGTGCTGGTACTAGTGATGTACTAGTGCTGGTACTAGTGTTGGTACTAGTGCTGGTACTAGTGCTGGTATTAGTGCTGGTACTAGTGCTGGTACTAGTGCTGGTATTAGTGCTGGTACTAGTGCTGGTATTAGTGCTGCTACTAGTGCTGGTACTAGTGCTAGTACTAGTGCTGGTACTAGTGCTGCTACTAGTGTTGTACTAGTGCTGGTACTAGTGCTGGTATTAGTGCTGGTATTAGTGCTGGTACTAGTGATGTACTAGTGCTGGTACTAGTGTTGTACTAGTGCTGGTATTAGTGCTGGTACTAGTGCTGGTACTAGTGCTGGTACTAGTGCTGATATTAGTGCTGGTACTAGTGATGTACTAGTGCTGGTACTAGTGTTGTACTGTGCTGCTACTAGTGCTGGTACTAGTGCTGGTACTAGTGATGTACTAGTGCTGGTACTAGTGTTGTACTAGTGCTGCTACTAGTGCTGGTATTAGTGCTGGTACTAGTGTTGTACTAGTGCTGCTACTAGTGCTGGTACTAGTGCTGGTATTAGTGCTGGTACTAGTGTTGTACTAGTGCTGGTAATAGTGATGGTACTAGTGCTGGTACCAGTGCTGCTACTAGTGCTGGTACTAGTGCTGGTACCAGTGCTGGTATTAGTGCTGCTACTAGTGCTGGTATTAGTGCTGCTACTAGTGCTGGTACTAGTGCTGGTATTAGTGCTGCTACTAGTGCTGCTACTAGTGCTGGTACTAGTGCTGCTACTAGTGCTGGTACTAGTGCTGGTACTAGTGCTGGTATTAGTGCTGGTACTAGTGCTGGTACTAGTGCTGGTACTAGTGCTGGTACTAGTGCTGGTACTAGTGATGGTATTAGTGTTGGTACTAGTGCTGGTACTAGTGCTGGCACTAGTGCTGGTATTAATTCTGGTACTAGTGCTGGTATTAATTCTGGTACTAGTGCTGGTATTAGTGCTGGTACTAGTGCTGGTACTAGTTCTGGTATTAGTGCTGGTACAAGTTATGGTATTAGTGCTGGTACTAGTGATGGTACTAGTGCTGGTAATAGTGATGGTACTAGTGATGGTATTAGTGCTGGTATTAATGCTGGTACTAGTGCTGGTATTAATTCTGGTATTAGTGTTGGTACTAGTGCTTGTATTATTGCTGGTATTAGTGCTGGTACTAGTGCTGGTACTAGTGTTGGTACTAGTGCTGGTACTAGTGCTGGTATTAATGCTGGTATTAGTGCTGGTACTAGTGCTGGTATTAGTGTTGGTACTAATGCTGGTACTAGTGCTGGTATTAGTGCTGGTATTAGTGCTGGTATTAGTGCCGGTACTATTGCTGGTACTAGTGCCGGTACTAGTGCCGGTACTAGTGCCGGTACTAGTGCCGGTATTAGTGCTTGTATTAATGCTGGTATTAGTGCTGGTACTAGTGCTGGTATTAGTGCTGGTACTAGTGCTGGTACGAGTGTTGGTACTAGTGCTGGTACGAGTGTTGGTACTAGTGCTGGTACTAGTGCTGGTACTAGTGATGGTATTAGTGCTGGTACTAGTCATGGTATTAGTGTTGGTACTAGTGTTGGTATTAATGCTGGTACTAGTGCTGATACTAGTGATGGTATTAGTGCTGGTATTAGTGCTGGTACTAGTGTTGGTACTAGTGCTGGTACTAGTGCTGGTATTAGTGATGGCACTAGTGCTGGTATTAGTGATGGTATTAGTGATGGTATTAGTGCTGTACTAGTGCTGGTACTAGTGCTGCTACTAGTGCTGTACTAGTGCTGGTACTAGTGCTGGTATTAGTGCTGGTACTAGTGCTGGTACTAGTGCTGTACTAGTGCTGGTACTAGTGTTGTACTAGTGCTAGTATTAGTGCTGGTACTAGTGCTGGTACTAGTGCTGGTACTAGTGCTGGTACTAGTGCTGATATTAGTGCTGGTACTAGTGATGTACTAGTGCTGGTACTAGTGCTGGTACTAGTGCTGGTACTAGTGCTGGTACTAGTGATGTACTAGTGCTGGTACTAGTGTTGTACTAGTGCTGCTACTAGTGCTGGTATTAGTGCTGGTACTAGTGCTGCTACTAGTGCTGGTATTAGTGCTGGTACTAGTGTTGTACTAGTGCTGCTACTAGTGCTGGTACTAGTGCTGGTATTAGTGCTGGTACTAGTGTTGTACTAGTGCTGGTACTAGTGATGGTACTAGTGCTGGTACTAGTGCTGGTACTGTAGGGGGGGTGTTAGGTGTTTTTTAATTTGGTGTGGGTTTTAAAATGATGTTTTGTTATGTGGTGGTATGGAAGGGAAAAAAAAAAGAAATATTTAAGTTTACAAATCAGTTTGGTCTGTTAGTAGCCTGTCTTCTTGCTCTTTGGAGTGTAGAAGCCCCACTATTTAAAGGCTCGGCCCTCCCACTGGCCTCCCTTATTGATTATTCTATAAATTACTTCTTTTCTTATGACTTAAGTCTTTTTCTGCCTCGTGGGCCATAAAAATTCGATACTTCTATAAATAATTTAATTCTTTGAAGAGTTGGTATGGTTCAGAGAGAGGTGGACTAAGCTGCTCCCCTACATATAACTAGGCATATAAAAGGAGCCTGAAGCTATGCTCGGGTCCTTTTCTTTGCCAGCACAGGAACCACTATGGTAAGAACTGCAACAAATTAGTAACTATGTTTCGCTCTAAAAATGATAAGAGTTACTGAAAAATAATGTGTATTGTGGGTGTTTGAACTAAACTTTCATGAAAAAGATAGCAAGGAAACTTACTGAGTGTTAAATGTAGCTCAGTGTGTGCACCCACCAAACTAACAATAGCATGCTACCTGGCTAACATGCTACCTGGCTAACATGTGGTCTGGTGTGGTGTGCTAGTGTGGTGTGTTACCAGTGGCAGGGGAAACTGCCACAGTACTAGTGCTGCTACTAGTGCTGGTACTAGTGTTGGTACTAGTGCTGGTACTAGTGCTGCTACTAGTGCTGGTACTAGTGCTGGTACTAGTGCTGGTATTAGTGCTGGTACTAGTGCTGCTACTAGTGCTGGTACTAGTGCTGCTACTAGTGCTGGTACTAGTGCTGCTACTAGTGCTGGTACTAGTGCTGCTACTAGTGCTGGTACTAGTGCTGGTACTAGTGCTGGTACTAGTGCTGCTACTAGTGCTGGTACTAGTGCTGGTACTAGTGCTGGTACTAGTGCTGGTACTAGTGCTGGTATTAGTGTTGGTACTAGTGCTGGTACTAGTGCTGGTACTAGTGCTGGTATTAATTCTGGTACTAGTGCTGGTATTAATTCTGGTACTAGTGCTGGTATTAGTGCTGGTACTAGTGCTGGTATTAGTGTTGGTACTAGTGCTGGTACTAGTTCTGGTATTAGTGCTGGTACAAGTTATGGTATTAGTGCTGGTACTAGTGATGGTACTAGTGCTGGTAATAGTGATGGTACTAGTGATGGTATTAGTGCTGGTACTAGTGCTGGTATTAATGCTGGTACTAGTGCTGGTATTAATTCTGGTATTAGTGTTGGTACTAGTGCTTGTATTAGTGCTGGTACTAGTGCTGGTATTAGTGCTGGTACTAGTGCTGGTACTAGTGCTGGTATTAATGCTGGTATTAGTGCTGGTACTAGTGCTGGTATTAGTGTTGGTACTAATGCTGGTATTAGTGCTGGTATTAGTGCTGGTATTAGTGCTGGTATTAGTGCTGGTACTAGTGCTGGTACTAGTGCTGGTATTAGTGCCGGTATTAATGCTGGTATTAGTGTTGGTACTAGTGCTTGTACTAGTGCTGGTATTAATTGCTGGTACTAGTGCTGGTATTAATGTTCGTGTATTAATGCAGGTATTAGAGCTGGTACTAGTGCTGGTATGAGTGCTGGTACTAGTGATGGTACTAGTGCTGATATTAATGCTGGTATTAGAGCTGGTACTAGTGCTGGTATTAGAGCTGGTATTAGTGCTGGTATTAATGCTTGTATTAATGCAGGTATTAGAGCTGGTACTAGTGCTGGTACTAGTGCTGGTATTAGTGATGGTATTAGTGCTGGTACTAGTGCTGGTACTAGTGCTGGTACTAGTGATGGTACTAGTGCTGGTATTAGAGCTGGTACTAGTGCTGGTATTAGTGCTGGTATTAGTGCTGGTACTAGTGCTGGTACTAGTGCTGGTATTAGTGCTGGTATTAGTGATGGTACTAGTGATGGTATTAGTGCTGGTACTAGTGATTGTATTAGTGATGGTACTAGTGCTGGTACTAGTGATGGTATTAGTGCTGGTACTAGTGCTGGTACTAGTGCTGGTACTAGTGATGGTACTAGTGATGGTATTAGTGCTGGTATTAGTGCTGGTACTAGTGATGGTATTAGTGATGGTATTAGTGCTGGTATTAGTGATGGTACTAGTGATGGTATTAGTGCTGGTATTAGTGATGGTACTAGTGATGGTATTAGTGCTGGTACTAGTGCTGGTATTAGTGATGGTACTAGTGATGGTATTAGTGCTGGTACTAGTGCTGGTATTAGTGCTGGTACTAGTGCTGGTATTAGTGCTGGTACTAGTGATGGTATTAGTGCTGGTACTAGTGCTGGTATTAGTGATGGTACTAGTGCTGGTACTAGTGATGGTATTAGTGCTGGTACTAGTGCTGGTATTAGTGCTGGTACTAGTGCTGGTACTAGTGATGGTATTAGTGCTGGTATTAGTGCTGGTACTAGTGATGGTACTAGTGATGGTATTAGTGCTGGTACTAGTGATGGTATTAGTGATGGTACTAGTGATGGTATTAGTGCTGGTATTAGTGATGGTACTAGTGATGGTATTAGTGCTGGTACTAGTGCTGGTATTAGGGATGGTACTAGTGATGGTATTAGTGCTGGTACTAGTGCTGGTATTAGTGATGGTACAAGTGCTGGTACTAGTGATGGTATTAGTGCTGGTACTAGTGTGGTATTAGTGCTGGTACTAGTGATGGTATTAGTGCTGGTATTAGTGCTGGTATTAGTGCTGGTATTAGTGCTGGTACTAGTGATGGTATTAGTGATGGTATTAGTGCTGGTATTAGTGATGGTACTAGTGATGGTATTAGTGCTGGTATTAGTGATGGTACTAGTGATGGTATTAGTGCTGGTATTAGTGCTGGTATTAGTGCTGGTACTAGTGCTGGTATTAGTGATGGTACTAGTGCTGGTACTAGTGATGGTATTAGTGCTGGTACTAGTGTGGTATTAGAGCTGGTATCAGTGCTCTGGCTCTGCTCACAGGTGAGGCTGTTCTCCTGCGTGACCGTCTGAATGCTGATGAGGTGGCAGATCGGTCGTTTCCAGGGCGATAGACGTCCTCTCGATGTGTGACTCACACCAGATGTATTAGTAAACACTCTGGATCATTAATTTCATCTTCAACAGGCACATTTCACATAAAGAGGGATGAACATAAGACCAACACAGCAGGACCTTTTCACACAAGAGGATTTCATTTCACTGTAATGTCAATATCTTTAGATTTTGAAAACGTTTTGATGAGACGTAAATCTAATCAGAAGTCGACTAAACTAGAATAATGAACCCTCCTCTCAGACAGGGTGGGTGGATGTATGGATGGATGGGTGGGTGGATGGATGGATGGATGGATGGGTGGGTGGATGGATGGATGGGTGGATGGATGGATGGATGGGTGGATGGCTGGGTGGGTGGGCTGGATGGATGGCTGGATGTAGGGATGGCTGGGTGGATGGATAGATGGATGGGTGGGTGGATGGATGGCTGGATAGATGGATGGATGGGTGGGTGGGTGGGTGGATGAGATGGATGGGTGGATGGTGTGGGTGGGTGGATGGATGGCTGGATAGATGGATGGGTGGGTGGATGGCTGGATGGATGGCTGGATGGATGGATGGGTGGATGGATGGCTGGATGGGTGGATGGAGGGATGGCTGGGTGGGTGGGCTGGATGGATGGGTGGATCGATGGATGGATGGGTGGATAGATGGATGGGTGGATGGATGGCTGGGTGGATAGATGGATGGGTGGGTGGATATATGGATGGGTGGATGGATGGCTGGGTGGGATGGATGGGTGGATAGATGGATGGGTGGATGGATGGATGGGTGGATGGATGGTGGGTGGATAGATGGATGGGTGGGTGGATATTATGGATGGGTGGATGGATGGCTGGGTGGATGGATGGTGGGTGGATAGATGGATGGGTGGGTGGATATATGGTGGGTGGATGGATGGCTGGGTGGATGGATGGGTGGATAGATGGATGGGTGGGTGGATGGATGGCTGGGTGGATGGATGGGTGGATAGATGGATGGGTGGGTGGATGGATGGATGGGTGGATGGAAAAACCAGGTCTCATGGGAAGGTATATAAATACTACAACATTCCACATCATGAGGACATATTTTAGCATTTTAGCGTGTTATTTGTTTGCCACATAAACGTCCATTGTCAGGTTCAGGCAAGAAAACCACTTAGTTAAGGGTAAGGGAAAACGTTGTGGTTGGGCTTAAAATAAGTCAGTAAATGAAGTAAAATCCATATGAAAACACCGCAGAAACATCTCCTGGTTACAGTCCTGTGTTTGTTGGACCTGTCCTCCATCAGTGGTCTTTCTCTCTTCTTATTCTACATCACTAACTCTCACTGTATGATTATGGTTATGTAACGCCACACTGTATGTGAATAAGTTGTACTAGAAAGTCAGATCACCAAAGTCAGGAGGGTTGATCCTCTGGAGAACATGAATATCTGTATAAACCCTCATGATGATCCATCCTGAAGATCCTGAGATACGTCAGTCCAAACCAGAGGCTACACGACACACTGATATTGTTTATTTTATGGAGAAATGAAGTGGAGGCTTTTTGCTTGTGCAGCACCAACATCATTCAGATTCGTCCTCTGAGGACCATGAATATTCAGAGGCCTTTTATAGTGAGCCAGGTCATGCTGGGTGTGTTAGTGAGGTAAACCATCCTCCAGCAGAGAAACATGTATTGATTGATAGAGCCAGTGTATCCACTCAGAGCTGCATGTCCACAATGTCATCGAGACCTTGAGATTACAACGGAAAATCAATTAAGGTCGGTAATGCGACGCGGCGGGCCGGGGGGAGCCGCCGCCGCCGCCGCCGCTGCTCACGGCTTTAAATGGGCTGCTGGAGCCGAGAGGCGGCGGCTCGGCTCTCCGGCTGATTGTCCCTGGCAGAGGTCAGCCGAGCTCTCCGAGCATTTCACAGCTGATTGGTGGTGATCACTGCTCTGAGGCTGCAGGGACTCTGCAGTACTACTACTGCTACTGCTACTACTGCTACTGCTA
>CAMQGK010000549.1:402500-410000 GCA_947000775.1 Pterois miles
ATGGATGGATGGATGGAGGATGGATAGATGGATGGATGGAGGATGGATAGATGGATGGGGGATGGATGGATGGATGGATGGATGGATTGAGGATGGATAGATGGATGGAGGATGGATGGATGGAGGATGGATAGATGGATGGATGGAGGATGGATAGATGGATGGAGGATGGATGGATGGAGGGATGGATAGATGGATGGAGGATGGATAGATGGATGGATAGATGGATGAAGGATGGATAGATGGATGGATGGAGGATGGATAGATGGATGGATAGATGGATGGATGGATGGATGAAGGATGGATAGATGGATGGATGGAGGATGGATAGATGGATGGATGGAGGATGGATAGATGGATGGAGGATGGATGGATGGATGGATGAAGGATGGATAGATGGATGGATGAAGGATGGATAGATGGATGGATGGAGGATGGATAGATGGATGGATGGAGGATGGATAGATGGATGGAGGATGGATGGATGGATGGATGAAGGATGGATAGATAGATGGATGGATAGATGGATGGATGGAGGATGGATAGATGGATGGATAGATGGATGGAGGATGGATAGATGGATGGAGGATGGATGGATGGATGGATGAAGGATGGATAGATAGATGGATGGATGGATAGATGGATGGAGGATGGATAGATGGATGGATGGATGGATAGATGGATGGATGAAGGATGGATAGATAGATGGATGGAGGATGGATAGATGGATGGATGGAGGATGGATAGATGGATGGAGGGATGGATGGATGGATGGATGAAGGATGGATAGATAGATGGATGGATGGAGGACTCCATACGATGGTCGACGGAGAGAATATCTCCATCTTTCAGTCCAAACGTCGCCTGCAGCGTCTCACATCGCTGGTTCTGTTTGGGTCAACTGTGTTTGAATTGTGGGTCTATCCTCAGCGCCTCTGACAGTCAGTGTCTCTCTCTCTATACTCCGATTAGTGGAGTATTTATTATCTGTCTTCCAGTTATATTCCCAGTCGTACAGCATGTGGTGGTGTCACGTATCTGCTGCCTGCATGTGATTAAGCTCATTATTCTCCTCCATATTTGGGTCACAGTCCCGATGTACTCTTAATTTGCATAATCACAGAATACCGTTTCAAACCCCTCTTTTTTATTTCCTTCCTCCACTCGCTCAGAGACATATTTTGGTGGGGAGCAGATTTAACTGAAGCATTAGTGTGTATTGTTTATATCATATACAGTGAGCCATAACTGGGAAACACTGAATGTGGACCAATCTGTTGCCGATTACCAGCAACAATAACACAATAGATTGTCCTTTAAATAGCTGAAATCAAGTCTTAGCAGCACCGCTAAGTCCACCGCTGTGGTCCAGGCTGATGTTTCTTCACATCTACTGGATGGATTGGCATGAAATTTGGTACAGCCATTGATATTCCCTTCAGGACGAATTGCAATAACTCTCCTTCCCATTAATCTCAGCTGTATTTTGTGTTTGGTGCTGATTGGTTCTCTGTCAAGAAAGTTGTTTTTTGGTTCAGTTTGTTCATTTGTTCATTTGTTGATGACCAGAAACCAAGATGGTGACGACAAGGCTTGTTCGGTATACCGGTACTAAACCGGTACCGGGGTACTGATGCATTATACTGGGTTTGGATGAGACCGGTACTTGACTTATATATATATATATATATATATATATATATATATACAACTTATATACTTCTATGTATATATATATATATATAATATATGTATGTATATATATATATATATATATATATATATATATATATATATATATATATATATACAACTTATATACTTCTATGTATATATATATATATATATATATATATATATATATATATATATATATAGGTGGTGTAGTGGTTAGCGCTGTCGCCTCACAGCAAGAGGGTCGCAGGTTCGATTCCGGCTTGGGACTCTTCTGTGTGGAGTTTGCATGTTCTCCCCGTGTAAGCGTGGGTTTTCTCCGGGTACTCCGGCTTCCTCCCACAGTCCAAAAACATGAAATTTAGGTTAATTGATGACTCTAAATGTCCCGTAGGTGTGAATGTGAGCGTGAATGGTTGTCTGTCTCTATGTTTCTGTTTTGTGTCCTCTGATGGACTGGAGATCTGTCCAGGTGAACCCGCCTTCGCCCAATGCCAGCTGGGATCGGCTCCAGACCCCCGCGACCCCCAACGGGATAAGCGGTTGACGATGAATGAATGAATGAATATATATATATATATGCACACAGCGGTGGCAGCGCTCTCTGTACTAAAGGAGCTCTGGAAGAAAACGACCAGTTTCTCTGGCCTATTGATAGATGAGTGTTTGTTTCATTCTATTAACTATTGATAGGATAGGACTTGATAAGCTTCTGCTTCATCCTATTCCATAACAATTTCTCCCAAAAATTACAGCTGGTCAGAATACCTGGGTGACCTGGGTGACCAAGGACATCAAAGCTTCACTAAACAGGAAGAAGGCAGCCTTCAGGAGTGGAGACAAGGAGGAGATGAAGAAGGTGCAGACAGAACTGAGGGAGAAAATAAAGGAGGGCAAGGAGTGTTATAGGAGGAAGTTGGAGAGTAAACTCCAACAAAAGAACATGAGGGAGGTGTGGAGTGGCCTCAGAACCATCACTGGCCATGGGACAAAGACGGATCGGGGGATGGTGGGAGACCTGGATGAGGCCAATGAGCTGAACCTGTTTTTCAACAGGTTTGATGAGATGGCCTCTGCCCACCCACCCCCCTGCTCCCCTAACTACACCCCATCCCCTGCTGCTCTCCCTCCTCCTCCTTCACTGCAGCATTCTCTGCCCTCTACTTCGACACCTCCACCTCACCATCTCCCCACAACACCAGCAGCTGCTCCTGTTCACTCTTCTCATCCCCCGTCAGGACCCTTCACCATCACTGCTGAAGAGGTGAGAAGAGAGTTCAGCAGACTAAGACCTGGCAAAGCTGCAGGTCCTGACGGCATCAGCCCCAGAGTGCTTAAGGGCTGTGCTACCCAGCTGTGCACAGTTTTCAGGCACATCTTCAACCTGAGCCTGAGTCTGATGGTTGTCCCCTCTATGTGGAAAACATCCTGCCTTGTTCCTGTCCCCAAGAAGAAGCATCCAAACACCCACAGTGACTACAGACCAGTGGCTCTGACTTCTCATGTGATGAAGTCAATGGAACGTCTGGTTCTGAAGCACCTACGCTCCCTGACTGGACCATCACTGGACCCCCTGCAGTTCGCCTATCAGCCTCGCATTGGAGTGGAAGACGCCGTCCTCTTTCTGCTGAACAGGGCTTGTACTCATCTGGAGGAGGCAGGCAGCAGTGTGAGAGTCATGTTTTTTGACTTCTCCAGTGCTTTCAACAGCATCCGACCCGCCCTCCTGAGGACCAAGCTTCTGGACATGCAGGTGGATGCTCCACTAGTGGCCTGGATCACTAACTATCTCACAGGTCGGCCACAGTATGTGAGGCTGCAGAATGTCACGTCGGACACCATAGTGAGCAGCACGGGGGTCCCTCAGGGGACAGTCTTGTCTCCTTTCCTCTTCACGCTCTTCACCTCGGACTTCAGACACAGCTCACCTTCCTGCCATCTGCAGAAGTTTTCAGACGACTCTGCCATAGTGGGCTGTATCAACAGAGATCAGGAGGCTGAGTACAGAGGAGTTGTGGACAGGTTTGTGGGATGGTGTGACCTAAATCATCTCCAGCTCAACATTACAAAAACCAAAGAGCTGGTTTTTGACTTTAGGAAACACAGGACCACTCTTAACCCAGTCAGCATCAGGGGCACAGAGGTGGACATCGTGGAGGATTACAAATACCTTGGTGTCCACCTCGACAATAAAATGGACTGGACAAAAAACTCACAAGATCTGTACAAGAAGGGTCTGAGTCGACTGGATCTACTCAGGAGACTCAGATCCTTTAATGTCTGCAGAACCATGCTGCAGACGTTCTATCACTCGGTGGTGGCCAGCGTCATCTTCTACGCTGTAGTGTGCTGGGGCAGCAGGGTGAAGGTAGCCGACGCCAACAGACTCAGCAAGCTCATCAGGAAGGCGGGTTCTGTCCTGGGAGTGGAACTAGAGTCTTTGGCGGAGGTGTCGGAGAAGAGGATGCTGAGGAAGCTACTCAGTATCAGAGACAACACCTCTCATCCCCTGCAGGCCACTCTGGAGTCCTACCAGAGCACCTTCAGCCGTAGACTGAGACCACCGAGATGCTCAACAGAGCGTCACAGGAGGTCTTTTCTCCCTGTGGCCATCAGACTCTATAACTCCTCCCCTTTCTGCTGGACGGACAGCTGACAATACTGGACTTTATGAACACCAGCATCAGTGCAATAATACGGCTTTAATATCATCATCTTTTCTACTATCATATGCAATAATACGGCTTTAATATCACCACCTTTATTTATTTATTTCATGTGCAATAACACATTACTGTCATCAGTTTTTATTGGCATGTGCAATACTTCACATATGGTAATGCTGTTCAATTAACACTACATTACTGATGTTATCTGTGCAATATGGTTATTTTTCAGTTGTTTGATTTCTCACTATTGATGAGAAAAGTACTTTTCCCCTCCTATTTGTACTTATCAATCCTCAGTTCTTATCTCTTTTTTTAAACTTGTTTCTCTGTACACGGTGTGATGTTAATTGTGTTGTGTTTTGTACTTTTTGTAAATACTGAGCATCTATGGCACAACAATTTCCTTCGGGATGAATAAAGTTCAATCTTATCTTATCTTATCTTATCTTAATAACAAAATAGATGCTTTCAAATGTTCAGATGTCAATGGCTTAAATCATATTTTATTCTTCATTTATTTTATTTATTTTAAAATTCTGTACTAGAAAAGCCTCCATTATATATATTTTATTTTATTTTTTGATGTGTGATGTGTTCTCCTTTTATTTGGAAAAGTATTGAAAAGTATTCAGCCGCCAGCAGCAGAGTCTGCTGAGTGATGCCGCCGCCACATTAATGGAAAACAGCGGTGGACCCAGCGTCGCTCCCTGAGGCACTCCCAAAATAAAGAACATAAAAATAAATATGAGCACTGCTTGTTTTCTCCAGACAATCAGACGAGTTGTGAGGATGAGTTTGATATCTTGATGATAAAATAACAGTCACATCTCAGCCAGCTTTGAAAAAGCTTAATTGCCTCCTAATTGCTTCATTAACAATGGAAGCCCCCTGACATCCTAGTGTTTGTCTTTGCTCTGATTTCAGCCTGATTTATGTCTTTATTCTGGTCCCGTCTGTCCCTGTAACGCCACCAGCTCCGAGACTCTTTCTCTGAAATTTCTCCCCTCAGAGTTTGTGACAGCATTGCATATAAATGTGTTTGTGAGTAAATCCTTTCCTCCAGGTCCTCAGCAGGAGCCGCCAGGGTATCCCAGAGAAACAGGAGACTCTTCAGATTTGAGTCTGACTGCTCAGTATTAAAATAAAATCCAGTGTTGTCCTCCAGAAGACCCTTCGTCGCTCTGAGAGATCCACACCTGACAGACAGAGAGATGTTGTTTAAAATTTATTAAACTTGATTAAAAACAAGAAATGTTTTTAGATCCAGGAAAAGTTCATGTGCATGTGTTTCTTTCCCTTACTCATCTTCTTCCTCTTCTAAACACAAGATGGCGACGGCCAAAAACCAAGATGGCGCCAAACAAAATTTTTCATCATGTATTTACTTTATTTAACTGAGTCGTTTTTCCATAATGAAGTATTTAAAAAGTAGATTGTATCCAAACACACAATTTAAAACCAGTGATGAAAATGTTAAGTACTGAAGTACTGTCCTTCAGTACTCAACAGTATAAACACTGATATGCAGATTTATTGTAATTCTGTTTTAATCTTTATCTGCTTCATTTTATTTTTCCTTTGTTCTACTTGTAAAAGACAATAAACGATGGTTTATGCCATAATGTTGTAATCTGCAGATGTGAAGCCAAAGATGACTTGTGGACAATAAAGAATGAAAGGTGGCCAGTTTCACCTCTACGTCTAAGGACTAAAGTATAAATAAAATAAATCAAATCATAAACGGAGAGAGTGACTTTCTTTCCTTCAGCCTGATCACATGTGAACTTGATGGGACTCAGTTAAGGTGATATATTTGGGTTTAAACGTGGCAGACAGGAATCAGGATTCAGCCGAGCTGTGGAGCTGCTGCAGCGCTGCGACTGTCCAGCAGATGTCAGGATTTGACTTCCCAGCAGCCTGCTGACCTCTGACCGAGGATCCCTGCAGACACTGGGGAGAGAGGTGGAGAGACGCCTCCTGATCTGAGACTCGGCTTGAGAGGTAAAAAAGAAACTGATGTTGTGATTTAGGTTTCCTTTGTAAGATTCTTCTCTGTTTTTCCTCCTGCTGCCTGTAAAGTAAATCTACTATAATATCTGCTGGTCTGATGGCCTGTTAGCTTTATTTTATTTCTAGAGGATTTTAAAGAGGAAGTCAGACCACCGCAGCATCCAGTCCATGTGTTAAAGAATAATGAGAAGAGAGGAAAAAGGGATTATAGTGTAATCATATTTCACATATAAACTAGGAAACACACATTTCTCCATCGCTAAACAGGTGTTACACAGCAGCAGTAAAACTGTATGAGCAGCATAAAAAGAAGGAAAATCATCAGCCACCGTTACTGATTTATTGATTTATTTATTGACTTATTTATTTAGTCATCTCTGTAGTGGTTTAGGCATCATCAAGCGTTTTATATCCTGTATTTTGACATCACAAAACAGATGGTTCAAACTGGAAACTGTGGCATAAAACCATCAATACGTTGAACACAGACCACTGTTTCTATATCTTATTGTTTGTTTTGCTGCTATATTTGTGTTGATTCTTAAAGGTGTCATCAAGTGTTTTATTTTTATAAATTAAGAAAACCGCTGCTTTCCGCTGTTGTTACCAAATATGATATTTATGGCGTAAAATACAATATTGGAAATAAGGTAATGTTGTAAAAAAAACACCAATCACAATCAAAACGTACTTTATGAAGTTACTATTATTTTGTGATAAAAACACACAAAAGTAACAAAATAAAAGACATTTAAAAAAAACAGTCACGTAAACTGAACTGTAAAAAACAATCTGGAGTCTATAGTTCTGTATTCCGATAGTTATGAATAAAACACCATATATAGTATCATCATCATCATCAACATCAGCATCATCATCATCATCAACATCATCAACATCATCATCAACATCATCAACATCAACATCATCAACATCATCATCAACATCAACATCAACATCATCATCATCAACATCAACATCATCATCATCATCATCATCAACATCATCAACATCATCATCAACATCAACATCATCAACATCATCATCATCAACATCAGCATCATCATCAACATCAACATCATCAACATCATCATCAACATCATCAACATCATCAACATCAGCATCATCATCAACATCATCAACATCA
>CAMQGK010000549.1:415000-422500 GCA_947000775.1 Pterois miles
TGATCATAAATCATCATTTATTATTTGATTATATTTTGTTTTAATAATCTCAATCTGAAAAGTAACTAAAGCTGTCAGATAAATGTAGTGGAGTAAAACTTCAATATTAGCAGAAAATGGAAATCCTTTAGTAAAGTACATTCACCACAAAGTACCTCAGTACACTACAGTACTTGAGTCAATGTCTGGATCATGTTTGGAGGTTTTAATCTAACTTATTTTACACCATTGCCTCCTGTGAATGTCAATAATCTGTTTGTGAAGCTAAAAGGTGATTAATTAATTAGATTTATTTACGTTTCTCCTCAGTTGTCCTTCATGAACAGACGTCCATCGTCCATCAGAAATGAGCTCAATATTGGATCTGGAGCAGCTCGCAGAAATAGGTGAGTTAAATACAATCAGAATAATAAATAAACTACTTAGTTTTACTTTATTGAAAGTCAGGGTAAAGCCAAACATGAATGTGAACAGGAAAATGTGTTATTACCCATCCAGCCAAATTTAAATGATTTGACTGGCATCAAAATACCAAAAGTAATAGTACTACTATTAATATTTCTTTTGCATATCTTACAAATTTTGTCTGATTAGTTTATTACAGTTTTTCTGATTTTTAACTTAATAAACTTTAACTTTATGATGTTTTACTATCATTTTTGTGATATTTTCCCATTTTTTATTTCACTATTATTTCTTTGATATTTTACAAACATTTCAGGGATATTTTACTATTTTTTTATTTTACTATTTCTTTGATAATTTACTAATATTTTTGGGGATATTTTACTATTTTTTTAAATTTTGATAATATTTCAGAATACAGCCAAATTTAAATGATTAAAGAAAATCACCAGGCACCGTAAAACTGCAGTTAATAGGCTGGGTTTTTATTTGCTTCAGTCACTGAACTCAGCTGCCGCCATTTAATTTCTTTCACACAAAACGCCTTCTCAGTGAAGATGAGTAATACTGCTGATTATTTAAACCAGTATGAATATTACTATAGAATAACCTATCAGTTATGAATCTGTCTACTGTATATTTATGCCATTATGTGCAGTGGAACCTGTTTTAAAATGGGCCTTTCTGACTTGTTTTTGAAGCTCCACCATGATGTTGAGTTGAATACATGTACAGGAAGTAGATTTAGTCTTGAACTTCAGGTCCAGAGACTCACACGGTCCGTTCTGTTGGTTCTCAGTATTTCACTCTCTCGTCTTTCTCTGTGAATAAAGTGTTTTCTTGCTGCCTCTGTCAGGTCTGTGAGCAGATTTCTCCCTTTCTGTTATCAGTGTTTCTAGAGAACAAACATCCACAGCAGAAAAGGCATCCGGATGGCAGCTTGTTTTCCACCGACGCCCTCGGGATAATCTGCATTTACAGGAACACTGAGATAAGGGAATCATTTAGAAAATGGAGGGTGGAGTAGAGCGGGAATGTGTGATTTGCCCCCAGTCATGATGCTCATAGAAGTTTATTTTTACTGGGCTCCCCTCCATACACTGTACATATTAGATGTAATCGTAATAACACACTTGTGCTTCATCCTGATCAGCATGTGATAAACTGTGGACGACAGAACCTGCCGAAAACAAAGATGAATGAACAAACAACTAAATAAATCAATAAATAAATGTCATTACAGGTAACAAAAATAGTAATAAAAAGTAGCCATTAATGAATTCATTCATTGTGACATAAATTATATTTCTGTTTGTATTAATTCCTTTATTTACTTTTCTGTTTAATTTTCCCTTTTATTTGTTTTTATTATTTGTAACCATTTTTACATTTATTTATTCATGTATTTATTTATTTTACATTTATTTATTTCCCCAAACTTATTTATGTATTATTTTTTGCATTTCTTTCATTCATTTTTGACTCATTATGCAAATGAGCGGGCTGTCACTCAGCCTATGTCGTCATAGAGAAGCTAAATAAAATAGATATCAAGTTATGTCAATCGGGTAATTAATGGCTGCATGTATAGTCATATTATTTTTGCTGTTAGTCATTTATGCGGCGGCAGTAGCTCAGTCTGTAAGGACTTGGGTTAGGATGCGGAAGTCACGGGTTCAAGTCCCCCATGGACCAAGACCAACTGGTTGCTGGAGAGGTGCCAGTTTACCTCTTGGGCACTGCCGAGGTGCCCCTGAGCAAGGCACTGAACCCCCAACTGCTCTGGGCGCTTGTCAGGAGCAGCCCCCTCACTCTGACATCTCTCCATTGACATGTATATGTACTGTGTGAACAACAGAGTGTAAAACTGAATTTCCCCACTGTGGGACTAATAAAGGAATATCTTTCTTTCTTTCTTATTCTTTCATTTTTTATTTTGGTAGGTTCCGTCCTCCACAATAAACACCATTGCATCAAATTTCACCACGAAATCTTGCGGTTGAAATGCTGTTTCTCAGGTGTATTTTTGTTTAATTGTGACAGAGCTTCAGAAGGAGGAGCAGGAGGATCAGGATCAGAGCGATGTCTCAGGTGATCCATCACTTCCTCCTAGGCGCAGATCCAGTCCTGATCCTTCTCACCCGTATTATGACGTGGCTCGACACGGCATCATCCAGGTCTCGGGTCAGTAGGCAAAACCATGTCACCCTTTAACTGTGAATTTAAAGAGCAGCTCCATTATTTCTTTAATTTTTTAAATGCTGTTTTCCCTTCAAGTCCTTCTCAAAACTTTTCCCACATGACCTGACGTGGATTTTTAGGAGAGCTGTCAGTTGATTAAAATATTTAATCATATAAAAAAATCTCACATTAGTAGTAGTAGCAGTAGTAGTAGCAGTCTGACCTGGTTGGTACTTATGGATCCATCAGGTTCTCTAGTTTCAGATGAGACCAGGATGTATGTAGTAG
Source organism: Pterois miles (assembly GCA_947000775.1). Classification (NCBI taxonomy): domain Eukaryota; kingdom Metazoa; phylum Chordata; class Actinopteri; order Perciformes; family Scorpaenidae; genus Pterois; species Pterois miles. The sequence continues at coordinate 417,875 of CAMQGK010000549.1, forward strand.
TAGTAGTAGTAGTAGTAGTAGTAGTAGTCTGACCTGGTTGGTACTTATGGATCCATCAGGTTCTCTAGTTTCAGATGAGACCAGGATGTAGTATAGTAGTAGTAGTGTGTTTTGGGTGGTATGTGATATATTTTAGAGTAGTAGTAGTAGTAGTAGTAGTAGTCTGACCTGGTTGGTACTGATGGATCCATCAGGTTCTCTAGTTTCAGATGAGACCAGGATGTAGTAGTAGTAGTAGTAGTAGTAGTAGTAGTCTGACCTGGTTGGTACTGATGGATCCATCAGGTTCTCTAGTTTCAGATGAGACCAGGATGTAGTAGCAATAGTAGTAGTAGTAGTAAGAGAGAAGTCTGACCTGGTTGGTACTGATGGATCCATCAGGTTCTCTAGTTTCAGATGAGACCAGGATGTAGTAGTAGTAGTAGTAGTAGTAGTAGTAGTCTGACCTGGTTGGTACTGATGGATCCATCAGGTTCTCTAGTTTCAGATGAGACCAGGATGTAGTAGTAGTAGTAGTAGTAGTAGTAGTAGTAGTAGTCTGACCTGGTTGGTACTGATGGATCCATCAGGTTCTCTAGTTTCAGATGAGACCAGGATGTAGTAGCAGTAGTAAGTAGTAGTAGTAGTAGTAGTCTGACCTGGTTGGTACTGATGGATCCATCAGGTTCTCTAGTTTCAGATGAGACCAGGATGTAGTAGTAGTAGTAGTAGTAGTAGTAGTAGTCTGACCTGGTTGGTACTGATGGATCCATCAGGTTCTCTAGTTTCAGATGAGACCAGGATGTAGTAGCAATAGTAGTAGTAGTAGTAGTCTGACCTGGTTGGTACTGATGGATCCATCAGGTTCTCTAGTTTCAGATGAGACCAGGATGTAGTAGTAGTAGTAGTAGTAGTAGTAGTAGTAGTAGCAGTCTGACCTGGTTGGTACTGATGGATCCATCAGGTTCTCTAGTTTCAGATGAGACCAGGATGTAGTAGTAGTAGTAGTAATAGTAGTAATAGTAGAAGTCTGACCTGGTTGGTACTGATGGATCCATCAGGTTCTCTAGTTTCAGACGAGACCAGTAAAAATCACATGTTAATGTGTTAAAGAAATGAATGGCATTAAAATGAATCGTGTTAACTTGAGCAGATCAGTTGGCTGCAGCCTGCGACGTCTCCACTAGACGCCACTGGGGGCGGCAGTAGCTCAGTCTGTAGGGAGTTGGTTTGGGAACCGGAGGGTCACCGGTTCAAGTCCCGACATGGACCAAGAACTGAGTGTGAACTGGTAGCTGGAGAGGTGCCAGTTTACCTCTTGGGCACTGCCGAGGTGCCCCTGAGCAAGGCACCAAACCCCCAACTGCTCGGGGCGCTTGTCAGGAGCAGCCCCCTCACTCTGACATCTCTCCATTGACACATGTGCATGTGTGTGTTTCGGGTCTGTTACCATTAACAGTTAAACAGAGTGTAAACCCCACTGTGGGACTAATAAAGGTTGATCTTCTTCTTCTTCTTCTTCTTCTTCTTAAATCCTACAGACTGGACTTTAACAGGGTGGTCTGACACCTCAAAGAAAAATGTGTTATTAAAGAGTGAAACTCTGTCAGCAGCATGCCAACCAGAGGTGGAAGAAACATGGAAAACTTGTCTGCTTCCTCTGCAGGTGACGACAAGTACGGCAGGAAGTTGATCATCTTCAGCAGCTGCTGTTTGCCTCCATCACACCAGCTGAACCACCGTCGCCTGCTGGAGTACGTCCACAGTAAATCATACAGCAGCCACGTCCCGACAAAAGACCTGCAGGTAACACGACTGCCGTATTTCCCTCTGCAGGTACCTGAAGTTCACGCTGGACCAGTACGTGGAGATGGACTACATACTGGTTTACTTCCATTATGGTCTGAGGAGCAGCAACAAGCCGTCTCTGAAGTGGTTACGAGAAGCTTACAGCGAGTTCGACAGGAAGTACGTCGCCTCAGCTTTTCTCATAGTTCTCTGCATGATGTTTAATTACAGGTTTTATAATCAATTTTAAAAAATGAATTCTCAACAAAAATTGTGAAATTTGTAATTATATATATTATATAAATATTATATATATAATATATATATAAATATTAATGATTTTACAAATAATTTTCTGTCTATATACAATAAATCTACTGTGTCTAATTTTTTATAGATATTCATTTGTTTATATTTTATTTATTATGACATGGAGAGCAGAAAAAACAACTTTTATCCACTCAAAATAAATGTAGAACGACTTCTATGAATTTTGCGGTTTTCCATTAGATTTTCGTGTAGGATACGTCACTGACATAAAGATGCACAAATATAATTGTGAATATCCATCTGATGAGCGTCTGCATCTTTACAGATACAAGAAAAACATGAAGACTCTGTATGTCGTTCACCCGACAAACTTCATCAGAATTGTCTGGAACATTTTCAAACCTCTGATCAGGTAAAAACGCGTCAGACTCACCTGCTGGACGTCGGAATAGACGGTAAAGTAAAGTTTCTTCACGTTTGTTTTTCAGTCACAAGTTCGGGAAGAAGCTGACGTACGTGAACTACCTGGCTGAACTCCGAGAACACCTGAACTACGAGCAGCTCATCGTCCCTCCGGATGTGCTCAGGTACTGATCTCTGGTCTGCACTGGCAGTAACCATTCACTGTTGTTGATTATCATCTCTGAATATACGTTATCTCACTGAGATATTATGGTTCACAGTTGTCATGTAAAAACATGGCAGGGCGGCAGTAGCTCAGTCTGTAGGGACTTGGTTTAGGAACCGGAGGGTCACCGGTTCAAGTCCCATGTATGTATTTCAGGTCTGCATGTACTGTGTGAAAAAACTAACAGAGTGTGAAAACTTAATTTCCCTCCGGGGATTAATAAAGGTTCATCTTCTTCTTCTTCAATTTAAATTCTCTCAATCAGTTTGTGGACTAAACGTTTAACAAGTTAAAACATTTTGATCCTGATTTGCAACTCATCTGTCCAAAGTAAATTTAACTGAAGCCAGTTTTACTGTTTGGCAAAACTGTAAATATTTGAAACCTTCATCAGGTCATTTAGCAGCTCAGCAGTTTGGTCACTGAGACATTCAGAGAGCTTCCAGCCAAATTATATTCGGTCATAAAACACGTGTCAAAGTCGAGGCCCGTGGGCCAAATCTGGCCCGCTACCTCATTTTATGCGGCCCGCGAGGGTTTGCAAAGAATATATTCTGCCTATCATACAATTTTATGCCGCTTTCTCAGTAGTGTCAGTATCACCGTTTCCAGCCGAGTGAACAGAACCAAAATGTCCAGAAAAGGACAGAAAGAGGATCCATGTTAGTGGTTGATGGAGACCAGCCGGTATGTCTTCTTTACTACGAGGCAGTAAAACACTGTCACACCACTGTCATCTACCACATGATCTCAGCTGATCAGCTGCTGATCAGTTTATACGCCACAGACTGAACGTTAGATCAGAGCTCATTGATCTGTTGGACTAGAGTTCTGCCCCTCTCAACTCCCACCACAAAGTTACACTAAGCTAATGGAATAAACTGGGTTTGATAATATCTGTGTGATGGTAAAAAAAAAAAAAAGACCTTTATTATTCACTAGAGGATGATTTTGATCTCTGATGGATGAGTAATGAGGGTTTCTGAATCTGATAAATTCATGGATTTATGTTATAATAACTCATAGAAATGTGAGTGTGTGTCCACATACAGTATTTTTGTGTCTACGTGCTGCAGATATATTGATGAACAAGCATGTGCTTTTGTTACTGAACTCATTTTTATATAAATTGTACAATATTTCTGCTTTCAGAGCTAGTTATTAAATAAATTATTACTAAAACTAATAACAGTCAAATGCAGAAGCAATGTTGTAATATGATCAAGAGTAGATATAATTATATAGTCTTACAATTACAACCGGCCCTTTGAGGGGAACCATAGTGCTGCTGTGGACCAGGATCAAACTGAGTCTGATGGTCCCAGTTTTGGGATGTCAAAGTTGATAAAATAACATTCGTTTTAATGCCTCTGATTTCTTTAACACATTAACTGGTGGCTCAGTTTTAAAGTATTATATTAAAATAGAGAACCTGATGGATCCATCGGTACCAACCAGGCCAGAGTAATACTACTACTACTACTACTACTACTACTACTACTACTACTACTACTACTACTACATCCTGGTCTCATCTGAAACCAGAGAACCTGATGGATCCATCGGTACCAACCAGGCCAGACTACTACTACTACTACTACTACTACTACTACTACATCCTGGTCTCGAAAGAGAAGAGGAGGAGGGCCCCCCCCCCCAAGGAGAAGGAGGGGGACTGGGGGGGGGGACTACTACTACTACTACTACTACTACTACTACTACTACTCCTCAGCCCATCAGAGTGGAGTTTACTCCAGCGATGCTGTGATGAAAGCTGTTTTTGTGTCGTCTCTCTCAGACATGATGAAAAGTTACGAGCTGCTCAGAAAGGAGGACCCCCCCCTCAGTGAGGACCCCTCCACCTCGACCCCCGCTGCCCACTCAGCAGTTTGGAGTCAGTCTGCAGTAGTGAGTGTCTGCTCAGCGACGCACCAGCTACTGATGAGTTAGACAGTCTTTAC
>CAMQGK010000549.1:435000-527500 GCA_947000775.1 Pterois miles
GATACCGACACATCAGTGGGCGGGTTTACTACCCGATCGGTGCTGTGGCTCACTCATTATCGGCTTCATTCAAAAAAACGATGTGTTTAAATCAGGATATTATTGATTGAAGGCTTTTACACACCGGCAACATGATGAATAAAAGGAAAAATACATGCCTTCGAATATTATATGTCTAAGGCTTTTATTGTGAAAGGTAAGAACAGGAGTGGCCTGCCTTTTGTCAAGGTTGAATGGAGTAATAAAGTTTTGGTTCGGACTGCGGAGCCTCCATGTTGTTTCATAATTGTAGGCGTAACTACGCGATTCATGCCTTTATTTACGATGCGAAAACCCAGAAGATCAACCTTGTTTTGGGAAAAAAAAAAAAGTTGCTTTTTTCCCCCGTGCAATATTCACATGAATGTATTTATGACAAAAACAATACAGTGAACCCTCGTTTATCGCGGGAGTTGCGTTCCTAAAATAACCCGCGATAGGTGAAATCCGTGAAGTAGTCAGCTTTATTTTTTACTATTATTTTACAATGCAATACTGTCCTATAGAATGAAACCAAAAATCAAAACCTGTTTTCAGGCCCAAAATTTGTTTAAGAAATAAAAATATTAACGTTTTCTTACAAATAACTATGATAGTTTAAAGAACGGTATTGTAAAACAACAACGTGAATACAGGACAGTATAGTAATGAATACGAGGTTGGAAACATGGTCACTGGCGTCTTTCACAGTCCCTCCAGCTGAGCCTCTCCGTCCTCACTCTGCTGTAGCGTCTGTTTCACCTGCAGGCTGAGCAGGAGTCTTTCTCCCAGAGAACAACATCGTTATGGCTCCTTGTTGGCTCTCTTTCTTTTTCAATCAGGATTCAGAGCACAATAAATGCACTGTAAAAAAAATCCACGAAGCAGCGAAAGGTGAACCGCGTTATAGCGAGGGTTCACTGTAGTTTGAAAAACCCTTTTTGTGTCAACGTCATGTACTACTGACCTGAATGCTCTGACTGTTGCCATGGTAACCAGCCTCCAAATCAGTTTTGAATGCTTTTATTTATGTAATAATGATGTATAAATCCCAAAATAGCCCAGGAAATGAGGAATAATCCCACAACATCATTCATTTTTCTTATTCAACATTAATTATGATAAGTTATTCTCAGACAGATGTTGCAGCTGTGAGTGTGTAGAGTAGTGAGGCAGCGGCACTTTGAATAGATTTAAGGCCAAAAAATGGTTTGAGCCGTTGGCTGCTGTTAGCAGAAGGCTAAGCTATTAGCATCCCTTTCTCTCCGTCTCTGAAACTCTTCTCTGATATTGTCCGACTCTCTTTTTGACTGACTTTACTGAAGGATAGTTAACTATAGACATCCAAAGATTTATACGCCCTCAGTTTATCTTTACAGCGCTGCCGTTGGCCACCAGCCCGCTGGTCGGAGGGCTGGCTACTTAGCTAGCTTAGCTTGCTAATTCCTCCATGCTGTCAGGAAACAGAAAAGTAGGTGAACAAAGTGATAGCATAGTGTGTGAGTGTGGATGAAGCTGTTAAATTTTGCTAATTCCACCATGCTACAGAAAATGAGCCCAGCAGCAGACATAGACAATCTAGCTAGCTAAGTAGCCAGTTCTGGAGATAGGCTAGCTGGCTAGCATTAGCCAGGGTTAGGGTTAGGGTTAGGGTTAGGGTTAGTAGCCTCCAGCAGCATAGCGGTCGGCTAATCTGTGTGTTGTTGACGTGAATTAACTGCATGAAAATTGCTGCTAAATAATAATCGTAAAATAAAATATAATAATATAAAATATTATTATTATAATAATATTTCAATAATAAATAATTATTAAAAAATTAATACACATATTTATTATATATTATGATTTATTAATGATAAATGATAATAACATTACTAGCTATACAGTAGGCAGAAGTAGCTCAGTCTGTAGGAATCGGAGGTCACCGGTTCAAGTCCCGACATGGACCAAGACCAACTGGTTGCTGGAGAGGTGCCAGCTTACTTCTTGGGCACTGCCGAGGTGCCCCTGAGCAAGGCACCAAACCCCCGACTGCTCGGGGCGCTTGTCAGGAGCAGCCCCCTCACTCTGACATCTCTCCATTAATGCAGGTATGTGTACTGTGTGAAATTAACAAGAGTGTAAAAACTGAATTTCCCTACGGGGATTAATACAGGTTCATCTTATCTTATCTTATCTTAACTTTTTTTTTTTTTTCTAATAACACTAGTATGTACATATGTATATGTACATCACATCTATAACTATGTGTGATACATACACCATAGACCAGTAAGGGGTCCAGTATATTGTCTATCCTGTAGTCATGTCGAAAAAAAGTCATAGTATAGAATGTCAAAAAAGTTTTTAAAAAGTCATGGAATAATATGTCGGGAAAAATCACAGTATAGTAGTTCTAAAAAGTCATAGCATCTCAAAAAAACTTTCAAAAAAGTCATAGCTCGATGAAAGTCATTGTATGGTTTGTGGAAAAAAGTTTTTAAGTCATGGTATAGTATGTGGACATTTTTTTAAAAAAGTGTCATAGTTTGGCATGTCAAAAATGTCAGTAAATTATGTCAAAAAAATTAAATATAATAAAGCATGTTGAAAAGTTTTATAAAGTCATAGTATAAGTATGTTGAAAAAGTTATAGTATAGTTTGTCGACATACTATACTACTCATATACTATAACTTATACTTCACTATGACTTTTTAAATGTCTTTTACGACGTACTATACTATGATTTTTTTCGACATACTATACTATGACTTTTTTGACATACTATACTATGACTTCTTCGACATACTTTACTAAGACTTTTTCAACATACTATACTAAGACTTTTTCAGCATACTATACTAAGACTTCTTCGACATACTATACTAAGACTTTTTCGACATACTATACTAAGACTTCTTCGACATACTATACTAAGACTTTTTCGACATACTATACTAAGACTTTTTCGACATACTATACTAAGACTTTTTCGACATACTATACTAAGACTTCTTCGACATACTATACTAAGACTTTTTCGACATACTATACTAAGACTTTTTCGACATACTATACTAAGACTTTTTCGACATACTATACTAAGACTTTTTCGACATACTATACTAAGACTTTTTCGACATACTATACTAAGACTTTTTCAACATACTATACTAAGACTTTTTCAACATACTATACTAAGACTTTTTCGACATACTATACCAGGGGGGTCAAACTCATTTTCATCCCGGGCCACAGCAGCATCATGGTTCCCCTCAAAGGGACGGTTGTAACTGTAAGACTATATAAATATATCTACTCTAGATCATATTATAAAATTGCCTCTGAAGATTAGTATTAGTTTTAGTAATAATATATTTAATTACTAGCTCTGAAGACAAAAAGTTACTTTTTTAAATTCAGGATTTGATTCCCAGAATTGTAGCCAGCAGTGACTTTGTGCAGGCGGGATTGATTCAGTCTGGATGTGGAGGGGTGAACAGCTCTGACTGCAGCTAGGAGGGTCTGCTGACGAGGACCGGGCCCCCTATGAGGGCTTTGGGACCGGGGAGGGTCCACGGCAGCAGCCGCTGCTCATTGAGAAGAGGAAGAACGATACCTGCTTTCTCCATAACACCAGAAAAACTGGTTAGATTTGGCCCTAATTTCTTTTTTTGAAAGACTCGCTAGAGGGGTCTGAAAACTGGCTAAATATAGCGACTAAGTCGCTAAGTAGGCGTCACAGCGCTGTTGCTGGAAACCGCTGATACTGAGACGCTACAGTGCGCATGTCACAAAATCGAGATGCATTGTGGGATATGCAGTTTAAGGACACAGAACTGTGAAGTGGCACAGAATTGAATGATATGCATTCTATATTCTTTGCAAGCCCTCGCGGGCCACATAAAGTGAGGTGGCGGGCCGGATTTGGCCCGCGGGCCTTGAGTTTGACACATGTGTACTATACTATGAAGTCTTTTTTGTAAAATTTTCCAACATTTCACGAAATGACTTTTTTCCACCATAGAATCATTTGACATGCTATATAATATGACTATTTTCATATACAACATACAAAAATTTGACGTTTTTATCGTAAAATTTTCAACATACTATACCACATGTGTCAAACTCAAGGCCCGCGGCCCAAATCCGGCCCGCCACCTCAATTTATGTGGCCCGCGAGGGCTTTCAAAGAACATGGAATGCATATCATTCAATTCTATGCCGCTTCACGGAAGGAGTGTCCTTAAACTGCATGTCCCACAATGCATCTCGATTTTTTGACATGCGCACTGTAGCGTCTCAGTATCAGCGGTTTCCAGCAGCAGCGCAGTGTTGCCAATTTAGCGACTTAGTCGCTATATTTAGCCAGTTTTCAGACCCCTCGAGCGAGTCTTTCAATAAGAAATTAGCGACAGATCTAACGAGTTTTTCTGGTGTTACTGGAGACTTTTGGAGACTCTCATGAAAGCAGGTATCGTTCTTCTCAGTGAGCAGCGGGTGCTGCCGTGGACCCTCCCCGGTCCCAGAGCTCTCATAGGGGGCCCGGTCCTCGTCAGCAGACCCTCCTAGCTGCAGTCTCTGTTCACCCCTCCGCATCCAGACTGAATCAATCCCGCCTGCACAAAGCCGCCAATGGCTGATGGAAATGTCAAATTTTAGGAATCAAACCCTGAATTTAAAAATATAGGAGAAAAAAAGCAGTTAGTCTGCCAGAGTGTCCCCTTTGGGTCACTTTTGCTGGTCCCAAGTCTGGATAAAGGAGGAGGGTTGAATTGTGGTATTTAAAAAAATAAAATGAAAATAAAATAAAAAAAAAAAAAAAAAACAGAACTAACAGAAGAAAGTTCATTTGTAGTTCTAAACATATTTAGGGAATTGTTTTACTCACTTTTTGTCTTCAGAGCTAGTTACTAAATAAATTAGTACTAAAACTAATAATAATCAAATGCAGAGGCAATTTTGTAAAATGATCAAGAGTAGATATATTTATATACCGGTAGTCTTTTAATTACAACCGGCCCTTTGAGGGCAGCCATGATGCTGATGTGTTGGATGAAATTGAGTTTGACGCCCCTGTACTATACTATGACATTTTTTGTAAAATTTTTCAGCATTCGATAAAATGACTTTTTTCCACCATAGAATCATTTTACATTCTATAATAAAAACGTTTACAAGATTTTTTTCAACATCAATAAAATGTGACGTTTTCATCGAAAAATTTCGACATACTATACTATGACGTTTTTTTGTAAAATTTTCAACATACTATATTATGACGTTTTTTTTGTAAAATTTTTCAACATTCGATAAAATGACTTTTTTCCACCATAGATTCATTTTACATGCTTTAATATGACTGTTTTCATGAGTTTTTTCAACATACAAAAATTTGACGTTTTTATTGTAAAATTTCGACATACTATACTATGACTTTTTTTCTAAAATTTTCTAACATTTCACGAAATGACTTTTTTTCCACTATAGAATAATTTTACATGCTGTAATACAACTGTTTTCATGACTTTTTTCAACATCAAAAAAATTTGACGTTTTAATCGAAAAATTTCGACATACTATACCATGTCGTTTTTTTGTAAAATTTTTCAACATTCGATAAAATGACTTTTTTTCCACCATAGAATCATTTTACATGCTATAATACGACCATTTTCATGATTTTTTTCAACATCTAAAAATTTTGACGTTTTCATCGAAAAATTTCGACATACTATACTATGACGTTTTTTTGTAAAATTTTCCAACATTTCACGAAATGATTTTTTTCCACCATAGAACCATTTTACATGCTATAATATGACCGTTTCCATGATTTTTTTCAACATACAAAAATTTGACGTTTTTATTGTAAAATTTCGACATACTATACTATGACGTTTTTTTGTAAAATTTTTCAACATTTGATAAAATGATTTTTTTCCACCATAGAATCATTTTACATGCTATAATTCGACCGCTTTCATGATTTTTATCAACATACAAAAATTTGAGGTTTTTTTTGTAAAATATTCGACATACTATACTATGACGTTTTTTTCTAAAATTTTCTAACATTTCACGAAATGACTTTTTCCACTATAGAATAATTTTACATGCTGTAATACAACTGTTTTCATGACTTTTTTCAACATAAAAAAAATTTGACGTTTTCATCGAAAAATTTCGACATACTATACTATGACGTTTTTTTGTAAAATTTTCCAACATTTCACGAAATGATTTTTTTCCACCATAGAACCATTTTACATGCTATAATATGACCGTTTCCATGATTTTTTTCAACATACAAAAATTTGATGTTTTTATTGTAAAATTTTCAACATACTATACTATGACGTTTTTTTGTAAAATTTTTCAACATTCGATAAAATGATTTTTTTCCACCATAGAATCATTTTACATGCTATAATACGACCATTTTCATGATTTTTTTCAACATCTAAAAATTTGATGTTTTTATTGTAAAATTTTCAACATACTATACTATGACGTTTTTTTGTAAAATTTTTCAACATTTGATAAAATTACTTTTTTCCATCATAGAATCATTTTACATGCTATAATATGACTGTTTTCATGATTTTTTTCAACATAAAAAATTTGACGTTTTCATCGAAAAATTTCGACATACTATACTATGACGTTTTTTTCTAAATTTTTCCAACATTTCACGAAATGACTTTTTTCCACCATAGAATCATTTTACATGCTATAATACGACCATTTTCATGATTTTTTTCAACATAAAATAATTTGACGATTTCATCGAAAGATTTCGACATACTATACTATGATGTTTTTTTGTAAAATGTTTCAACATTCTATAAAATATTTTTTTTCCACCATAGAATCATTTTACCTGATATATGACCATTTTCATGATTTTTTTCAACATACAAAAAATTGCCGTTTTTATCGTAAAATTTTCAACATACTATGCTATGTTTTTTTTGTAAAATTGTCTAACATTTAACAAAATTACTTTTTTCCACCATAGAATCGTTTTACATGCCATAATACGACCGTTTCCATGATTTTTTTCAACATACAAAAATTTGACGTTTTTATCGCAAAATTTTCAACATACTATACTATGGGTTTTTGTAAAATTATCTAACATTTCACAAAATTACTTTTTTCCATCATAGAATCATTTTACAAGCTATAATATGACCGTTTCCATGCTTTTTTTCAACATACAAAAATTTGACGTTTTTATCGTAAAATTTTGAACATACTATATTATGATTTTTTTTGTAAAATTTTCTGACATTTCACGAAATGACTTTTTTCCACCATAGAATCTATTTACATGCTATAATACGACCGTTTTCATGATTTTTTTCAACATCAAAAAAATTTGACGTTTCCATTGAAAAATTTCGACGTACTATACTATAACGTTTTTTGTAAAATTTTTCAACATTTGATAAAGTGACTTTTTTCCACCATAGATTCATTTTACAAGCTATAATATGACTGTTTTCATGGTTTTTTTCAACATACAAAAATTTGACGTTTTTATTGTAAAATTTCGACATACTATATACTATGACGTGTTTTTCTAAAATTTTCTAACATTTCACGAAATGATTTTTTTCCACCATAGAACCATTTTACATGCTATAATATGACCGTTTCCATGATTTTTTTCAACATATAAAAATTTGACGTTTTTTTCGCAAAATTTTAAACATACTATACTATGACATTTTTTGTAAAATTTTTCAACATTCGATAAAATGATTTTTTTCCACCATAGAATCATTTTACATGCTATAATACGACCGTTTTCATGATTTTTTTCAACATCAAAAAAATTTGACGTTTTTATTGTAAAATTTTCAACATACTATATTATGACATTTTTTGTAAAATTTTTCAACATTCGATAAAATGATTTTTTTCCACAATAGAATCATTTTACATGCTATAATACGAACGTTTTCATGATTTTTTTCAACATCAAAAAAATTTGACGTTTTTATTGTAAAATTTTCAACATACTATACTATGACATTTTTTTGTAAAATTTTTCAACATTCGATAAAATTATTTTTTTCCACCATAGATTCATTTTACAAGCTATAATATGACTGTTTTCATGATTTTTTTGAACATACAAAAATTTGACGTTTTTATTGTAAAATTTCGACACACTATACTATGACGTTTTTTTGTAAAATTTTTCAACATTCGATAAAATGATTTTTTTCCACCATAGAATCATTTTACATGCTATAATTCGACCGTTTTCATGATTTTTATCAACATACAAAAATTTGAGGGTTTTTTTGTAAAATTTCGACATACTATACTATGACGTTTTTTTCTAAAATTTTCTAACATTTCACGAAATGACTTTTTTCCACCATAGAATAATTTTACATGCTATAATACAACTGTTTTCATGACTTTTTTCAACATCAAAAAAATTTGACGTTTCTATTGTAAAATTTTCAACATACTATATTATGACGTTTTTTTTTGTAAAATTTTTCAACATTCGATAAAATGACTTTTTTCCACCATAGATTCATTTTACATGCTTTAATATGACTGTTTTCATGATTTTTTTCAACATACAAAAATTTGACGTTTTTATTGTAAAATTTCGACATACTATACTATGACTTTTTTTCTAAAATTTTCTAACATTTCACGAAATGACTTTTTTCCACTATAGAATCATTTTACATGCTGTAATACAACTGTTTTCATGACTTTTTTCAACATCAAAAAAATTTGACGTTTTAATCGAAAAATTTCGACATACTATACCATGTCGTTTTTTTGTAAAATTTTTCAACATTCGATAAAATGACTTTTTTTCCACCATAGAATCATTTTACATGCTATAATACGACCATTTTCATGATTTTTTTCAACATCTAAAAATTTTGACGTTTTCATCGAAAAATTTCGACATACTATACTATGACGTTTTTTTGTAAAATTTTCCAACATTTCACGAAATGATTTTTTTCCACCATAGAACCATTTTACATGCTATAATATGACCGTTTCCATGATTTTTTTCAACATACAAAAATTTGACGTTTTTATTGTAAAATTTCGACATACTATACTATGACGTTTTTTTGTAAAATTTTTCAACATTTGATAAAATGATTTTTTTCCACCATAGAATCATTTTACATGCTATAATTCGACCGCTTTCATGATTTTTATCAACATACAAAAATTTGAGGTTTTTTTTGTAAAATATTCGACATACTATACTATGACGTTTTTTTCTAAAATTTTCTAACATTTCACGAAATGACTTTTTCCACCATAGAATAATTTTACATGCTGTAATACAACTGTTTTCATGACTTTTTTCAACATCAAAAAAATTTGACGTTTTAATCGAAAAATTTCGACATACTATACCATGTCGTTTTTTTGTAAAATTTTTCAACATTCGATAAAATGACTTTTTTTCCACCATAGAATCATTTTACATGCTATAATACGACCATTTTCATGATTTTTTTCAACATCTAAAAATTTTGACGTTTTCATCGAAAAATTCCGACATACTATACTATGACGTTTTTTTGTAAAATTTTTCAACATTCGATAAAATGACTTTTTTTCCACCATAGACTCATTTTACATGCTATAATACGACCATTTTCATGATTTTTTTCAACATCTAAAAATTTTGACGTTTTCATCGAAAAATTCAGACATACTATACTATGACGTTTTTTTGTAAAATTTTCCAACATTTCACGAAATGATTTTTTTCCACCATAGAATCATTTTACATGCTATAATATGACCGTTTCCATGATTTTTTTCAACATATAAAAATTTAAGGTTTTTTTCGCAAAATTTTAAACATACTATACTATGACATTTTTTTTGTAAAATTTTTCAACATTCAATAAAATGACTTTTTTCCACCATAGAATCATTTTACATGCTATAATACGACCATTTTCATGATTTTTTTCAACATCAAAAAAATTTGAAGATTTCATCGAAAGATTTCGACATACTATGACGTTTTTTTTGGCAAATTTTTCAACATTCGATAAAATGACTTTTTTTCCATCATAGAATCATTTTACATGCTATAATACGACCGTTTTCATGATTTTTTTCAACATCAAAAAAATTTGACGTTTTTATTGTAAAATTTTCAACATACTATACTATGACATTTTTTTGTAAAATTTTCCAACATTTCACGAAATGACTTTTTACCACCATAGAATCATTTTACATGCTATAATACGACCATTTTCATGATATTTTTCAACATAAAAAAGTTTGACGTTTTCATCGAAAGAGTTCGACATACTATAGTATGACGGTTCTTTTGGAAAATTTTTCAGCATTCGATAAAATGATTTTTTTCCACCATAGATTCATTTTAGAAGCTATAATACGACTGTTTTCATGATTTTTTTCAACATACAAAAATTTGATGTTTTCATCGAAAAATTTCGACATACTATACTATGACGTTTTTTTCTAAAATTTTCCAACATTTCACTAAATGATTTTTTTCCACCATAGAATCATTTTACATGCTATAATTTGACCGTTTCCATGATTTTTTTCAACATACAAAAATTTGACGTTTTTATTGTAAAATTTCGACATACTATACTATGACGTTTTTTTGTAAAACTTTTCAACATTCGATAAAATGATTTTTTTCCACCATAGAATCATTTTACATGCTATAATTCAACCGTTTTCATGATTTTTATCAACATAAAAAAATTTGAGGGTTTTTTTGTAAAATATTCGACATACTATACTATGACGTTTTTTTCTAAAATTTTCTAACATTTCACGAAATGACTTTTTTCCACCATAGAATAATTTTACATGCTGTAATACAACTGTTTTCATGACTTTTTTCAACATCAAAAAAATTTGACGTTTTCATCGAAAAATTTCGACATACTATACTATGACGTTTTTTTCTAAAATTTTCCAACATTTCACGAAATGACTTTTTTCCACCATAGATTAATTTTACAAGCTATAATATTACTGTTTTCATGATTTTTATCAACATACAAAAATTTGACGTTGTTATTGTAAAATATTCAACATACTACACCATGTCGTTTTTTTGCAAAATTTCTCAACATTCGATAAAATGACTTTTTTTCCACCATAGAATCATTTTACATGCTATAATACGACCGTTTTCATGATTTTTTTCAACATCAAAAAAATTTGACGTTTTTATTGTAAAATTTTCAACATACTATACTATGACGTTTTTTTGTAAAATTTTTCAACATTTGATAAAATGACTTTTTTCCATCATAGAATCATTTTACATGCTATAATATGACTGTTTTCATGATTTTTTTCAACATACAAAAATTTGACGTTTTCATCGAAAAATTTCGACATACTATACTATGACGTTTTTTTCTAAAATTTTCCAACATTTCACGAAATGACTTTTTTCCACCATAGAATCATTTTACAAGCTATAATATGACTGTTTTCATGATTTTTATCAACATACAAAAATTTGACGTTTTTATTGTAAAATATTCAACATACTATACCATGTCGTTTTTTTGTAAAATTTTTCAACATTCGATAAAATGACTTTTTTTCCACCATAGAATCATTTTACATGCTATAATACGACCGTTTTCATGATTTTTTTCAACATCTAAAAATTTTGACGTTTTCATCGAAAAATTTCGACATACTATACTATGACGTTTTTTTGTAAAATTTTCCAACATTCGATAAAATGATTTTTTTCCACCATAGAATCATTTTACATGCTATAATATGACTGTTTTCATGATTTTTTTCAACATCTAAAAATTTTGACGTTTTCATCGAAAAATTTCGACATACTATACTATGACGTTTTTTTGTAAAATTTTCCAACATTTCACGAAATGATTTTTTTCCACCATAGAACCATTTTACATGCTATAATATGACTGTTTTCATGATTTTTTTCAACATACAAAAATTTGAGGGTTTTTTTGTAAAATATTCAACATACTATACCATGTCGTTTTTTTGTAAAATTTTTCAACATTCGATAAAATGACTTTTTTTCCACCATAGATTCATTTTACAACCTATAATATGACTGTTTTCAGGATTTTTTTTTAACATACAAAAATTTGACATTTTCATCGAAAAATTTCGACATACTATACTATGACGTTTTTTTCTAAAATTTTCTAACATTTCACGAAATGACTTTTTTCCACCATAGAATCATTTTACATGCTGTAATACAACTGTTTTCATGACTTTTTTCAACATCAAAAAAATTTGACGTTTTAATCGAAAAATTTCGACATACTATACCATGTCGTTTTTTTGTAAAATTTTTCAACATTCGATAAAATGACTTTTTTCCACCATAGACTCATTTTACAAGCTATAATATGACTGTTTTCATGATTTTTATCAACATACAAAAATTTGACGTTTTTATTGTAAAATATTCAACATACTATACCATGTCGTTTTTTTGTAAAATTTTTCAACATTCGATAAAATGACTTTTTTTCCATCATAGAATCATTTTACATGCTATAATACGACCATTTTCATGATATTTTTCAACATAAAAAAGTTTGACGTTTTCATCGAAAGAGTTCGACATACTATAGTATGACGGTTTTTTTGGAAAATTTTTCAGCATTCGATAAAATGATTTTTTTCCACCATAGATTCATTTTAGAAGCTATAATACGACTGTTTTCATGATTTTTTTTCAACATACAAAAATTTGATGTTTTCATCGAAAAATTTCGACATACTATACTGACGTTTTTTTCTAAAATTTTCCAACATTTCACTAAATGATTTTTTTCCACCATAGAATCATTTTACATGCTATATTATGACCGTTTCCATGATTTTTTTCAACATACAAAAATTTGACGTTTTTATTGTAAAATTTCGACATACTATACTATGACGTTTTTTTCTAAAATTTTCTAACATTTCACGAAATGACTTTTTTCCACCATAGAATAATTTTACATGCTGTAATACAACCGTTTTCATGATTTTTTTCAACATCAAAAAAATTTGACCTTTTTATTGTAAAATTTTCAACATACTATACTATGACATTTTTTTGTAAAATTTTCCAACATTTCACGAAATGACTTTTTACCACCATGGAATCATTTTACATGCTATAATACGACCATTTTCATGATTTTTTTCAACATACAAAAATTTGACGTTTTTATTGTAACAATTTTCAACATCCTATAGTATGACGTTTTTTGTAAAATTTTTCAACATTTGATAAAGTGACTTTTTTCCACCATAGATTCATTTTACAAGCTATAATATGACTGTTTTCATGATTTTTTTCAACATACAAAAATTTGAGGGTTTTTTTGTAAAATATTCGACATACTATACTATGACGTTTTTTTCTAAAATTTTCTAACATTTCACGAAATGACTTTTTTCCACCATAGAATAATTTTATATGCTGTAATACAACTGTTTTCATGACTTTTTTCAACATCAAAAAAATTTGACGTTTTCATCGAAAAATTTCGACATACTATACTATGACGTTTTTTTCTAAAATTTTCCAACATTTCACGAAATGACTTTTTTCCACCATAGATTAATTTTACAAGCTATAATATGACTGTTTTCATGATTTTTATCAACATACAAAAATTTGACGTTTTCATCGAAAAATTTCGACATACTATACTATGACGTTTTTTTGTAAAATTTTCCAACATTTCACGAAATGATTTTTTTCCACCATAGAATAATTTTACATGCTATAATACGACCATTTTCATGATTTTTTTCAACATCAAAAAAATTTGACGTTTCTATTGTAAAATTTTCAACATACTATATTATGACGTTTTTTTTGTAAAATTTTTCAACATTCGATAAAATGACTTTTTTCCACCATAGATTCATTTTACATGCTTTAATATGACTGTTTTCATGATTTTTTTTCAACATACAAAAATTTGACGTTTTTATTGTAAAATATTCAACATACTATACCATGTCGTTTTTTTCTAAAATTTTTCAACATTCGATAAAATGACTTTTTTTCCACCATAGAATCATTTTACATGCTATAATACGACCGTTTTCATGATTTTTTTCAACATCAAAAAAATTTGACGTTTTTATTGTAAAATTTTCAACATACTATACTATGACGTTTTTTTTGCAAAATTTTTCAACATTTGATAAAATGACTTTTTTCCATCATAGAATCATTTTACATGCTATAATATGACTGTTTTCATGATTTTTTTCAACATACAAAAATTTGACGTTTTCATCGAAAAATTTCGACATACTATACTATGACGTTTTTTTCTAAAATTTTCCAACATTTCACGAAATGACTTTTTTCCACCATAGATTCATTTTACAAGCTATAATATTACTGTTTTCATGATTTTTATCAACATACAAAAATTTGACGTTTTTATTGTAAAATATTCAACATACTATACCATGTCGTTTTTTTGTAAAATTTTTCAACATTCGATAAAATGACTTTTTTTCCACCATAGAATCATTTTACATGCTATAATACGACCATTTTCATGATTTTTTTCAACATCTAAAAATTTTGACGTTTTCATCGAAAAATTTCGACATACTATACTATGACGTTTTTTTCTAAAATTTTCTAACATTTCACGAAATGACTTTTTCCACCATAGAATCATTTTATATGCTATAATACGACCATTTTCATGATTTTTTTCAACATCAAAAAAATTTGACGATTTCATCGAAAGATTTCGACATGCTATACTATGACGTTTTTTTTGGAAAATTTTTCAGCATTCGAAAAAATGATTTTTTTCCACCATAGATTCATTTTACAACCTATAATATGACTGTTTTCATGATTTTTATCAACATACAAAAATTTGAGGGTTTTTTTTGTAAAATATTCGACATACTATACTATGACGTTTTTTTCTAAAATTTTCTAACATTTCACGAAATGACTTTTTCCACCATAGAATAATTTTACATGCTGTAATACAACTGTTTTCATGACTTTTTTCAACATCAAAAAAATTTGACGTTTTCATCGAAAAATTTCGACATACTATACTATGACGTTTTTTTCTAAAATTTTCCAACATTTCACGAAATGATTTTTTTCCACCATAGAATAATTTTACATGCTGTAATACAACTGTTTTCATGATTTTTATCAACATCAAAAAAATTTGACGTTTTAATCGAAAAATTTCGACATACTATACCATGTCGTTTTTTTGTAAAATTTTTCAACATTCGATAAAATGACTTTTTTTCCACCATAGAATCATTTTACATGCTATAATACGACCATTTTCATGATTTTTTTCAACATCTAAAAATTTTGACGTTTTCATCGAAAAATTTCGACATACTATACTATGACGTTTTTTTTGTAAAATTTTCCAACATTTCACGAAATGATTTTTTTCCACCATAGAACCATTTTACATGCTATAATATGACCGTTTCCATGATTTTTTTCAACATACAAAAATTTGACGTTTTTATTGTAAAATTTCGACATACTATACTATGACGTTTTTTTGTAAAATTTTTCAACATTTGATAAAATGATTTTTTTCCACCATAGAATCATTTTACATGCTATAATTCGACCGCTTTCATGATTTTTATCAACATACAAAAATTTGAGGTTTTTTTTTGTAAAATATTCGACATACTATACTATGACGTTTTTTTCTAAAATTTTCTAACATTTCACGAAATGACTTTTTCCACTATAGAATAATTTTACATGCTGTAATACAACTGTTTTCATGACTTTTTTCAACATCAAAAAAATTTGACGTTTTCATCGAAAAATTTCGACATACTATACTATGACGTTTTTTTGTAAAATTTTCCAACATTTCACGAAATGATTTTTTTCCACCATAGAACCATTTTACATGCTATAATATGACCGTTTCCATGATTTTTTTCAACATACAAAAATTTGATGTTTTTATTGTAAAATTTTCAACATACTATACTATGACGTTTTTTTGTAAAATTTTTCAACATTCGATAAAATGATTTTTTTCCACCATAGAATCATTTTACATGCTATAATACGACCATTTTCATGATTTTTTTCAACATCTAAAAATTTGATGTTTTTATTGTAAAATTTTCAACATACTATACTATGACGTTTTTTTGTAAAATTTTTCAACATTTGATAAAATTACTTTTTTCCATCATAGAATCATTTTACATGCTATAATATGACTGTTTTCATGATTTTTTTCAACATACAAAAATTTGACGTTTTCATCGAAAAATTTCGACATACTATACTATGACGTTTTTTTCTAAATTTTTCCAACATTTCACGAAATGACTTTTTTCCACCATAGAATCATTTTACATGCTATAATACGACCATTTTCATGATTTTTTTCAACATCAAAATAATTTGACGATTTCATCGAAAGATTTCGACATACTATACTATGATGTTTTTTTGTAAAATGTTTCAACATTCTATAAAATATTTTTTTTCCACCATAGAATCATTTTCCGATATATGACCATTTTCATGATTTTTTTCAACATACAAAAAATTGCCGTTTTTATCGTAAAATTTTCAACATACTTGCTATGTTTTTTTTGTAAAATTGTCTAACATTTAACAAAATTACTTTTTTCCACCATAGAATCGTTTTACATGCCATAATACGACCGTTTCCATGATTTTTTTCAACATACAAAAATTTGACGTTTTTATCGTAAAATTTTGAACATACTATATTATGATTTTTTTTGTAAAATTTTCTGACATTTCACGAAATGACTTTTTTCCACCATAGAATCTATTTACATGCTATAATACGACCGTTTTCATGATTTTTTTCAACATCAAAAAAATTTGACGTTTCCATTGAAAAATTTCGACGTACTATACTATAACGTTTTTTGTAAAATTTTTCAACATTTGATAAAGTGACTTTTTTCCACCATAGATTCATTTTACAAGCTATAATATGACTGTTTTCATGGTTTTTTTCAACATACAAAAATTTGACGTTTTTATTGTAAAATTTCGACATACTATATACTATGACGTGTTTTTCTAAAATTTTCTAACATTTCACGAAATGATTTTTTTCCACCATAGAACCATTTTACATGCTATAATATGACCGTTTCCATGATTTTTTTCAACATATAAAAATTTGACGTTTTTTTCGCAAAATTTTAAACATACTATACTATGACATTTTTTGTAAAATTTTTCAACATTCGATAAAATGATTTTTTTCCACCATAGAATCATTTTACATGCTATAATACGACCGTTTTCATGATTTTTTTCAACATCAAAAAAATTTGACGTTTTTATTGTAAAATTTTCAACATACTATATTATGACATTTTTTGTAAAATTTTTCAACATTCGATAAAATGATTTTTTTCCACAATAGAATCATTTTACATGCTATAATACGAACGTTTTCATGATTTTTTTCAACATCAAAAAAATTTGACGTTTTTATTGTAAAATTTTCAACATACTATACTATGACGTTTTTTTGTAAAATTTTTCAACATTCGATAAAATGATTTTTTTCCACCATAGAATCATTTTACATGCTATAATACGACCATTTTCATGATTTTTTTCAACATCTAAAAATTTTGACGTTTTCATCGAAAAATTTCGACATACTATACTATGACGTTTTTTTGTAAAATTTTCCAACATTTCACGAAATGATTTTTTTCCACCATAGAATCATTTTACATGCTATAATATGACCGTTTCCATGATTTTTTTCAACATACAAAAATTTGACGTTTTTATTGTAAAATTTCGACATACTATACTATGACGTTTTTTTGTAAAATTTTTCAACATTTGATAAAATGATTTTTTTCCACCATAGAATCATTTTACATGCTATAATTCGACCGCTTTCATGATTTTTATCAACATACAAAAATTTGAGGTTTTTTTTGTAAAATATTCGACATACTATACTATGACGTTTTTTTCTAAAATTTTCTAACATTTCACGAAATGACTTTTTCCACCATAGAATAATTTTACATGCTGTAATACAACTGTTTTCATGACTTTTTTCAACATCAAAAAAATTTGACGTTTTAATCGAAAAATTTCGACATACTATACCATGTCGTTTTTTTGTAAAATTTTTCAACATTCGATAAAATGACTTTTTTTCCACCATAGAATCATTTTACATGCTATAATACGACCATTTTCATGATTTTTTTCAACATCTAAAAATTTTGACGTTTTCATCGAAAAATTCCGACATACTATACTATGACGTTTTTTTGTAAAATTTTCCAACATTTCACGAAATGATTTTTTTCCACCATAGAATCATTTTACATGCTATAATATGACCGTTTCCATGATTTTTTTCAACATATAAAAATTTAAGGTTTTTTTCGCAAAATTTTAAACATACTATACTATGACATTTTTTTTGTAAAATTTTTCAACATTCAATAAAATGACTTTTTTCCACCATAGAATCATTTTACATGCTATAATACGACCATTTTCATGATTTTTTTCAACATCAAAAAAATTTGAAGATTTCATCGAAAGATTTCGACATACTATGACGTTTTTTTTGGCAAATTTTTCAACATTCGATAAAATGACTTTTTTCCATCATAGAATCATTTTACATGCTATAATACGACCGTTTTCATGATTTTTTTCAACATCAAAAAAATTTGACGTTTTTATTGTAAAATTTTCAACATACTATACTATGACATTTTTTTGTAAAATTTTCCAACATTTCACGAAATGACTTTTTACCACCATAGAATCATTTTACATGCTATAATACGACCATTTTCATGATATTTTTCAACATAAAAAAGTTTGACGTTTTCATCGAAAGAGTTCGACATACTATAGTATGACGGTTCTTTTGGAAAATTTTTCAGCATTCGATAAAATGATTTTTTTCCACCATAGATTCATTTTAGAAGCTATAATACGACTGTTTTCATGATTTTTTTCAACATACAAAAATTTGATGTTTTCATCGAAAAATTTCGACATACTATACTATGACGTTTTTTTCTAAAATTTTCCAACATTTCACTAAATGATTTTTTTCCACCATAGAATCATTTTACATGCTATAATTTGACCGTTTCCATGATTTTTTTCAACATACAAAAATTTGACGTTTTTATTGTAAAATTTCGACATACTATACTATGACGTTTTTTTGTAAAACTTTTCAACATTCGATAAAATGATTTTTTTCCACCATAGAATCATTTTACATGCTATAATTCAACCGTTTTCATGATTTTTATCAACATAAAAAAATTTGAGGGTTTTTTTGTAAAATATTCGACATACTATACTATGACGTTTTTTTCTAAAATTTTCTAACATTTCACGAAATGACTTTTTTCCACCATAGAATAATTTTACATGCTGTAATACAACTGTTTTCATGACTTTTTTCAACATCAAAAAAATTTGACGTTTTCATCGAAAAATTTCGACATACTATACTATGACGTTTTTTTCTAAAATTTTCCAACATTTCACGAAATGACTTTTTTCCACCATAGATTAATTTTACAAGCTATAATATTACTGTTTTCATGATTTTTATCAACATACAAAAATTTGACGTTGTTATTGTAAAATATTCAACATACTACACCATGTCGTTTTTTTGCAAAATTTCTCAACATTCGATAAAATGACTTTTTTTCCACCATAGAATCATTTTACATGCTATAATACGACCGTTTTCATGATTTTTTTCAACATCAAAAAAATTTGACGTTTTTATTGTAAAATTTTCAACATACTATACTATGACGTTTTTTTCTAAAATTTTTCAACATTTGATAAAATGACTTTTTTCCATCATAGAATCATTTTACATGCTACAATATGACTGTTTTCATGATTTTTTTCAACATACAAAAATTTGACGTTTTCATCGAAAAATTTCGACATACTATACTATGACGTTTTTTTCTAAAATTTTCCAACATTTCACGAAATGACTTTTTTCCACCATAGAATCATTTTACAAGCTATAATATGACTGTTTTCATGATTTTTATCAACATACAAAAATTTGACGTTTTTATTGTAAAATATTCAACATACTATACCATGTCGTTTTTTTGTAAAATTTTTCAACATTCGATAAAATGACTTTTTTTCCACCATAGAATCATTTTACATGCTATAATACGACCGTTTTCATGATTTTTTTCAACATCTAAAAATTTTGACGTTTTCATCGAAAAATTTCGACATACTATACTATGACGTTTTTTTGTAAAATTTTCCAACATTTCACGAAATGATTTTTTTCCACCATAGAACCATTTTACATGCTATAATATGACTGTTTTCATGATTTTTTTCAACATACAAAAATTTGAGGGTTTTTTTGTAAAATATTCAACATACTATACCATGTCGTTTTTTTTGTAAAATTTTTCAACATTCGATAAAATGACTTTTTTTCCACCATAGATTCATTTTACAACCTATAATATGACTGTTTTCAGGATTTTTTTTTAACATACAAAAATTTGACATTTTCATCGAAAAATTTCGACATACTATACTATGACGTTTTTTTCTAAAATTTTCTAACATTTCACGAAATGACTTTTTTCCACCATAGAATCATTTTACATGCTGTAATACAACTGTTTTCATGACTTTTTTCAACATCAAAAAAATTTGACGTTTTAATCGAAAAATTTCGACATACTATACCATGTCGTTTTTTTGTAAAATTTTTCAACATTCGATAAAATGACTTTTTTCCACCATAGACTCATTTTACAAGCTATAATATGACTGTTTTCATGATTTTTATCAACATACAAAAATTTGACGTTTTTATTGTAAAATATTCAACATACTATACCATGTCGTTTTTTTGTAAAATTTTTCAACATTCGATAAAATGACTTTTTTCCATCATAGAATCATTTTACATGCTATAATACGACCATTTTCATGATATTTTTCAACATAAAAAAGTTTGACGTTTTCATCGAAAGAGTTCGACATACTATAGTATGACGGTTTTTTTGGAAAATTTTTCAGCATTCGATAAAATGATTTTTTTCCACCATAGATTCATTTTAGAAGCTATAATACGACTGTTTTCATGATTTTTTTCAACATACAAAAATTTGATGTTTTCATCGAAAAATTTCGACATACTATACTGACGTTTTTTTCTAAAATTTTCCAACATTTCACTAAATGATTTTTTTCCACCATAGAATCATTTTACATGCTATATTATGACCGTTTCCATGATTTTTTTCAACATACAAAAATTTGACGTTTTTATTGTAAAATTTCGACATACTATACTATGACGTTTTTTTCTAAAATTTTCTAACATTTCACGAAATGACTTTTTTCCACCATAGAATAATTTTACATGCTGTAATACAACCGTTTTCATGATTTTTTTCAACATCAAAAAAATTTGACCTTTTTATTGTAAAATTTTCAACATACTATATTATGACATTTTTTTGTAAAATTTTCCAACATTTCACGAAATGACTTTTTACCACCATGGAATCATTTTACATGCTATAATACGACCATTTTCATGATTTTTTTCAACATACAAAAATTTGACGTTTTTATTGTAACAATTTTCAACATCCTATACTATGACGTTTTTTGTAAAATTTTTCAACATTTGATAAAGTGACTTTTTTTCCACCATAGATTCATTTTACAAGCTATAATATGACTGTTTTCATGATTTTTTTCAACATACAAAAATTTGAGGTTTTTTTTGTAAAATATTCGACATACTATACTATGACGTTTTTTTCTAAAATTTTCTAACATTTCACGAAATGACTTTTTTCCACCATAGAATAATTTTATATGCTGTAATACAACTGTTTTCATGACTTTTTTCAACATCAAAAAAATTTGACGTTTTCATCGAAAAATTTCGACATACTATACTATGACGTTTTTTTCTAAAATTTTCCAACATTTCACGAAATGACTTTTTTCCACCATAGATTAATTTTACAAGCTATAATATGACTGTTTTCATGATTTTTATCAACATACAAAAATTTGACGTTTTCATCGAAAAATTTCGACATACTATACTATGACGTTTTTTTGTAAAATTTTCCAACATTTCACGAAATGATTTTTTTCCACCATAGAATAATTTTACATGCTATAATACGACCATTTTCATGATTTTTTTCAACATCAAAAAAATTTGACGTTTCTATTGTAAAATTTTCAACATACTATATTATGACGTTTTTTTTGTAAAATTTTTCAACATTCGATAAAATGACTTTTTTCCACCATAGATTCATTTTACATGCTTTAATATGACTGTTTTCATGATTTTTTTCAACATACAAAAATTTGACGTTTTTATTGTAAAATATTCAACATACTATACCATGTCGTTTTTTTCTAAAATTTTTCAACATTCGATAAAATGACTTTTTTTCCACCATAGAATCATTTTACATGCTATAATACGACCGTTTTCATGATTTTTTTCAACATCAAAAAAATTTGACGTTTTTATTGTAAAATTTTCAACATACTATACTATGACGTTTTTTTGCAAAATTTTTCAACATTTGATAAAATGACTTTTTTCCATCATAGAATCATTTTACATGCTATAATATGACTGTTTTCATGATTTTTTTCAACATACAAAAATTTGACGTTTTCATCGAAAAATTTCGACATACTATACTATGACGTTTTTTTCTAAAATTTTCCAACATTTCACGAAATGACTTTTTTCCACCATAGATTCATTTTACAAGCTATAATATTACTGTTTTCATGATTTTTATCAACATACAAAAATTTGACGTTTTTATTGTAAAATATTCAACATACTATACCATGTCGTTTTTTTGTAAAATTTTTCAACATTCGATAAAATGACTTTTTTTCCACCATAGAATCATTTTACATGCTATAATACGACCATTTTCATGATTTTTTTCAACATCTAAAAATTTTGACGTTTTCATCGAAAAATTTCGACATACTATACTATGACGTTTTTTTCTAAAATTTTCTAACATTTCACGAAATGACTTTTTCCACCATAGAATCATTTTATATGCTATAATACGACCATTTTCATGATTTTTTTCAACATCAAAAAAATTTGACGATTTCATCGAAAGATTTCGACATGCTATACTATGACGTTTTTTTTTTGGAAAATTTTTCAGCATTCGAAAAAATGATTTTTTTCCACCATAGATTCATTTTACAACCTATAATATGACTGTTTTCATGATTTTTATCAACATACAAAAATTTGAGGGTTTTTTTGTAAAATATTCGACATACTATACTATGACGTTTTTTTCTAAAATTTTCTAACATTTCACGAAATGACTTTTTTCCACCATAGAATAATTTTACATGCTGTAATACAACTGTTTTCATGACTTTTTTCAACATCAAAAAAATTTGACGTTTTCATCGAAAAATTTCGACATACTATACTATGACGTTTTTTTCTAAAATTTTCCAACATTTCACGAAATGATTTTTTTCCACCATAGAATAATTTTACATGCTGTAATACAACTGTTTTCATGATTTTTATCAACATAAAAAAATTTGACGTTTTCATCGAAAGATTTCGACATACTATACTATGACGTTTTTTTGGAAAATTTTTCAGCATTCGAAAAAATGATTTTTTTCCACCATAGAATCATTTTACATGCTATAATATTGCTGTTTTCATGATTTTTATCAACATACAAAAATTTGACGTTTTTATTGTAAAATATTCAACATACTATACTATGACGTTTTTTTGTAAAATTTTTCAACATTTGATAAAATGACTTTTTTCCACCATAGAATAATTTTACATGCTATAATACGACCATTTTCATGATTTTTTTCAACATCACAAAAATTTGACGTTTTTATTGTAAAATTTCGACATACTATACTATGACGTTTTTTTGTAAAATTTTTCAACATTCGTTAAAATGATTTTTTTCCACCATAGAATCATTTTACATGCTATAATTCGACCGTTTTCATGATTTTTATCAACATACAAAAATTTGAGGTTTTTTTTGTAAAATATTCGACATACTATACTATGACGTTTTTTTCTAAAATTTTCTAACATTTCACGAAATGACTTTTTCCACCATAGAATAATTTTACATGCTATAATATGACTGTTTTCATGATTTTTTTCAACATCTAAAAATTTTGCGTTTTCATCGAAAAATTTCGACATACTATACTATGCGTTTTTTGTAAAATTTTCCAACATTTCACGAAATGATTTTTTTCCACCATAGAATAATTTTACATGCTGTAATACAACTGTTTTCATGACTTTTTTCAACATAAAAAAATTTTGACGTTTTCATCAAAAAATTTCGACATACTATACTATGACGTTTTTTTGTAAAATTTTTCAACATTCGATAAAATGACTTTTTTCCACCATAGAATCATTTTACAAGCTATAATATTACTGTTTTCATGATTTTTATCAACATACAAAAATTTGACGTTTTTATTGTAAAATATTCAACATACTATACCATGTCGTTTTTTTGTAAAATTTTTCAACATTCGATAAAATGACTTTTTTTCCACCATAGAATCATTTTACATGCTATAATACGACCGTTTTCATGATTTTTTTCAACATCAAAAAAATTTGACGTTTTTATTGTAAAATTTTCAACATACTATACTATGACGTTTTTTTGTAAAATTTTTCAACATTTGATAAAATGACTTTTTTCCATCATAGAATCATTTTACATGCTATAATATGACTGTTTTCATGATTTTTTTCAACATACAAAAATTTGACGTTTTCATCGAAAAATTTCGACATACTATACTATGACGTTTTTTTCTAAAATTTTCCAACATTTCACGAAATGAATTGTTTCCACCATAGAAACATTTTACAAGCTATAATACGACCATTTTCATGATTTTTTTCAACATAAAAAAAATTTGTTGATTTCATCGAAAGATTTCGACATACTATACTATGACGTTTTTTTGTAAAATTTTTCAACATTCGATAAAATGACTTTTTTTCCACCATAGAATCATTTTACATGCTATAATACGACCATTTTCATGATTTTTTTCAACATCTAAAAATTTTGACGTTTTCATCGAAAAATTTCGACATACTATACTATGACGTTTTTTTGTAAAATTTTCCAACATTTCACGAAATGATTTTTTTCCACCATAGAATAATTTTACATGCAATAATATGACCGTTTCCATGATTTTTTTCAACATAAAAAAATTTTACGTTTTTATTGTAACAATTTTCAACATCCTATAGTATGACGTTTTTTGTAAAATTTTTCAACATTTGATAAAGTGACTTTTTTCCACCATAGATTCATTTTACAAGCTATAATATGACTGTTTTCATGATTTTTTTCAACATACAAAAATTTGAGGGTTTTCTTGTAAAATATTCGACATACTATACTATGACGTTTTTTTCTAAAATTTTCTAACATTTCACGACATGACTTTTTTCCACCATAGAATAATTTTACATGCTGTAATACAACTGTTTTCATGACTTTTTTCAACATAAAAAAAATTTGACGTTTTCATCGAAAAATTTCGACATACTATACTATGACGTTTTTTTCTAAAATTTTCCAACATTTCACGAAATGACTTTTTTTCACCATAGATTCATTTTACAAGCTATAATATTACTGTTTTCATGATTTTTATCAACATACAAAAATTTGACGTTTTTATTGTAAAATATTCAACATACTATACCATGACGTTTTTTTGTAAAATTTTTCAACATTCGTTAAAATGATTTTTTTCCACCATAGAATCATTTTACATGCTATAATACGACCGTTTTCATGATTTTTATCAACATACAAAAATTTGAGGTTTTTTTTGTAAAATATTCGACATACTATACTATGACGTTTTTTTCTAAAATTTTCCAACATTTCACGAAATGACTTTTTTTCACCATAGATTCATTTTACAAGCTATAATATTACTGTTTTCATGATTTTTATCAACATACAAAAATTTGACGTTTTTATTGTAAAATATTCAACATACTATACCATGTCGTTTTTTTGTAAAATTTTTCAACATTCGATAAAATGACTTTTTTTCCACCATAGAATCATTTTACATGCTATAATATTGCTGTTTTCATGATTTTTATCAACATCAAAAAAATTTGACGTTTTCATCGAAAAATTTCGACATGCTATACTATGACGTTTTTTTGTAAAATTTTTCAACATTCGATAAAATGACTTTTTCCACCATAGAATCATTTTACATGCTATAATACGACCATTTTCATGATTTTTTTCAACATCTAAAAATTTTGACGTTTTCATCGAAAAATTTCGACATACTATACTATGACGTTTTTTTGTAAAATTTTCCAACATTTCACGAAATGATTTTTTTCCACCATAGAATCATTTTACAAGCTATAATATGACTGTTTTCATGATTTTTTTCAACATACAAAAATTTGAGGGTTTTTTTGTAAAATATTCGACATACTATACTATGATGTTTTTTTCTAAAATTTTCTAACATTTCACGAAATGACTTTTTTCCACCATAGAATCATTTTACATGCTGTAATACAACTGTTTTCATGACTTTTTTCAACATAAAAAAAATTTGACGTTTTCATCGAAAAATTTCGACATACTATACTATGACGTTTTTTTCTAAAATTTTCCAACATTTCACGAAATGACTTTTTTTCACCATAGATTCATTTTACAAGCTATAATATTACTGTTTTCATGATTTTTATCAACATACAAAAATTTGACGTTTTTATTGTAAAATATTCAACATACTATACCATGTCGTTTTTTTCTAAAATTTTTCAACATTCGATAAAATGACTTTTTTTCCACCATAGAATCATTTTACATGCTATAATACGACCGTTTTCATGATTTTTTTCAACATCAAAAAAATTTGACGTTTTTATTGTAAAATTTTCAACATACTATACTATGACGTTTTTTTGTAAAATTTTTCAACATTTGATAAAATGACTTTTTTCCATCATAGAATCATTTTACATGCTATAATATGACTGTTTTCATGATTTTTTTCAACATACAAAAATTTGACGTTTTCATCGAAAAATTTCGACATACTATACTATGACGTTTTTTTCTAAAATTTTCTAACATTTCACGAAATGACTTTTTTCCACCATAGAATAATTTTACATGCTGTAATACAACTGTTTTCATGATTTTTATCAACATACAAAAATTTGAGGTTTTTTTTGTAAAATATTCGACATACTATACTATGACGTTTTTTTCTAAAATTTTCCAACATTTCACGAAATGACTTTTTTCCACCATAGAATAATTTTACATGCTGTAATACAACTGTTTTCATGATTTTTTTCAACATCAAAAAAATTTGACGTTTTCATCGAAAAATTTCGACATACTATACTATGACGTTTTTTTGTAAAATTTTTCAACATTCGATAAAATGTCTTTTTTCCACCATAGATTCATTTTAGAAGCTATAATATTACTGTTTTCATGATTTTTATCAACATACAAAAATTTGACGTTTTTATTGTAAAATATTCAACATACTATACCATGTCGTTTTTTTGTAAAATTTTTCAACATTTGATAAAATGACTTTTTTCCATCATAGAATCATTTTACATGCTATAATATGACTGTTTTCATGATTTTTTTCAACATACAAAAATTTTACGTTTTCATCGAAAAATTTCGACATACTATACCATGTCGTTTTTTTGTAAAATTTTCCAACATTTCACGAAATGACTTTTTTCCACCATAGAATCATTTTACAAGCTATAATATTACTGTTTTCATGATTTTTATCAACATACAAAAATTTGACGTTTTTATTGTAAAATATTCAACATACTATACTATGACGTTTTTTTGTAAAATTTTTCAACATTCGATAAAATGATTTTTTTCCACCATAGAATCATTTTACATGCTATAATTCGACCGTTTTCATGATTTTTATCAACATACAAAAATTTGAGTTTTTTTTTGTAAAATTTTCGATATACTATACTATGACGTTTTTTTCTAAAATTTTCTAACATTTCACGAAATGACTTTTTCCACCATAGAATAATTTTACATGCTGTAATATAACTGTTTTCATGACTTTTTTCAACATCAAAAAAATTTGACATTTTCATCGAAAAATTTCGACATACTATACTATGACGTTTTTTTCTAAAATTTTCTAACATTTCACGAAATGACTTTTTTCCACCATAGATTCATTTTACAAGCTATAATATTACTGTTTTCATGATTTTTATCAACATACAAAAATTTGACGTTTTTATTGTAAAATATTCAACATACTATACCATGTCGTTTTTTTGTAAAATTTTTCAACATTCGATAAAATGACTTTTTTTCCACCATAGAATCATTTTACATGCTATAATACGACCATTTTCATGATTTTTTTCAACATCTAAAAATTTTGACGTTTTCATCGAAAAATTTCGACATACTATACTATGACGTTTTTTTGTAAAATTTTCCAACATTTCACGAAATGAATTTTTTCCACCATAGAATCATTTTACAAGCTATAATACGACCATTTTCATGATTTTTTTCAACATCAAAAAAATTTGACGATTTCATCGAAAGATTTCGACATACTATACTATGACGTTTTTTTCTAAAATTTTCCAACATTTCACAAAATGACTTTTTTCCACCATAGATTCATTTTACAAGCTATAATATTACTGTTTTCATGATTTTTATCAACATACAAAAATTTGACGTTTTTATTGTAAAATATTCAACATACTATACCATGTCGTTTTTTTGTAAAATTTTTCAACATTCGATAAAATGACTTTTTTTCCACCATAGAATCATTTTACATGCTATAATACGACCATTTTCATGATTTTTTTCAACATCTAAAAATTTTGACGTTTTCATCGAAAAATTTCGACATACTATACTATGACGTTTTTTTGTAAAATTTTCCAACATTTCACGAAATGATTTTTTTCCACCATAGAATCATTTTACATGCTATAATATGACCGTTTCCATGATTTTTTTAAACATATAAAAATTTGAAGTTTTTTTTCGTAAAATTTTAAACATACTATACTATGACGTTTTTTTCTAAAATTTTCCAACATTTCACGAAATGAATTTTTTCCACCATAGAATCATTTTACAAGCTATAATACGACCATTTTCATGATTTTTTTCAACATCAAAAAAATTTGACGATTTCATCGAAAGATTTCGACATACTATACTATGACTTTTTTTTGGAAAATTTTTCAACATTCGATAAAATGATTTTTTTCCACCATAGAATCATTTTACATGCTATAATACGACCGTTTTCATGATTTTTTTCAACATCAAAAAAATTTGACGTTTTTATTGTAAAATTTTCAACATACTATACTATGACGTTTTTTTGTAAAATTTTTCAACATTTGATAAAATGACTTTTTTCCATCATAGAATCATTTTACATGCTATAATATGACTGTTTTCATGATTTTTTTCAACATACAAAAATTTGACGTTTTCATCGAAAAATTTCGACATACTATACTATGACGTTTTTTTCTAAAATTTTCCAACATTTCACGAAATGAATTTTTTCCACCATAGAATCATTTTACATGCTATAATACGACCATTTTCATGATTTTTTTCAACATCTAAAAATTTTGACGTTTTCATCGAAAAATTTCGACATACTATACTATGACGTTTTTTTGTAAAATTTTCCAACATTTCACGAAATGATTTTTTTCCACCATAGAATCATTTTACATGCTATAATATGACCGTTTCCATGATTTTTTTCAACATACAAAAATTTGACGTTTTTATTGTAAAATTTCGACATACTATACTATGACGTTTTTTTGTAAAATTTTTCAACATTCGTTAAAATGATTTTTTTCCACCATAGAATCATTTTACATGCTATAATTCGACCGTTTTCATGATTTTTATCAACATACAAAAATTTGAGGTTTTTTTTTGTAAAATATTCGACATACTATACTATGACGTTTTTTTCTAAAATTTTCCAACATTTCACGAAATGACTTTTTTTCACCATAGATTCATTTTTACAAGCTATAATATTACTGTTTTCATGATTTTTATCAACATACAAAAATTTGACGTTTTTATTGTAAAATATTCAACATACTATACCATGTCGTTTTTTTGTAAAATTTTTCAACATTCGATAAAATGACTTTTTTTCCACCATAGAATCATTTTACATGCTATAATATTGCTGTTTTCATGATTTTTATCAACATCAAAAAAATTTGACGTTTTCATCGAAAAATTTCGACATGCTATACTATGACGTTTTTTTGTAAAATTTTTCAACATTCGATAAAATGACTTTTTCCACCATAGAATCATTTTACATGCTATAATACGACCATTTTCATGATTTTTTTCAACATCTAAAAATTTTGACGTTTTCATCGAAAAATTTCGACATACTATACTATGACGTTTTTTTGTAAAATTTTCCAACATTTCACGAAATAACTTTTTTCCACCATAGAATAATTTTACATGCTGTAATACAACTGTTTTCATGACTTTTTTCAACATAAAAAAAATTTGACGTTTTCATCGAAAAATTTCGACATACTATACTATGACGTTTTTTTCTAAAATTTTCCAACATTTCACGAAATGACTTTTTTTCACCATAGATTCATTTTACAAGCTATAATATTACTGTTTTCATGATTTTTATCAACATACAAAAATTTGACGTTTTTATTGTAAAATATTCAACATACTATACCATGTCGTTTTTTTGTAAAATTTTTCAACATTCGATAAAATGACTTTTTTTCCACCATAGAATCATTTTACATGCTATAATACGACCATTTTCTTGATTTTTTTCAACATCTAAAAATTTTGACGTTTTCATCGAAAAATTTCGACATACTATACTATGACGTTTTTTTCTAAAATTTTCTAACATTTCACGAAATGACTTTTTTCCACCATAGAATAATTTTACATGCCATAATACGACCATTTTCATGATTTTTTTCAACATCAAAAAAATTTGACGTTTCTATTGTAAAATTTTCAACATACTATATTATGACGTTTTTTTTGTAAAATTTTTCAACATTCGATAAAATGACTTTTTTCCACCATAGATTCATTTTACATGCTTTAATATGACTGTTTTCAGGATTTTTTTTAACATACAAAAATTTGACATTTTCATCGAAAAATTTCGACATACTATACTATGATGTTTTTTTCTAAATTTTTCCAACATTTCACGAAATGACTTTTTTCCACCATAGAATCATTTTACATGCTATAATACGACCATTTTCATGATTTTTTTCAACATCAAAAAAATTTGACGATTTCATCGAAAGATTTCGACATACTATAGTATGACGTTTTTTTCTAAAATTTTCCAACATTTCACGAAATGACTTTTTTTCACCATAGATTCATTTTACAAGCTATAATATTACTGTTTTCATGATTTTTATCAACATACAAAAATTTGACGTTTTTATTGTAAAATATTCAACATACTATACCATGTCGTTTTTTTGTAAAATTTTTCAACATTCGATAAAATGACTTTTTTTTCCACCATAGAATCATTTTACATGCTATAATACGACCGTTTTCATGATTTTTTTCAACATCAAAAAAATTTGACGTTTTTATTGTAAAATTTTCAACATACTATACTATGACTTTTTTTTGTAAAATTTTTCAACATTTGATAAAATGACTTTTTTCCATCATAGAATCATTTTACATGCTATAATATTACTGTTTTCATGATTTTTTTCAACATACAAAAATTTGACGTTTTCATCGAAAAATTTCGACATACTATACAATGACGTTTTTTTCTAAAATTTTCTAACATTTCACGAAATGACTTTTTTCCACCATAGAATAATTTTACATGCTGTAATACAACTGTTTTCATGACTTTTTTCAACATCAAAAAAATTTGACGTTTTCATCGAAAAATTTCGACATACTATACTATGACGTTTTTTTCTAAAATTTTCTAACATTTCACGAAATGACTTTTTTCCACCATAGAATAATTTTACATGCTATAATACGACCATTTTCATGATTTTTTTCAACATCTAAAAATTTTGACGTTTTCATCGAAAAATTTCGACATACTATACTATGACGTTTTTTTCTAAAATTTTTCAACATTCGATAAAATGTCTTTTTTCCACCATAGAATCATTTTAGAAGCTATAATATTACTGTTTTCATGATTTTTATCAACATACAAAAATTTGACGTTTTTATTGTAAAATATTTAACATACTATACCATGTCGTTTTTTTGTAAAATTTTTCAACATTTGATAAAATGACTTTTTTCCATCATAGAATCATTTTACAAGCTATAATATGACTGTTTTCATGATTTTTTTCAACATACAAAAATTTTACGTTTTCATCGAAAAATTTCGACATACTATACCATGTCGTTTTTTTGTAAAATTTTCCAACATTTCACGAAATGACTTTTTTCCACCATAGAATCATTTTACAAGCTATAATACGACCATTTTCATGATTTTTTTCAACATCAAAAAAATTTGTTGATTTCATCGAAAGATTTCGACATACTATACTATGACGTTTTTTTCTAAAATTTTCCAACATTTCACGAAATGACTTTTTTCCACCATAGATTCCTTTTACAAGCTATAATATGACTGTTTTCATGATTTTTATCAACATACAAAAATTTGACGTTTTTATTGTAAAATATTCAACATACTATACCATGTTGTTTTTTTGTAAAATTTTTCAACATTCGATAAAATGACTTTTTTTCCACCATAGAATCATTTTACATGCTATAATACGACCATTTTCATGATTTTTTTCAACATCTAAAAATTTTGACGTTTTCATCGAAAAATTTCGACATACTATACTATGACGTTTTTTTGTAAAATTTTCCAACATTTCACGAAATGATTTTTTTCCACCATAGAACCATTTTACATGCTATAATATGACCGTTTCCATGATTTTTATCAACATACAAAAATTTGACGTTTTTATTGTAAAATTTCGACATACTATACTATGACGTTTTTTTGTAAAATTTTTCAACATTCGATAAAATGATTTTTTTCCACCATAAAATCATTTTACATGCTATAATTCGACCGTTTTCATGATTTTTATCAACATACAAAAATTTGAGGTTTTTTTTGTAAAATATTCGACATACTATACTATGACGTTTTTTTCAAAAATTTTCTAACATTTCACGAAATGACTTTTTCCACCATAGAATAATTTTACATGCTGTAATACAACTGTTTTCATGACTTTTTTCAACATAAAAAAAATTTGACGTTTTCATCGAAAAATTTCGACATGCTATACTATGACGTTTTTTTGTAAAATTTTTCAACATTCGATAAAATGACTTTTTCCACCATAGAATCATTTTACAAGCTATAATATTACTGTTTTCATGATTTTTTTCAACATACAAAAATTTGACGTTTTCATCAAAAAATTTCGACATACTATACTATGATGTTTTTTTCTAAAATTTTCCAACATTTCACGAAATGACTTTTTTCCACCATAGAATCATTTTACAAGCTTAATATTACTGTTTTCATGATTTTTATCAACATACAAAAATTTGACGTTTTTATTGTAAAATATTCAACATACTATACTATGACGTTTTTTTGTAAAATTTTTCAACATTCGATAAAATGACTTTTTTTCCACCATAGAATCATTTTACATGCTATAATACGACCATTTTCATGATTTTTTTCAACATCTAAAAATTTTGACGTTTTCATCGAAAAATTTCGACATACTATACTATGACGTTTTTTTTGTAAAATTTTCCAACATTTCACTAAATGATTTTTTTCCACCATAGAATCATTTTACATGCTATAATATGACCGTTTCCATGATTTTTTTCAACATACAAAAATTTGACGTTTTTATTGTAAAATATTCAACATACTATACCATGTCGTTTTTTTGTAAAATTTTTCAACATTCGATAAAATGACTTTTTTTCCACCATAGAATCATTTTACATGCTATAATACGACCATTTTCATGATTTTTTTCAACATCTAAAAATTTTGACGTTTTCATCGAAAAATTTCGACATACTATACTATGACGTTTTTTCCTAAAATTTTCTAACATTTCACGAAATGACTTTTTCCACCATAGAATCATTTTATATGCTATAATACGACCATTTTCATGATTTTTTTCAACATCAAAAAAATTTGACGATTTCATCGAAAGATTTCGACATGCTATACTATGACGTTTTTTTTTTGGAAAATTTTTCAGCATTCGAAAAAATGATTTTTTTCCACCATAGATTCATTTTACAAGCTATAATATGACTGTTTTCATGATTTTTATCAACATACAAAAATTTGAGGGTTTTTTTTGTAAAATATTCGACATACTATACTATGACGTTTTTTTCTAAAATTTTCTAACATTTCACGAAATGACTTTTTTTCCACCATAGAATAATTTTACATGCTGTAATACAACTGTTTTCATGACTTTTTTCAACATCAAAAAAATTTGACGTTTTCATCGAAAAATTTCGACATACTATACTATGACGTTTTTTTCTAAAATTTTCCAACATTTCACGAAATGATTTTTTTCCACCATAGAATAATTTTACATGCTGTAATACAACTGTTTTCATGATTTTTATCAACATCAGAAAAATTTGACGATTTCATCGAAAGATTTTCGACATACTATACTATGACGTTTTTTTTGGAAAATTTTTCAGCATTCGAAAAAATGATTTTTTTCCACCATAGAATCATTTGACATGCTATAATACTGCTGTTTTCATGATTTTTATCAACATACAAAAATTTGACGTTTTTATTGTAAAATATTCAACATACTATACCATGTCGTTTTTTTGTAAAATTTTTCAACATTCGATAAAATGACTTTTTTTCCACCATAGAATCATTTTACATGCTATAATACGACCGTTTTCATGATTTTTTTCAACATCAAAAAAATTTGACGTTTTTATTGTAAAATTTTCAACATACTATACTATGACGTTTTTTTGTAAAATTTTTCAACATTTGATAAAATGACTTTTTTCCACCATAGAATAATTTTACATGCTATAATATGACTGTTTTCATGATTTTTTTCAACATACAAAAATTTGACGTTTTCATCGAAAAATTTCGACATACTATACTATGACGTTTTTTTCTAAAATTTTCCAACATTTCACGAAATGAATTTTTTCCACCATAGAATCATTTTACAAGCTATAATACGACCATTTTCATGATTTTTTTCAACATCAAAAAAATTTGTTGATTTCATCGAAAGATTTCGACATACTATACTATGACGTTTTTTGTAAAATTTTTCAACATTCGATAAAATGACTTTTTTTCCACCATAGAATCATTTTACATGCTATAATACGACCATTTTCATGATTTTTTTCAACATCTAAAAATTTTGACGTTTTCATCGAAAAATTTCGACATACTATACTATGACGTTTTTTTGTAAAATTTTCCAACATTTCACGAAATGATTTTTTTCCACCATAGAATAATTTTACATGCAATAATATGACCGTTTCAATGATTTTTTTCAACATAAAAAAATTTTACGTTTTTATTGTAACAATTTTCAACATCCTATACTATGACGTTTTTTTGTAAAATTTTTCAACATTTGATAAAGTTATTTTTTTCCACCATAGATTCATTTTACAAGCTATAATATGACTGTTTTCATGATTTTTTTCAACATACAAAAATTTGAGGGTTTTTCTTGTAAAATATTCGACATACTATACTATGACGTTTTTTTCTAAAATTTTCTAACATTTCACGAAATGACTTTTTTCCACCATAGAATAATTTTACATGCTGTAATACAACTGTTTTCATGACTTTTTTCAACATAAAAAAAATTTGACGTTTTCATCGAAAAATTTCGACATACTATACTATGACGTTTTTTTCTAAAATTTTCCAACATTTCACGAAATGACTTTTTTTCACCATAGATTCATTTTAAAAGCTATAATATTACTGTTTTCATGATTTTTATCAACATACAAAAATTTGACGTTTTTATTGTAAAATATTCAACATACTATACCATGACGTTTTTTTGTAAAATTTTTCAACATTCGTTAAAATGATTTTTTTCCACCATAGAATCATTTTACATGCTATAATACGACCGTTTTCATGATTTTTATCAACATACAAAAATTTGAGGTTTTTTTTGTAAAATATTCGACATACTATACTATGACGTTTTTTTCTAAAATTTTCCAACATTTCACGAAATGACTTTTTTTCACCATAGATTCATTTTACAAGCTATAATATTACTGTTTTCATGATTTTTATCAACATACAAAAATTTGACGTTTTTATTGTAAAATATTCAACATACTATACCATGTCGTTTTTTTGTAAAATTTTTCAACATTCGATAAAATGACTTTTTTTCCACCATAGAATCATTTTACATGCTATAATATTGCTGTTTTCATGATTTTTATCAACATCAAAAAAATTTGACGTTTTCATCGAAAAATTTCGACATGCTATACTATGACGTTTTTTTGTAAAATTTTTCAACATTCGATAAAATGACTTTTTCCACCATAGATTCATTTTACATGCTATAATACGACCATTTTCATGATTTTTTTCAACATCTAAAAATTTTGACGTTTTCATCGAAAAATTTCGACATACTATACTATGACGTTTTTTTGTAAAATTTTCCAACATTTCACGAAATGATTTTTTTCCACCATAGAATCATTTTACAAGCTATAATATGACTGTTTTCATGATTTTTTTCAACATACAAAAATTTGAGGGTTTTTTTGTAAAATATTCGACATACTATACTATGATGTTTTTTTCTAAAATTTTCTAACATTTCACGAAATGACTTTTTTCCACCATAGAATCATTTTACATGCTGTAATACAACTGTTTTCATGACTTTTTTCAACATAAAAAAAATTTGACGTTTTCATCGAAAAATTTCGACATACTATACTATGACGTTTTTTTCTAAAATTTTCCAACATTTCACGAAATGACTTTTTTTCACCATAGATTCACTTTACAAGCTATAATATTACTGTTTTCATGATTTTTATCAACATACAAAAATTTGACGTTTTTATTGTAAAATATTCAACATACTATACCATGTCGTTTTTTTCTAAAATTTTTCAACATTCGATAAAATGACTTTTTTTCCACCATAGAATCATTTTACATGCTATAATACGACCGTTTTCATGATTTTTTTCAACATCAAAAAAATTTGACGTTTTTATTGTAAAATTTTCAACATACTATACTATGACGTTTTTTTGTGAAATTTTTCAACATTTGATAAAATGACTTTTTTCCATCATAGAATCATTTTACATGCTATAATATGACTGTTTTCATGATTTTTTTCAACATACAAAAATTTGACGTTTTCATCGAAAAATTTCGACATACTATACTATGACGTTTTTTTCTAAAATTTTCTAACATTTCACGAAATGACTTTTTTCCACCATAGAATCATTTTACATGCTGTAATACAACTGTTTTCATGACTTTTTTCAACATCAAAAAAATTTGACGTTTTCATCGAAAAATTTCGACATACTATACGATGACGTTTTTTTCTAAAATTTTCCAACATTTCACGAAATGACTTTTTTCCACCATAGATTAATTTTACAAGCTATAATATTACTGTTTTCATGATTTTTATCAACATACAAAAATTTGAGGTTTTTTTTGTAAAATATTCGACATACTATACTATGACGTTTTTTTCTAAAATTT
This sequence comes from Pterois miles, assembly GCA_947000775.1. Lineage (NCBI taxonomy): Eukaryota > Metazoa > Chordata > Actinopteri > Perciformes > Scorpaenidae > Pterois > Pterois miles. The sequence goes on from CAMQGK010000549.1 coordinate 473,104, forward strand.
TCTAACATTTCACGAAATGACTTTTTCCACCATAGAATAATTTTACATGCTGTAATACAACTGTTTTCATGACTTTTTTCAACATCAAAAAAATTTGACGTTTTCATCGAAAAATTTCGACATACTATACTATGACGTTTTTTTGTAAAATTTTTCAACATTCGATGAAATGTCTTTTTTCCACCATAGATTCATTTTAGAAGCTATAATATTACTGTTTTCATGATTTTTATCAACATACAAAAATTTGACGTTTTTATTGTAAAATATTCAACATACTATACCATGTCGTTTTTTTGTAAAATTTTTCAACATTCGATAAAATGACTTTTTTCCATCATAGAATCATTTTACATGCTATAATATGACTGTTTTCATGATTTTTTTCAACATACAAAAATTTTACGTTTTCATCGAAAAATTTCGACATACTATACCATGTCGTTTTTTTGTAAAATTTTCCAACATTTCACGAAATGACTTTTTTCCACCATAGAATCATTTTACAAGCTATAATATTACTGTTTTCATGATTTTTATCAACATACAAAAATTTGACGTTTTTATTGTAAAATATTCAACATACTATACTATGACGTTTTTTTGTAAAATTTTTCAACATTCGATAAAATGATTTTTTTCCACCATAGAATCATTTTACATGCTATAATTCGACCGTTTTCATGATTTTTATCAACATACAAAAATTTGAGTTTTTTTTTGTAAAATTTTCGATATACTATACTATGACTTTTTTTTCTAAAATTTTCTAACATTTCACGAAATGACTTTTTCCACCATAGAATAATTTTACATGCTGTAATATAACTGTTTTCATGACTTTTTTAAACATCAAAAAAATTTGACATTTTCATCGAAAAATTTCGACATACTATACAATGACGTTTTTTTCTAAAATTTTCTAACATTTCACGAAATGACTTTTTTCCACCATAGATTCATTTTACAAGCTATAATATTACTGTTTTCATGATTTTTATCAACATACAAAAATTTGACGTTTTTATTGTAAAATATTCAACATACTATACCATGTCGTTTTTTTGTAAAATTTTTCAACATTCGATAAAATGACTTTTTTTCCACCATAGAATCATTTTACATGCTATAATACGACCATTTTCATGATTTTTTTCAACATCTAAAAATTTTGACGTTTTCATCGAAAGATTTCGACATACTATACTATGACGTTTTTTTTCTAAAATTTTCCAACATTTCACGAAATGAATTTTTTCCACCATAGAATCATTTTACAAGCTATAATACGACAATTTTCATGATTTTTTTCAACATCAAAAAAATTTGACGATTTCATCGAAAGATTTCGACATACTATACTATGACGTTTTTTTCTAAAATTTTCCAACATTTCACAAAATGACTTTTTTCCACCATAGATTCATTTTACAAGCTATAATATTACTGTTTTCATGATTTTTATCAACATACAAAAATTTGACGTTTTTATTGTAAAATATTCAACATACTATACCATGTCGTTTTTTTGTAAAATTTTTCAACATTCGATAAAATGACTTTTTTTCCACCATAGAATCATTTTACATGCTATAAAACGACCATTTTCATGATTTTTTTCAACATCTAAAAATTTTGACGTTTTCATCGAAAAATTTCGACATACTATACTATGACGTTTTTTTGTAAAATTTTCCAACATTTCACGAAATGATTTTTTTCCACCATAGAATCATTTTACATGCTATAATATGACCGTTTCCATGATTTTTTTAAACATATAAAAATTTAAGTTTTTTTTCGCAAAATTTTAAACATACTATACTATGACGTTTTTTTCTAAAATTTTCCAACATTTCACGAAATGAATTTTTTCCACCATAGAATCATTTTACAAGCTATAATACGACCATTTTCATGATTTTTTTCAACATCAAAAAAACTTGACGATTTCATCGAAAGATTTCGACATACTATACTATGACTTTTTTTTGGCAAATTTTTCAACATTCGATAAAATGATTTTTTTCCACCATAGAATCATTTTACATGCTATAATACGACCGTTTTCATGATTTTTTTCAACATCAAAAAAATTTGACGTTTTTATTGTAAAATTTTCAACATACTATACTATGACGTTTTTTTGTAAAATTTTTCAACATTTGATAAAATGACTTTTTTCCATCATAGAATCATTTTACATGCTATAATATTACTGTTTTCATGATTTTTTTCAACATACAAAAATTTGACGTTTTCATCGAAAAATTTCGACATACTATACTATGACGTTTTTTTCTAAAATTTTCCAACATTTCACGAAATGAATTTTTTCCACCATAGAATCATTTTACATGCTATAATACGACCATTTTCATGATTTTTTTCAACATCTAAAAATTTTGACGTTTTCATCGAAAAATTTCGACATACTATACTATGACGTTTTTTTGTAAAATTTTCCAACATTTCACTAAATGATTTTTTTCCACCATAGAATCATTTTACATGCTATAATACGACCATTTTCATGATTTTTTTCAACATCAAAAAAATTTGACGATTTCATCGAAAGATTTCGACATACTATAGTATGACGTTTTTTTCTAAAATTTTCCAACATTTCACGAAATGACTTTTTTTTCCACCATAGAATCATTTTACATGCTATAATATTACTGTTTTCATGATTTTTTTCAACATACAAAAATTTGACGTTTTTTTTCATCGAAAAATTTCGACATACTATACAATGACGTTTTTTTCTAAAATTTTCTAACATTTCACGAAATGACTTTTTTCCACCATAGAATAATTTTACATGCTGTAATACAACTGTTTTCATGACTTTTTTCAACATCAAAAAAATTTGACGTTTTCATCGAAAAATTTCGACATACTATACGATGACGTTTTTTTCTAAAATTTTCTAACATTTCACGAAATGACTTTTTTTCCACCATAGAATAATTTTACATGCTATAATACGACCATTTTCATGATTTTTTTCAACATCTAAAAATTTTGACGTTTTCATCGAAAAATTTCGACATACTATACTATGACGTTTTTTTCTAAAATTTTTCAACATTCGATAAAATGTCTTTTTTCCACCATAGAATCATTTTAGAAGCTATAATATTACTGTTTTCATGATTTTTATCAACATACAAAAATTTGACGTTTTTATTGTAAAATATTTAACATACTATACCATGTCGTTTTTTTGTAAAATTTTTCAACATTTGATAAAATGACTTTTTTCCATCATAGAATCATTTTACATGCTATAATGACTGTTTTCATGATTTTTTTCAACATACAAAAATTTTACGTTTTCATCGAAAAATTTCGACATACTATACCATGTCGTTTTTTTTAAAAATTTTTTAAAATATTTTTCCAACATTTCATCGAAATGAGTTTTTTCCACCATAGAATCATTTTACAAGCTATAATACGACCATTTTCATGATTTTTTTCAACATCAAAAAAATTTGTTGATTTCATCGAAAGATTTCGACATACTATACTATGACGTTTTTTTCTAAAATTTTCCAACATTTCACGAAATGACTTTTTTCCACCATAGATTCCTTTTACAAGCTATAATATGACTGTTTTCATGATTTTTATCAACATACAAAAATTTGACGTTTTTATTTTAAAATATTCAACATACTATACCATGTTGTTTTTTTGTAAAATTTTTCAACATTCGATAAAATGACTTTTTTTCCACCATAGAATCATTTTACATGCTATAATACGACCATTTTCATGATTTTTTTCAACATCTAAAAATTTTGACGTTTTCATCGAAAAATTTCGACATACTATACTATGACGTTTTTTTATAAAATTTTCCAACATTTCACGAAATGATTTTTTTCCACCATAGAACCATTTTACATGCTATAATATGACCGTTTCCATGATTTTTATCAACATACAAAAATTTGACGTTTTTATTGTAAAATTTCGACATACTATACTATGACGTTTTTTTGTAAAATTTTTCAACATTCGATAAAATGATTTTTTTCCACCATAAAATCATTTTACATGCTATAATTCGACCGTTTTCATGATTTTTATCAACATACAAAAATTTGAGGGTTTTTTTGTAAAATATTCGACATACTATACTATGACGTTTTTTTCAAAAATTTTCTAACATTTCACGAAATGACTTTTTCCACCATAGAATAATTTTACATGCTGTAATACAACTGTTTTCATGACTTTTTTCAACATAAAAAAAATTTGACGTTTTCATCGAAAAATTTCGACATGCTATACTATGACGTTTTTTTGTAAAATTTTTCAACATTCGATAAAATGACTTTTTCCACCATAGAATCATTTTACAAGCTATAATATTACTGTTTTCATGATTTTTTTCAACATACAAAAATTTGACGTTTTCATCGAAAAATTTCGACATACTATACTATGATGTTTTTTTCTAAAATTTTCCAACATTTCACGAAATGACTTTTTTCCACCATAGAATCATTTTACAAGCTATATTACTGTTTTCATGATTTTTATCAACATACAAAAATTTGACGTTTTTATTGTAAAATATTCAACATACTATACTATGACGTTTTTTTGTAAAATTTTTCAACATTCGATAAAATGACTTTTTTTCCACCATAGAATCATTTTACATGCTATAATACGACCATTTTCATGATTTTTTTCAACATCTAAAAATTTTGACGTTTTCATCGAAAAATTTCGACATACTATACTATGACGTTTTTTTGTAAAATTTTCCAACATTTCACTAAATGATTTTTTTCCACCATAGAATCATTTTACATGCTATAATATGACCGTTTCCATGATTTTTTTCAACATACAAAAATTTGACGTTTTTATTGTAAAATTTCGACATACTATACTATGACGTTTTTTTGTAAAATTTTTCAACATTCGTTAAAATGATTTTTTTCCACCATAGAATCATTTTACATGCTATAATACTGCTGTTTTCATGATTTTTATCAACATACAAAAATTTGAGGTTTTTTTTGTAAAATATTCGACATACTATACTATGACGTTTTTTTCTAAAATTTTCTAACATTTCACGAAATGACTTTTTTCCACCATAGATTCATTTTACAAGCTATGATATGACTGTTTTCAGGATTTTTTTCAACATACAAAAATTTGACGTTTTTATTGTAAAATATTCGACATACTAATGACGTTTTTTTCTAAAATTTTCTAACATTTCACGAAATGACTTTTTTCCACCATAGAATAATTTTACATGCTGTAATACAACTGTTTTCATGACTTTTTTCAACATCAAAAAAATTTGACGTTTTCATCGAAAAATTTCGACATACTATACTATGACGTTTTTTTGTAAAATTTTTCAACATTTGATAAAATGACTTTTTTCCATCATAGAATCATTTTACATGCTATAATATGACTGTTTTCATGATTTTTTTCAACATACAAAAATTTGACGTTTTCATCGAAAAATTTCGACACACTATACTATGACGTTTTTTTGTAAAATTTTCCAACATTTCAGTAAATGATTTTTTTCCACCATAGAATCATTTTACATGCTATAATATGACCGTTTCCATGATTTTTTTCAACATACAAAAATGTAAGGTTTTTTTGGTAAAATTTTCGATATACTATACTATGACGTTTTTTTGTAAAATTTTTCAACATTTCACGAAATGACGTTTTTCCACCATAGAATCATTTTACATGCTATAATACGACCATTTTCATGATTTTTATCAACATACAAAAATTTGAGGTTTTTTATGTAAAATATTCGACATACTATACTATGACGTTTTTTTCTAAAATTTTCTAACATTTCACGAAATGACTTTTTCCACCATAGAATAATTTTACATGCTGTAATACAACTGTTTTCATGTTTTTTTTCAACATCAAAAAAATTTGACATTTTCATCGAAAAATTTCAACATACTAGTTTTTTTGTAAAATTTCTCAACATTCAATAAAATGGCATTTCACGAAATGACTTTTTTTGTCGTAAAAGTCATTTAAAAAGTCATAGTATAATATGTCGAAAAAAGTCACAGTATAGTATATCGAAAAAGTTACTAAAAAAATAAAAAAAAAAAAAGTCATAGTACAGTAGATTGAAAAAAGTCATATAGTATGTCGGAAAAAGTCAGAGTACAGTACGTCGAAAAAAGTCAGTGTATAGTATGTCGAAAAAGTAACTAAAAGTCATAGTATAGTATGTCGAAAAAGTAAGTAAAAAAGTCAGTACAGTATTTCGAAAAAGTCATAGTATAGTATGTTGAAAAAGTCATAGTATAGTACATCGAAAAAGTCATAGTATATTATGTCGAAAAAGTCATAGTATAGTATGTCGAAAAAGTCATAGTATAGTATGTCAAATCATACATTTAAAAAGTCATAGTATAGTATGTCGAAAAAAGTCATAGTATAGTACGTCGAATAATACATTTAAAAAGTCATAGTGTAGTATGTCGAAAAATTTCATAGTATAGTATGTTGAAAAAGTAACTAAAAGTCAGTATAGTATGTCGAAAAAAGTCATAGTATATTATGTTGAAAAAAGTCATGGTATAGTATGTCGCAAAAGTCACGAAAAAAGTCAGAATAGTATGTTGAAAAAGTCAATAGTATGTCGAAAAAAATAAAAAAAAAATAAAAAAAAAAAAAAAAAGTATAGTATGCTGAAAAATGTCATAGTATAGTACGTCGAAAAAACTCATAGCATAGTATGTCGCAAAAAAGTCAGTATAGTATGTCGAAAAAAGTCATTCAGAAAGTCATAGTATAGTATGTCGAAAAAAGTCAGTATAGTATGTCGAAAAAAAGTCTTAGTATAGTATGTTGGAAAAAAAATTGTGTAGTATGTCGTAAAACGTCAGAATTGTATGTCTACAAAAGTCAGCAAATATGACGGAAAAAGTCATAGTATAGCATGTCAATAAATGTAGTAGTATAACAAGTCGATAAATGTAGTAGTATAGCAAGTCAATAAATGTAGTAGTATAGCATGTCGATAAATGTAGTGGTATAACATGTCGATAAACGTAGTAGTACAGTATGTGGATAAACGTAGTAGTACAGTATGTGGATGAACGTAGTAGTACAGTATGTGGATAAACGTAGTAGTACAGTATGTGGATAAATGTGGTAGTACAGTATGTGGATAAACGTAGTAGTACAGTATGTGGATAAACGTAGTAGTACAGTATGTGGATAAACGTGGTAGTACAGTATGTGGATAAACGTAGTACAGTATGTGGATAAACGTAGTAGTACAGTATGTGGATAAACGTGGTAGTACAGTATGTGGATAAATGTAGTACAGTATGTGGATAAACGTGGTAGTACAGTATGTGGATAAACGTGGTAGTACAGTATGTGGATAAACGTGGTACAGTATGTGGATAAACGTAGTAGTACAGTATGTGGTTGCGTATTGACACACAAGTTAAGTTCATCTGATTTAAAATTCACAAAAAGATAAAGAATTCGGAAAAAAAAACGTAAAACTAATCCCAAACACACGTTAGTGTTACGTGATCACACGTGAGGTCAGTGATTGATCAGGTCGGTGATCGGTGAGGTCGGTGATCGGTCAGGTCGGTGATCGCTCAGGTCGGTGAACGGTTAGATCGGTTAGATCGGTGATCGGTCAGGTCTGTGATCGGTTAGATCGGTGATCGGTCAGGTCGGTGATCAGTTAGATCGGTGATCGGTCAGGTCGGTGATCGCTCAGGTCGGTGATTGCTCAGGTCGGTGATCGGTTAGATCGGTGATCGGTCAGGTCGGTGATCAATTAGGTCGGTGATCGGTTAGATTGGTGATCAGTCACATCGGTGATCGGTCACATCGGTGATCGGTCAGATCGGTTAGTTCGGTTAGGTCGGTCAGGTCGGTGATCACTCAGGTCAGTGTTCAATTGGTCAGGTCGGTGATCGGTCATGTCGGTGATCAGTCAGGTCAGTCAGGTCTGTGATCGGTTAGGTCGGTGATCGGTCATGTCGGTGATCAGTCAGGTCAGTCAGGTCTGTGATCGGTTAGGTCGGTGATCGGTCAGGTCGGTGATCGCTCAGGTCGGTGATCGATTAGGTCGATGATCGGTCAGGTCGGTGTTCGGTTAGGTCGGTGATCGGTCAGGTCGGTTAGGTCAGTGTTCGATTAGCTCGGTGATCGGTCAGGTCGGTGATCGGTTAGGTCGGTGATCGGTCAGGTCGGTGATCGGTCAGGTCGGTGATCGGTCACGTCGGTGATCGGTCAGGTCGGTGATCGGTCAGTTCGGTGATCGGTCACGTCGGTGATCGGTTAGGTCGGTCAGGTCGGAGATCGGTGATCGGTCAGGTCGGTTAGGTTGGTGTTCGATTAGGTCGGTGATCGGTTAGGTCGGTGTTCGGTTAGGTCGGTGATCGGTCAGGTTGGTGTTCGATTAGGTCGGTGATCGGTTAGGTCGGTGTTCGATTAGGTCAGTGATCGGTCAGGTTGGTGTTCGATTAGGTCGGTGTTCGATTAGGTCGGTGATCGGTTAGGTCGGTGTTCGATTAGGTTGGTGATCGGTCAGGTTGGTGTTCGATTAGGTCAGTGTTCGATTAGGTCGGTGAACGGTTAGGTCGGTGTTCGATTAGGTCGGTTATTGGTTAGGTCGGTGATCGGTCAGGTCGGTGATCAGTCAGGTCGTTATCGGTCAGGTCGGTTAGCTTGGTGTTCGGTGATCGGTCAGGTCGGTGATCGGTTAGGTCGGTCAGGTCGGAGATCGGGTAGATCGGTGATCGGTCAGGTCGGTGATCGGTCAGGTCGGTGATCGGTCAGGTCGGTTAGGTCGGTGTTCGATTAGGTTGGTGATCGGTCAGGTCGGTGATCGGTCAGGTCGGTGATCGGTCAGGTCGGTTAGGTTTTATTATGGTATTAGGTGTATTAAGGTCGGTGAGTCGGTGTTCGATTAGGTCGGTGATTGGTCAGGTCGGTGATCGGTCAGGTCGGTGTTCGATTAGGTCGGTGATCGGTCAGGTCGGTGATCGGTCAGGTCGGTGTTCGGTTAGGTCGGTGTTCGGTCAGGTCGGTGATCAGTGATCGGTCACATCGGTAATCGGTCAGGTCGGTTAGGTCAGTGTTCGATTAGCTCGGTGATCGGTCAGGTCGGTGATCGATTAGGTCAGTGATCGCTCAGGTCGGTGATCGCTTAGGTCAGTGATCGGTCAGGTGGGTGATCGGTCAGGTCGGTGATCGATTAGTTCGGTGATCGGTTAGATTGTTGATCGGTCAAATCGGTGATCGTTAGGTTGGTTAGGTCAGTGTTCGATTAGCTCGGTGATCGGTCAGGTCGGTGATCGATTAGGTCGGTGATCGGTTAGGTCGGTGTTCGATTAGGTCGGTGATCGGTCAGGTTGGTGTTCGATTAGGTCAGTGTTCGATTAGGTCGGTGATCGGTTAGGTCGGTGTTCGATTAGGTCGGTGATCGGTCAGGTTGGTGTTCGATTAGGTCGGTGTTCGATTAGGTCGGTGATCGGTTAGGTCGGTGTTCGATTAGGTTGTGATCGGTCAGGTTGGTGTTCGATTAGGTCAGTGTTCGATTAGGTCGGTGAACGGTTAGGTCGGTGTTCGATTAGGTCGGTTATTGGTTAGGTCGGTGATCGGTCAGGTCGGTGATCAGTCAGGTCGTTATCGATAGGTCGGTTAGCTTGGTGTTCGGTGATCGGTCAGGTCGGTGATCGGTTAGGTCGGTCAGGTCGGAGATCGGGTAGATCGGTGATCGGTCAGGTCGGTGATCGATTAGGTCGGTGATCGCTCAGGTCGGTGATCGCTTAGGTCAGTGATCGGTCAGGTGGGTGATCGGTCAGGTCGGTGATCGATTAGTTCGGTGATCGGTTAGATTGTTGATCGGTCAAATCGGTGATCGTTAGGTTGGTTAGGTCAGTGTTCGATTAGCTCGGTGATCGGTCAGGTCGGTGATCGATTAGGTCGGTGATCAGTCAGGTCGGTGTTTGGTCAGGTCGGTGATCGGTCAGGTCGGTGATCGGTCAGTTCGGTGATCGGTCACGTCGGTGATCGGTTAGGTCGGTCAGGTCGGAGATCGGTGATCGGTCAGGTCGGTTAGGTTGGTGTTCGATTAGGTCGGTGATCGGTTAGGTCGGTGTTCGGTTAGGTCGGTGATCGGTCAGGTTGGTGTTCGATTAGGTCAGTGTTCGATTAGGTCGGTGATCGGTTAGGTCGGTGTTCGATTAGGTCAGTGATCGGTCAGGTCGGTGTTATTAGGTCGGTTCGATTAGGTCGGTGATCGGTTAGGTCGGTGTTCGATTAGGTTGGTGATCGGTCAGGTTGGTGTTCGATTAGGTCGGTGTTCGATTAGGTCGGTGAACGGTTAGGTCGGTGTTCGATTAGGTCGGTTATTGGTTAGGTCGGTGATCGGTCAGGTCGGTGATCAGTCAGGTCGTTATCGGTCAGGTCGGTTAGCTTGGTGTTCGGTGATCGGTCAGGTCGGTGATCGGTTAGGTCGGTCAGGTCGGAGATCGGGTAGATCGGTGATCGGTCAGGTCGGTGATCGGTCAGGTCGGTGATCGGTCAGGTCGGTTAGGTCGGTGTTCGATTAGGTTGGTGATCGGTCAGGTCGGTGATCGGTCAGGTCGGTGATCGGTCAGGTGGATCGGTTAGGTCGGTGTTCGATTAGGTCGGTGATCGGTCAGGTCGGTGATCGGTCAGGTCGGTGATCGGTCAGGTCGGTGATTGGTCAGGTCGGTGATCGGTCAGGTCGGTGTTCGATTAGTTCGGTGATCGGTCAGGTCGGTGATCGGTCAGGTCGGTGTTTGATTAGGTCGGTGATCGGTCAGGTTGGTGATCAGTGATCGGTCACATCGGTAATCGGTCAGGTCGGTTAGGTCAGTGTTCGATTAGCTCGGTGATCGGTCAGGTCGGTGATCGATTAGGTCAGTGATCGCTCAGGTCGGTGATCGCTTAGGTCAGTGATCGGTCAGGTGGGTGATCGGTCAGGTCGGTGATCGATTAGTTCGGTGATCGGTTAGATTGTTGATCGGTCAGGTCGGTGTTCGGTTAGGTTGGTTAGGTCAGTGTTCGATTAGCTCGGTGATCGGTCAGGTCGGTGATCGATTAGGTCGGTGATCGGTTAGGTCGGTAGTTCGATTAGGTCGGTGATCGGTCAGGTTGGTGTTCGATTAGGTCAGTGTTCGATTAGGTCGGTGATCGGTTAGGTCGGTGTTCGATTAGGTCGGTGATCGGTCAGGTTGGTGTTCGATTAGGTCAGTGTTCGATTAGGTCGGTGTTCGGTTAGGTCGGTGTTCGATTCAGGTTGTGATCGGTCAGGTTGGTGTTCGATTAGGTCGGTGTTCGATTAGGTCGGTGATCGGTTAGGTCGGTGTTCGATTAGGTCGGTTATTGGTTAGGTCGGTGATCGGTCAGGTCGGTGTTCAATCAGGTCGGTTATCGGTCAGGTCGGTTAGCTTGGTGTTCAGTGATCGGTCAGGTCGGTGATCGGTTAGGTCGGTTAGGTCGGTGTTCGGTTAGCTCGGTGATCGGTCAGGTCGGTGATCGATTAGGTCGGTGATCGCTCAGGTCGGTGATCGCTTAGGTCAGTGATCGGTCAGGTGGGTGATCGGTCAGGTCGGTGATCGATTAGTTCGGTGATCGGTTAGATTGTTGATCGGTCAAATCGGTGATCGTTAGGTTGGTTAGGTCAGTGTTCGATTAGCTCGGTGATCGGTCAGGTCGGTGATCGATTAGGTCGGTGATCGGTCAGGTCGGTGATCGGTCAGGTCGGTGTTTGGTCAGGTCGGTGATCGGTCAGGTCGGTGATCGGTCAGTTCGGTGATTGGTGATCGGTCAGGTCGGTTAGGTCAGTGTTCGATTAGCTCGGTGATCGGTCAGGACGGTGATCAGTCAGGTCGGTGATCGATTAGGTCGGTGATCGCTCAGGTCAGTGATCGCTGAGGTCGGTGATCGGTCAGGTCGGTGATCGATTAGTTCGGTGATCGGTTAGATTGGTGATCGGCCACATCGGTGATCATCAGGTCGGTGTTCGGTTAGGTTGGTTAGGTCAGTGTTCGATTAGCTCGGTGATCGTCAGTTCGGTGATCGGTGATCGGTCACATCGGTGATCGGTCAGATCGGTTAGGTCAGTGTTCAATTAGCTCGGTGATCGGTCAGGACGATGATCGGTCAGGTCGGTGATCGATTAGGTCGGTAATCGGTTAGGTCGGTGATCGGTTAGATCGGTGATCGATCAGGTCGGTGATCGATTAGGTCGGTGATCGGTCAGGTCGGTAATCGGTCAGGTCGGTGATCGGTCAGGTTGGTGATCGGTTAGATCGGTGATCGGTCAGGTCGGTGTTTGATTAGGTCGGTGATCGGTCAGTTCGGTGATCGGTGATCGGTCACATCGGTGATCAGTCAGGTCGGTTAGGTCAGTGTTCGATTAGCTCGGTGATCGGTCAGGACGGTGATCGGTCAGGTCGGTGATCGATTAGGTCGGTGATCGCTCAGGTCGGTGATCGGTCAGGTCGGTGATGAATTAGTTCGGTGATCGGTCACATCGGTGATCATCAGGTCGGTGTTCGGTTAGGTTGGTTAGGTCAGTGTTCGATTAGCTCGGTGATCGGTCAGGTCGGTGATCGGTTGGGTGGTGGTGGTGTGGTAGGTGGTTGGTGGTTAATTAGGTGGTGATGGTAGGTGTGACGGTAGGTGTGATCGGTAGGTGGTGATGGTTAGGTAGTGATGTAGGTCGGTGTTGATTAGGTGGTGATCGTTAGGTCGGTGATCGGTAGGTCGGTGATCGGTAGGTCGGTGATCGGTAGGTCGGTGATCGATCAGGTCGGTGATCGGTAGGTCGGTGATCGGTAGGTTGTTGGTCGGTGTTAATTAGGTCGGTGATCGGTAGGTCGGTGATCGATTAGGTCGGTGATCGGTATGTGGTGATCGATTAGGTGGTGATTGGTAGGTGGTGATGGTAGGTGGTTAGGTCGGTGTTCGATTAGGTCGGTGATCGGACAGGTCGGTGATCGATTAGGTCGGTGATCGATTAGTTGGTGATCGGTTAGATTGGTGATCGGTCAGGTCGTGATCGGTTAGATCAGTGATCGGTTAGATCGGTGATCGGTCAGGTCGGTGATCGGTCAGGTCGGTGATCGGTTAGATCGGTGATGGTAGTTCGGTGATAGTGATCGGTCACATCGGTAATCGGTAGGTCGGTTAGGTAGTGTTCGATTAGCTCGGTGATCGGTCAGGTAGTGATCAATTAGGTGAGTGTCGCTAGGTGGTGATCGCTTGGGTAGGGATGTAGGTGGGTGATCGGTAGGTCGGTGATCGATTGTTGGTGATCGGTTAGATTGGTGATCGGTCAGGTCGATGATCGGTTAGATCGGTGATCGTCAGGTCGGTGTTCGATTAGGTCGGTGATCGTTCAGGTCGGTGATCGTTCAGGTCGGTTAGGTCGGTGTTCGGTCAGGTCGGTGATCGGTCAGTTCGGTGATCGGTCACATCAGTGATCGGTCAGGTCGGTTAGGTCAGTGTTCGATTAGCTCGGTGATCGGTCAGGACGGTGATCAGTCAGGTCGGTGATTGATTAGGTCGGTGATCGCTCAGGTCGGTGATCGCTTAGGTCGGTGATCGGTCAGGTCGGTGATCGATTAGTTCGGTGATCGGTTAGATTGGTGATCGGTCAGGTCGATGATCGGTTAGGTCGGTGTTCGATTAGGTCGGTGATCGTCAGGTCGGTGATCGGTTAGGTCGGTCAGGTCAGAGATCGGTTAGATCGGTGATCGGTCAGGTCGGTCTTCGATTAGGTCGGTGATCGGTCAGGTCGGTGATCGGTTAGGTCAGTGATCGGTCAGGTCGGTTAGGTCGGTGTTCGATTAGGTCAGTGATCGGCCAGGTCGGTGATGATTAGGTGGTGATGATTAGGTGGTGACGGTTAGGTCGTTGGGGGGGGTCGGTGATCGGTCAGGTCGGTGATCGATTAGTTTGGTGATCGGTTAGATTGGTGATCGGTCAGGTCGGTTAGGTCGGTGTTCGATTAGGTCGGTGATCGGTCAGGTCGGTGATCGGTTAGGTCGGTCAGGTCGGAGATCGGTTGGATCGGTGATCGGTCAGGTCGGTGATCGCTCAGGTCGGTGATCGGTTAGGTCGGTCAGGTCAGAGATCGGTTAGATCGGTGATCGGTCAGGTCGGTCTTCGATTAGGTCGGTGATCGGTCAGGTCGGTGATCGGTTAGGTCAGTGATCGGTCAGGTCGGTTAGGTCGGTGTTCGATTAGGTCAGTGATCGGCCAGGTCGGTGATCGATTAGGTCGGTGATCGATTAGGTCGGTGATCGGTCAGGTCGGTGTTCGGTCAGTTCGGTGATCGTCACATCGGTGATCGGTCAGGTCGGTTAGGTCAGTGTTCGATTAGCTCGGTGATCGTCAGGACGGTGATCGGTCAGGTCGGTGATCGATTAGGTCGGTGATCGCTCAGGTCGGTGATCGCTTAGGTCAGTGATCGGTCAGGTCGGTGATCGATTAGTTCGGTGATCGGTTAGATTGGTGATTGGCCACATCAATGATCATCAGATCGGTGTTCGGTTAGGTTGGTTAGGTCAGTGTTCGATTAGCTCGGTGATCGCTCAGGTCGGTGATCGGTTAGGTCGGTCAGGTCGGAGATCGGTTGGATCGGTGATCGGTCAGGTCGGTGATCGCTCAGGTCGGTGATCGGTTAGGTCGGTGATCGGTTAGGTCGGTCAGGTCAGAGATCGGTTAGATCGGTGATCGGTCAGGTCGGTCTTCGATTAGGTCGGTGATCGGTCAGGTCGGTGATCGGTTAGGTCAGTGATCGGTCAGGTCGGTTAGGTCGGTGTTCGATTAGGTCAGTGATCGGCCAGGTCGGTGATCGATTAGGTCGGTGATCGGTCAGGTCGGTGTTCGGTCAGTTCGGTGATCGTCACATCGGTGATCGGTCAGGTCGGTTAGGTCAGTGTTCGATTAGCTCGGTGATCGTCAGGACGGTGATCGGTCAGGTCGGTGATCGATTAGGTCGGTGATCGCTCAGGTCGGTGATCGCTTAGGTCAGTGATCGGTCAGGTCGGTGATCGATTAGTTCGGTGATCGGTTAGATTGGTGATTGGCCACATCAATGATCATCAGATCGGTGTTCGGTTAGGTTGGTTAGGTCAGTGTTCGATTAGCTCGGTGATCGCTCAGGTCGGTGATCGGTTAGGTCAGTCAGGTCGGAGATCGGTTGGATCGGTGATCGGTCAGGTCGGTGATCGCTCAGGTCGGTGATCGGTTAGGTCGGTCAGGTCAGAGATCGGTTAGATCGGTGATCGGTCAGGTCGGTCTTCGATTAGGTCGGTGATCGGTCAGGTCGTGATCGGTCAGGTCGGTGATCGGTTAGGTCGGTGATCGATTAGGTCGGTGATCGGTCATGTCGGTGATCGATTAGGTCGGTCAGGTCGGTTAGGTCGGTGTTCGATTAGGTCGGTGATCGGTCAGGTCGGTGATCGATTAGGTCGGTGATCGGTCATGTCGGTGATCGATTAGGTCGGTGATCGGTCATGTCGGTGATCGATTAGGTCGGTGATTGGTCAGGTCGGTCAGGTCGGTTAGGTCGGTGTTCGATTAGGTCGGTGATCGGTCAGGTCGGTGATCGGTCAGGTCGGTGATCGATTAGGTCGGTGATCGGTTAGGTCGGTGATCGGTTAGGTCGGTGATCGGTCAGGTCGGTGAGCGGTCAGGTCGGTGATTGGTCAGGTCGGTGATCGGTTAGATCGGTGATCAGTGATCGGTCACATCGGTAATCGGTCAGGTCGGTTAGGTCAGTGTTCGATTAGCTCGGTGATCGGTCAGGTCGGTGATCGATTAGGTCAGTGATCGCTCAGGTCGGTGATCGGTCAGGTGGGTGATCGGTCAGGTCGGTGATCGGTCAGGTCGGTGATCGATTAGGTCGGTGATCGATTAGTTCGGTGATCGGTTAGGTCGGTCAGGTCAGAGATCGGTTAGATCGGTGATCGGTCAGGTCGGTCTTCGATTAGGTCGGTGATCGGGGTCTAGGTCGTGATCGGTCAGGTCGGTGATCGATTAGGTCGGTGATCGGTCATGTCGGTGATCGATTAGGTCGGTCAGGTCGGTTAGGTCGGTGTAAGTTCGATTAGGTCGGTGATCGGTCATGTCGGTGATCGATTAGGTCGGTGATCGGTCATGTCGGTGATCGATTAGGTCGGTGATTGGTCAGGTCGGTCAGGTCGGTTAGGTCGGTGTTCGATTAGGTCGGTGATCGGTCAGGTCGGTGATCGATTAGGTCGGTGATCGGTTAGGTCGGTGATCGGTTAGGTGGTGATCGGTTAGGTCGGTGATCGGTCAGGTCGGTGAGCGGTCAGGTCGGTGATTGGTCAGGTCGGTGATCGGTTAGATCGGTGATCAGTGATCGGTCACATCGGTAATCGGTCAGGTCGGTTAGGTCAGTGTTCGATTAGCTCGGTGATCGGTCAGGTCGGTGATCGATTAGGTCAGTGATCGCTCAGGTCGGTGATCGGTCAGGTGGGTGATCGGTCAGGTCGGTGATCGGTCAGGTCGGTGATCGATTAGTTCGGTGATCGGTCAGGTCGGTGATCGATTAGTTCGGTGATCGGTTAGATTGGTGATCGGTCACATCAGTGATCATTAGGTTGGTTAGGTCAGTGTTCGATTAGCTCGGTGATCGGTCAGGTCGGTGATCGCTCAGGTCGGTGATCGGTTAGATCGGTGTTCGATTAGGTCGGTGATCGGTCAGGTCGGTGATCGTCAGGTCGGTGTTCGATTAGGTCGGTGATCGTTCAGGTCAGTGATCGGTCAGGTCGGTTAGGTCGGTGTTCGATTATGTCGGTGATCGGTCAGGTCGGTGATCGCTCAGGTCGGTGATCGGTTAGATCGGTGTTCGATTAGGTCGGTGATCGGTCAGGTCGGTGATCGTCAGGTCGGTGTTCGATTAGGTCGGTGATCGTTCAGGTCAGTGATCGGTCAGGTCGGTTAGGTCGGTGTTCGATTATGTCGGTGATCGGTCAGGTCGGTGATCGATTAGGTCGGTGATCGATTAGGTCGGTGATCGGTCAGGTCGGTGATCGGTCAGTGTTCAATTAGGTCGGTGATCGGTCTGGTCGGTGATCGGTCAGGTCGGTGTTCGATTAGGTCGGTGATCGGTTAAATCGGTGATCGGTCAGGTCGGTGATCGGTCAGGTCGGTGATCGGTCAGGTCGGTGTTAGATTAGGTCGGTGATCGGTCAGGTCGGTGTTAGATTAGGTCGGTGATCGGTCAGGTCGGTGATCGGTTAAATCGGTGATCGGTCAGGTCGGTGATCGGTCAGGTCGGTGATCGGTTAGATCTGGTTCCCTGGATGTTTCGCTGGTTTCCTCTGAGCTCTGAACTGGGCTGAAGTAGTTGGATCGAAGCTGAGGTCCCGTTTCAGCAGCACAGCACTCTGACTGACTGCTGATGTTCTGATTGGAGCAGAACCTACGAGGGATTCTGGACAATATCTGCCATTGATTAGTGTTGTTATTGATTAACTATAATAAATATATACACACTTTTACATAAAGCAGCATATTAGTCCACTAACATGTTGATCAGAGGATTAAATACTGGACTGATCTCCCTTTAAGGGACATTATAAACAGATGAGGTAGATTAATTGTGATTAAATATTTTAATTGATTGACAGCCCTATTAATTCATATTATTGAGAAATACTTAAAAAGGAGGAGCAATTGTTGGATCAGAACCTGAGGAGAAAGTGTTTAAACGCGACTGTCCATATAATGATAATTCTGTTATTATTATTTTCACTGTACGGTATTAATTGAAAACACTTGAATCAACCGTTTTGTTCTTGAATTTTGTTTATTAATGCTTTCATTTTTCGTAAGAACTTGGTACAAAAAAGTGAGACTACTCTTTAATCATTTACCAACTTCCATCAATCAACTTTTTAATGCATCATAAAGAAGAAAAAACTACATTGGCATATTTAAGACAAACACGTTCCTATACACACTATCCACTGGACAGCCCCCTTATCAATGACAGAAAAACTTCTACTTCCACAGACATTTTATCTCCAGCTAAACGTGTCGTCGGCGCCTCGTGACAAAAATAACATCCAACGCTGCGAAGCTCCAAGTCCGAATGCAGAACCGGCAAACAATAGAAAACCTTTTCTTCTTTTTTGCTCCTTGATAAAAGAATATAAAAATGTTCTATGTCTTCTTCTTCTTTGTTCAAATGTTGTGTCGTGTATTAAAATAGATCTGTTTAAGCACTGCACAGTTTCTCCCGGAGAAGATTTCTACAAACGGATGAGGAGGTTTGGGGATGTTGACGTTTTTAAGGGTTTTGACGGGTGGAGTGTCGCCGCGGCTCGGAGCGCTGATATGGTCGCCATCTTGTTTTAGTGGTTTTATTCCCACCTGGTCTCAGCAGCTCTCAGGTGAGGACTCGATATGCATCACATGGTATATTTCTGGTAAAAGAGGCTCTCTGCTCCGCTCGGATCATCATTTATTCATTTAGAAAGGCAAGTTAGGTACAATGATAATGCATATCTGCTGCCTATCGTACAGACACAGAGCCGGGGACGTCGTCCTCCGAGTACCGGGGACAGACGTCGTCCTCCCAGCACCGGGGACAGACGTCGTCCTCCGAGTACCGGGGAAGGACGTCGTCCTCCCAGCACTGGGACGGACGTCGTCCTCCCAGCACCGGGACGGACGTCGTCCTCCCAGCACCGGGGACGGACGTCGTCCTCCCAGCACCGGGGACGGACGTCGTCCCCCCCCGGGGGGCGCTCCTCCCCCGCGCCCCTCCTCCCAGTATTGTTCGTTCACTTTAGTTGTTTTAAGAGCTTCAAAATACAAACTTTGTATGAAGTTATTAAATATTACACGTTTTAAAGAGGAAGCAGCCTCGCCTCAAATAAAAACCAACTCTGGTAACATCAAACAAATCTAAACACTGTTATATACTATTAATACTAAATACTAATGATACTAAATACTACTAAGTGATGATGATACGAGCTGCGTCAGGCGTTCATCATTTCAACAGGATGTTGTTTGTTTTATCAGCAAAATAAATAAATATACCAAAAATATATATAGAATCAGTAAAAGTCCTGAATTCAACATGTTACTCAACTAAAAGTACAGAAGTATTTGTTATACAGAAAACTGGCCTCTGAAAGTGCAAGTTGCAATATAAACTTAAATCATAATAATTTAACAAATGCACTGACATGTAGGGAGAATATTAATATTACTGGGCTGTTTAATCTGTAGAAATGCATCGTAGTTATAGAGTCACAGGTTTTTACTGTTAAATCTACGAAGTACCAGAACAGTACTTCTCTGTGAATTGTACTAAAGTAGCAGTACTCAGTATAAAATAGTGGAATGGAAATACTCTAGAAGTATAACAAGTAGTTAACTAGTAGTCTGACTTGAAACAGCATCTACGAGATAATCTGGAGTTTATCAGCTTCCAACAAAATGAAAATGATCCTTTACTCTGTAGTAACGACACAGTACTAATACTCACCAGTAGCATGGTACTACTCTGAAAGTACCCCACTTTCTAAAGTAAGTACTCGCCCCTGAGAGCAAAGCTATAATATTTATATTCGCTGATGTTATTGTAAATACACTGATGTGAAGCTAGAAAATTAATATTGTAGTTGAACTAATTTTAATTTGATATAGATTTCATGTTTTATTACAGCATGAAATCTAGTTAACTACAGCTGTAGTGGAGTAAAACAGAGTATTTCTCTGAACTGTACTAAGGTAGAAGCACTCAGTACACAGTAGTAGAATGAAAATACTCTAATAAAGTAAAATAGTCTGTTTACTCGTCTCCGCTGAGTCAGAAGTTAAATCAAATGAAAACTGAAGG
Organism: Pterois miles; assembly: GCA_947000775.1. Lineage (NCBI taxonomy): Eukaryota > Metazoa > Chordata > Actinopteri > Perciformes > Scorpaenidae > Pterois > Pterois miles. Next base: position 493,040 of record CAMQGK010000549.1, read on the forward strand.
GTTTTATTTCAGGACTTCAGGAACCTTCATTTATTGGAGGAGTTGTGTCAAACTCTTCTCTGATTATTAATATTGATATTAAATTAACGGCTCGTTCAGGTTTAGATTTGATGGACTCTTCATTTGAGGCGAGGCGGCTGCACGAAGCGTTAAAGAAATCCGATTATCTCGTCAGACAGCGACCGGGCTCTGTGATCTGATACAGGACGTTATTATTATTATTATTATTATTACTGTTTATTAAACTCATAATGTGCGTTTGGCTCAGCGTGGAGACACAGCGGGAACAGAACTTCACGGTCTGTGTTTTTATACTGAGGCGGTAAAAACAGTAATCAGATTACAGTCGCACAAATAATCATCGTACAACATTTTCAGTCTGTGTATCTTTGCATCTAATGTAAATATTATCTTTTTAACAATTTGAAAATATTACCTTAAACTTGACTTGTTTTTTTATTTTAATTTCCACTATTTTTTTGAATGAATCCATAATTCCACGGTCGTCAGTTTAAAGTAAAGCTGTCAGAGTGAACGAGGTACGAACTCGTTAACGCTGAGTCATTCGTGGTTTTTAGGCTGAAGCTCAGTGTTAAAGATACTGGTGTCATATGAAACTTTATTTTCTTTTTTATGCTGAATATATAAATAAGGGTTTCTGGACAATATCTGTCATTGTTTTCTGATGTTAATTGATTTATAATAATAAATATATACATACATTTACATAAAGCAGCATATTTATTGATAAGAGGAGTAAAGACTTGGTTCATCTGAAACAGTAACGATCTTAATTAACTGACAGCTCTAGTTTAAACCCTCATTCATTTCACTGTGGTTTTGAGATTAAAACTGGATTTTCTGCTCATTTTGTTAAAGTTCCTCAGATGAAAAGATGTACAGACCTCCATCTGTCGGCGTATTCGTTTCTTAACGTCACGCCGAGTCAGCGTTTTGATGCCGTGCTGCCGGTCTGGTGTTCGCCGCCGGCGCATCGCTGCATCGTGTGGATGTTTTGTGCCGTTCGGACGATGCTTCCACGGTTACGACCCGTTCGGTATCGGGGACACTTCAGACCAAACTGAGCTGGATTTGATTCCACGTCCGACGTCACTAATTCCCTCAGGCTGTCTTCAGAGAGGCTTCTGGACTCAGTCGCTTTGTTCATGTTGTCCATCAGCAGGCAGCAGCGAGCTGCTCCTCCACTGTGGCCACAACAGGACCAGAAATCAGCCATAAACATGCACTAAATCTACCGTTTGAACACTTGGACTGAACCTTTCTGGACCAGCAGGAAGACTAGCGAGACAAAGGGAGGGGACGGCGAGCCGTCGTCGTCCTCCGCGGCCGCCGGCGGTTAAAGACCGTTGAGTTGTCCTTTTTCTGATTGACTGGTGTCTCTGAAATGACGAAAACCCTGGATTTGACAGGATTATCTGGACTTGAGGCAGTGTTCGTCGTCAGAGTAACGGGCTCGCCGTCGCCGTTCAGACGTTCATAAAACACCAGAGTAAAAAAAGAAACAGGCGGGAAACAAAACAGATCACGAGACGTTACTGATGGACGGACCAGTACAAAAACAAAGAAAAGCTTTTTGGCATATTTTCTATACTGGCTTAAAGGGGAGAAGGGACTGAATGGATGCTGTCCACACCCACGCCCACGCCCACGTCCACGTCCACGTCCACATCCACGTCCACGTCCACACCCACACCCACATCCACATCCACGTCCACACCCACACCCACATCCACGTCCACGTCCACGTCCACATCCACACCCACACCCACACCCACGTCCACACCCACGTCCACGTCCACACCCACACCCACACCCACCTCCACGTCCACATCCACGTCCACATCCACACCCACACCCACGTCCACGCCCACGTCCACATCCACGCCCACGTCCACGCCCACGCCCACGTCCACATCCACGCCCACGTCCACATCCACGCCCACGTCCACCAACATCCACGCCCACGTCCACATCCACATCCATGCCCACGCCCACATCCACACCCACGTCCACATCCACGTCCACATCCACGCCCACGCCCACGTCCACGTCCACATCCACGCCCACGTCAACATCCACGCCCACGTCCACATCCACACCCACATCCATGCCCACGCCCACACCCACATCCATGCCCACGTCCACGCCCACATCCACGTCCACATCCACGCCCACGTCCACGTAGTTCAGTGCAGCTCGACTTTAGTCCCGTTCTCTGTTTCACTGTTTTCTCTGACTGCAACACAACCAGGATTATCATTCATTCTGATTATTATTATTATTATTATTATGATTTCTATTAAAACAGAGCTGATCCATCTTTTCACTTTTCAGGCAGAAATGCTGAAACGATTTGATTTATGTAAACTAAATATTTTTGGTCCCGTTTGTCTCTGTGAAGCTGTGATGGACATTTCAAAGACTTATCCATTATTAACTGAAGGAAAAATAATAAGATAAGATAAGATGGACCTTTATTAATCCCCGGTAGTCATAATTATAACAAACCAAAATACACCTTAATTACCAATTATTATTGTGAGAAATTCTTTTATCTAATAATTCAGTTTTTCTCACAAATTTATGACTTAATCATCTATTTTCTGGTAAATTTAGGATGTTTGTTCAAACTAAACTGAAGCCATTTATGGTCTTTAACAGGTTTAACGATTATCGATCAGTTTTTTTCCTCATAAATAATGATAATAATACTTTGACTTTTACTGGTTAATTTATGAATCTAACGTCAGACTTTATTTTCTCACATTACCCCTGTGATTTATTCATACAGTTTATTAATTATTTTTAACTGCAGCAGCTCTTGAACTGTGCTGTGAGTAGTTTTCTAGTTTGTGTTGCAGTCAAACAGAAAACAGTGGAACCATCAGACTCTCCTGTTTCAGATGTGACTTCAGTCAAAAAACTATGATGATGATGATGATGATGATGATAATACAGCATATGTACAGTGATCCCCTTGAATACTCCAAACGTATATTTATCAACAGGCATCAGCATGAAAATACTAAAATCTCCACTAGAAATGCTAATTTCTGTAGTTTTTATCTTAAATACTTTTTTCTTTGACTTTAACTCTATTAATACTGAAAAAAAAGTTATTCTCTCTTTTTGTTTGAAGGCTCGTATGCGTTTACATACACGATGAAAACATTTCCTGAATTATTATGGCAAAAACATTGTTCATAGGAGAATGAGAGCAAACATCTACTCCGATATGTCGGCGTACAGGCCGTCCTGTTTCCTGTCACCAGCTCTAACTACGTCCTCTCTCACTGTACGCAGAAGGATTATTATAGCTGTTTAAAAAAGGGAAATATCTGTTGGGCCACACACAGAAACTCCGTCGTGTTCTGCGGCAGCAGCGCTGTAATCTAACTTTTTGTAATAAATACATTAAGGCCAAGAACATTAATAAATAGAAAAGAACATAAAAAAAGAAATCTCGTAAGCACTGTAGGTGTTGGGTTTTAAAAAATACTTGAATCGAGTGAAGAGGCTCTTTTTTCTCAGTTTTTTGTGGCTTTTTTCGGCTCCTCGGAGAACAGATGGGTACATATTCAGAGAAAAAGAAATGATCACTGCCCTGGGAGGAGGCGGAGCTAGTTGGCGGCGTCGTCCTGGATGTGGGCGTAGCTCTTCTGCTGCAGGGGCGTGGCCGAGGGGCCCGGGGCGGCGGCGACGGTGCTGGTGGGTTTGATCCAGGACTGGGAGAGCAGGGAGGCGGCGGCGATGGTGGCGGTGGTCGTCATGGTGACCTGGATGAGCTGGTCGCGTTGGATCAGCCTGATGAGAGCTTTGAGGCGTTCGAGCGAAGCCTGAGTGTCTCTCTGCTGCCCCAGCAGCCGCTCTCTCAGGTCCATACACTGCTGCACACACAGGAAACAGCACCCTCAACTTCCTGTCAGCTGGTAACAGCCACCCAATCACTGTCATTCATTTACTCCTGTTTCCACAGGATCTGACAGCGGATTTAACACAACGTAGATGATGGCGACCAAAATACACGAAGCAGCGTTTCTCTGAGCGTCCACTGAAGGTAAAACTTCCATCAACATGTTAAACGCTGCTAACGCATGCTAAACTATTAGCATCCCTGTCTCTCCGTCTCTGAAACTCTTCTCTGATGTTGTCCGACTCTCTTTTTGACTGACTTCACTGAAGGATAGTTAACTACAGACATCCAAAGATTTATACGCCCTCAGTTTATCTTTACAGCGCTGCCGTTGGCCTCCAGCCTGCTGGTCGGAGGGCTGGCTACTTAGCTAGCTTAGTTTGCTAATTCCACCATGCTGTAATGAAACTCGGAAAAGTAGCTGAACAAAGTTGTCCGTCATTTGGTGATAGCGCTGTGCTTTCCTACGCTGTGACCACAGTGTGTGGATGAAGCATTACATTGTTAAATTTGACTCATTTAGCAACTGGGTAGTTCGCTAGCTAGCTTTTCAGTCTCCAGAGACAGACAAGCTAGCTAGCTAATATCCTGTTCCAGAGACAGACAAGCTAGTTAGCCAGTGCTGACCATAGACAAGCTAACTAGCTAGGTAGCTAGCTACCTACTAGCTGGGTCAGGTATTCCCCCTTTAACTGTGGTACTGTGTGTGTTGTGTTTACTTTGAGCGTATCGTTGAGCTTCTCGTCTTGTTCCTCCAGATGAGCACATTCCTTCTTCAGCTCGGTGTTTCGTCTCAGCAGCCGCCGTTTCTCCTCCTGACGCACTGCTCACACAACAACCACAACACCAACAACAACCACAACAACACCAACACACCATCAGTACAGGCAGGAAGTACACATCACTACAGTAAAGGTCTGAGGTCTCCAGGTCTGAGGTCTCCAGGTCTGAGGTCTCCAGGTCTGAGGTCTCCAGGTCTGAGGTCTCCAGGTGTTCTTACCTGTCTTGTGTGTGACGTAGGACTGAACAAAGTTCTGTGGCCACGACATGTTTTCTTTGTTCAGGACCTGAATGTCACAAATGACAACAGCTTTAATTATTCATGTGTTCACTATTATTATTATTATTATTGTTTATTACAGTCACTTTTACAGTGTTGATGCCTCTGAAACTTCACAGTTCATGTTTCACCTCCTCCCATCTCCCTCCTCTTCTTCTTTCTACCTCTTTATCTCCCCTTCTTCATTCCTCACTTCCCTCCTCTCTTCTCTCCTTTCACTCTATCCTCTCCTCGCTACCTCCCTTCTCCCCCCTCTCCCTCTCTTATCTACTCTCCTTATCTCTCTCCCCTCCTCTCTTCCCTCTTCTCCTTCCCTTCCCTCATTCCCTCCTTCTCTATTCTCCTCTCCCTCTCTTGTGTTTCTCACTTTCTTCACTCTTCTCTTCCCTCCTCTCCTCATCTTCTCTTCTCTCTTTCGTCCTCACTCTCAAATCTCTTCACTTCTCTCCTCTCTTCCCTCTTTTCCCTCCTCACCTCCTCTCTTCCCTCCTTTCTTCTCTCCCCTTGCTCTCCTCCCTCCTCACCTCTCTTGCCTCCTCTCCTCTCTCTCTTTTGTCCTCACTACCTCTCCTCTCTCCCTCTCTTCCCTCCTCTCTCTCTCCCTCTCGTCCCTCCCTCGTCCTCTTATCTATTATCCTCTCCCTCTCTTCTGTCCTCTCTACCTCTTTTCACTCCTTTTCCCTCTCTTCTCTTCCCTTCTCTCTATTCCTCTCTTTTCCCTCCTCTCCTCTCTCTCTTCCCTCCTCTCCCTTTCTTTCCTTCTTCCTACCTCTCCTCCTCTCCCCTCTTCTCCTCCATCCTCACTACCTCTCTTATCTAGTCTGTCCCTCTCTTCTGTCCTCTATACCTCTTTTAACCCTCTCCCTCTCTTCCCTCCTCTCCCTTTCTTTCCTCCTTCCTACATTTCTTCACTCCTCTCCTCTCTTCCCTCCTCCTCTCCCTCTCTTATCTATTCTCCTCTCCACCTCTCAGCTAGTGCTAGTGCTAGTGCTAATGCTAATGCTAGCTGACTGATTAGCTCCCTGTGCTAACCTACATCACTGGCTGAGGAGAAGATGGGAGGCGACAGCCTCAGTTTAGTGTAGGACTTGCTACCTTCTTCTGGCACTTGGGGCAGTACCAGGGTCCTCTGGGTGGGGTTTTCAGCGGTGGGTGGAGGCAGTTTGGGTGGAAGGCTCTGGGGCAGTTGTGGCAGGGCTGCAGCTCTCCGTCCTCCTTACAGACGGCACAGTGCTCGTCATGCTCCAAGTCCTCCTGATGCAACACAAAACCAAACCAGACTCACGTTAACGAGTCCACATCAAGCCCAGGAAGAATCCCTGTTCCTTACAGGTTTTAGTACATTCAGCTGTGACGATGATAAAATGAGACTTTTCTGGAAGTAAAACAAAGCGTTTTTAAAATGGTCTTCTTTCATTGTGGTCATCGTTCTGTTTCTACATGCAGACACAGGTGAGAGGAGTGACGTCATCAGTCATGTGACCTACCTTCCAGCAGAAATCCTCCGAGTCTGGCATGTAAATGAAGCAGATCAGAGGTTAGTGGCAGCAGGCAGCAGGTGAGAGGCCATGCAGCAGGACCGGGTTGTTAGCTTAGCTTAGCTTAGCTTAGCTTAGCTTAGCGCGCACACATCCATCCACCTATCCATCTGTCTATCGCTTCCTCTATCTAACCATCCATCTGTTTATCCATCCATCCATCCATACATCTGTCTATCCACCATCCATCTATCATCCACCTATCCATCTGTCTATCGCTTCCTCTATCTAACCATCCATCTGTTTATCCATCCATCCATCCATACATCTGTCTATCCATCATCCATCTATCATCCATCTGTCTATCTATCATCCATCTATCCATCTATCCCTCTATCTAACCATCCATCTGTCCATCTATCTATCTATTTATCCATCAATCTATACATCTACCCATCTATCTATCCATCCATCCATCCATCTATCCATCCATCCATCTATCATCCATCTGCTATCTCTTCTAACATCCATCTGTCTATCAATCATCTATCTATCATCCATCTATCCCTCTATCTAACATCCATCTATCAATCATCTATCTATCATCCATCCATCTATCTGTCTATCTATCCCTCTATCTATCATTCATCCATCTATCATTTATCTATCCATCCATCTGTCCATCTATCATCCATCCATCCATCATCTATCTAACCATCCATCTGTCTATCTATCCATCATCTATCATCCCTCTAACATCTATCCATCCATCTATATATCATCCATCTATCTATCCATCCATCCGTCTATCTATCTATCATCTATCTATCCATACATCCATCCATTTATCATCTATCTATCCATCCATCCATCTATCATCCATCTATCCCTCTATCTAACCATCCACCTGTCTATCCATCCATCCATCTATCATCCATCTATCCCTCTATCTAACCATCCATCTGTCTATCAATCATCTATCTATCCATCCATCCAATCTATCTGTCTATCTATCCCTCTATCTATCAATCATCCATCTGTCATTTATCTATCCATCCATCTATCCATTTATCCATCCATCATCTATCTAACCATCCATCTGTCTATCTATCCATCATCTATCATCCATCTATCTATCCATCCATCCGTCTATCATCTATCTATCCATCCATCTGTCTATCTATCCATCCATCTATGTGTCTATCTATCCATCCATTCATCCGTCTATCTATCATCTATCTATCTATCCATCTATCCATACATCTATCCATCTATCTATCCATCCATCCATCCTCCCGTCTCTGTCTGACCTCCCTGTTCTTACCTCGTGCCGACAGGAAGAGCGAGCTGTTCAGGTAATGAGACGCCAGACGTTTACGCTGCAGACAAAGGAGGAAAGGTTTCAGTCAGCGTCCTTAGACTGGACTAAAACAGAGCTGGAGACAAGTACTGGTCCTAAACTCTGTCCTCCAGTATGGAGCTCTAATCTGTCGCTAGAACAACTAAATATATTAAGACTATATTATATTACAAGGTAATATCATATTAGATCAGATTAGCCGACCTCTGGTTCAGATTAAAGGCTCGTTACGTCAGATTAACCAACCTCTGGTTCAGATTAAAGGCTCATTACGTCAGATTAACCAACCTCTGGTTCAGATTAAAGGCTCGTTACGTCACATTAACCGACCTCTGGTTCAGATTAAAGGCTCGTTACGTCACATTAACCGACCTCTGGTTCAGATTAAAGGCTCGTTACGTCAGATTAACCGACCTCTGGTTCAGATTAAAGGCTCATTACGTCAGATTAACCAACCTCTGGTTCAGATTAAAGGCTCGTTACGTCAGATTAACCGACCTCTGGTTCAGATTAAAGGCTCATTACGTCAGATTAACCAACCTCTGGTTCAGATTAAAGGCTCATTACGTCAGATTAACCAACCTCTGGTTCAGATTAAAGGCTCATTACGTCAGATTAACCAACCTCTGGTTCAAACAGGCCGCTGTAGGCCGGGTTGGCTGTGCTTCGTCTCTTCCTCTCCTGTCTCTTGGTCTGGATTTCTGCTCACAACAGAGACATTGATTGATTGATTGATCATCCAGAGGATCGCGCTCACCGTGTGGTGACCTACCAGGGTGAACGTCACATGTATTCACAGACACAATGACCCCAGTGATGAAGGGTGAAACTGACCTTCCAGGTGTTCAGTGGTGACGAGGCCAAGGGCGACCATGAAGGCGATTTTCTGTCAGACAGAGACCAGACATTAACGAGGACGGGATTATATTATTATATGGACATAGCTCAGTCCGTAAGGACTTGGGTTAGGATGCGGAGGACCCGGGTTCAAATCCCCCATGGACCAAGACCAACTGGTTGCTGGAGAGGTGCCAGTTTACCTCTTGGGCACTGCCGAGGTGCCCCTGAGCAAGGCACCAAACCCCCAACTGCTCTGGGCGCTTGTCAGGAGCAGCCCCCTCACTCTGACATCTCTCCATTGACATGTATATGTACTATGTACTGTGTACTGTGAACAACAGAGTGTAAAAACTGAATTTCCCCACTGTGGGACTAATAAAGGAATATCTATCTATCTATCTATGAAATACATTTCATATCAAATCAACGGGAATAAAGACAAAGATGTAAATGAACATCACTGATTAAGTTGAATATACTCTAACTTCGGACATTTTCTGTTGGTTTTCTGGGAACCAACATGTTTGTTCTCAAAAGTAGAAAATCTGAGTCTTCTTCTTTAAAGTTAATAATAATAATAAAGTTTGAAGCCTTTTGATTTGTTGAAACTGTCAGCTGTCAGTTGATTCAAATATTTAATTAATCACATTTATCTGTTCATAATGAACCTGAAAGGGAGATAGTCTAGAATTTAATCCTCTCGTCAACATGTTAGGAGACAAGTAGTAGTAGTAGTAGTAGCAGCAGTAGTAGTATATAAAGGGTTGAATAACATTAGTAATAACATAAGTAACATTAGTAATAATGTTATTGAACCCTCACCTCGGGGTCCTCGTCTTTCTTCTGGGAGGGGGATTTAGGGGGCGGAGCTTCCTGTGACGGGAGGTCGGCCTGGACCCCCGGAGACCCCTCAGTGCTGCTGGGGGCCTGAGGCTGGATTATTATCACCTGGTACCACACAAACACATAACCACATAAATAATATAGAGCAATGATATATACAGTATATGTAGAGTAACACTGGGGCTGAGCTCAATCATTTAAATATCACGTATTTAAGGTATTTATTAACATTTTATTTACTTTATTTGTATTAAACACTGATTAGACGTGTTGAAGTTTGCAGACAGAATCAGAAATGCTGAATTCAAATTAAATCTGGAATTTTCAACATATTAAAAAAAGTCATATTTTTGATGAAAGAACTAAAAATGTAACTATAAATATATTATATTAAAGTGTGTAAATATATTAAAGTGTAAGTGTATAAATATATAAAATATGTAATATAGTATTGTTGGCGGAGACACCAGCCTTGTTGTCAGCGCTGAAGAGCAGTGGCTGCACCTTGACGGCCTCGCTGACGGCGGACACCCCGTTGCCGGTGGCGGGGGAGGCAGCGATGATGGCGTACGCCACGCCGGGCCCCGCCGAGGCGTGCTGGAGGGTTCCGCCGGAGTCTGGGCCCCCCGACGGGCCGTGGGGCGGGGCCGGAGGCGGCGAGGCGTCGCTCTGGCCGTTGGGCTGGTGCTCGGGGCTGAAGGTGCTGTTGGCGGTGGGCAGCGTGGCGCCCTGGCTCTTGGGACTGACCACGGCGGTGGCCCTCTGCAGGCTGAGAGGCTGCAGCTCCTGACTGGGACTGTGGGGGAGGCTGTCGGGGATCTGGGTCTTTGGCCTGACCTGGAGGACCAGCACAATGACCAGGAGACATGCTGGTTAAACACTAATAAAGGCCTTTATCTCTTGGTACTTCAGCAACACCAGTGGTCACTGCCGTCCAATCAGAGGGCACAGAGTCATGACATCACTGCCAGATCATTTATTTTATTAGATCTAAATCAGTCTCGTAGCTTCTACTTTCACACATGTCTCTGGAAACTGGACACATTTATAAATATAATAATCTAGTAATCAAAAGAATAACTGTAAATGAGTTCATGACAAAACTAATCATACTTAATACACATTTTAAAAACTAAACAACCAATTAAAACTATAACTATATTAGAATATTATTAGAACATATATAATAGAATATATGTTGGGGGCGGCAGTAGCTCAGTCTGTAGGGAGTTGGCTTGGGAACTGGAGGGTCACCGGTTCAAGTCCCGTCATGGACCAACTGTGTGAACTGGTTGCTGGAGAGGTGCCAGTTTACCTCTTGGGCACTGCCGAGGTGCCCCTGAGCAAGGCACCAAACCCCCAACTGCTCGGGGCGCTTGTCAGGAGCAGCCCCCTCACTCTGACATCTCTCCATTGTTGCATGTTTGTGCATGTGTGTGTTCGGGTCTGCATGTACCGTGTATAAGTTAACAACAGAGTGAAAACATTGAATTTCCCCTCGTGGGACTAATAAAGGAACTATCTTCTTCTTCTTCTTTTTCTAATTTTCAATGTGATATATTATGATGTAATGTGTGTAATGTTCCTGTACTGGTGGGTGGGTGGTTACTCTGTACTGGTGGGTGGTTACTCTACTGGTGGGTGGGTGGTTACTCTGTACTGGTGGGTGGGTGGTTACTCTGTACTGGTGGGTGGGTGGTTACTCTGTACTGGTGGGTGGTTACTCTACTGGTGGGTGGGTGGTTACTCTGTACTGGTGGGTGGTTACTCTGTACTGGTGGGTGGGTGGTTACTCTGTACTGGTGGGTGGGTGGTTACTCTGTACTGGTGGGTGGGTGGTTACTCTTGTGGGTGGGTGCTCTGTACTGGTGGGTGGTTACTCTTACTGGTGGGTGGGTGGTTACTCTGTACTGGTGGGTGGGTGGTTACTCTGTACTGGTGGGTGGGTGGTTACTCTGTACTGGTGGGTGGGTGGTTACTCTGTACTGGGTGGGTGGTTACTCTGTACTGGTGGGTGGTTACTCTGTACTGGTGGGTGGGTGGTTACTCTGTACTGGTGGGTGGGTGGTTACTCTGTACTGGTGGGTGGGTGGTTACTCTGTACTGGTGGGTGGGTGGTTACTCTGTACTGGTGGGTGGGTGGTTACTCTGTACTGGTGGGTGGGTGGTTACTCTGTACTGGTGGGTGGGTGGTTACTCTGTACTGGTGGGTGGGTGGTTACTCTGTACTGGTGGGTGGGTGGGTTACTCTGTACTGGTGGGTGGGTGGTTACTCCTGTACTGGTGGGTGGGTGGTTACTCTGTACTGGTGGGTGGGTGGTTACTCTGTACTGGTGGGTGGGTGGTTACTCTGTACTGGTGGGTGGTTACTCTGTACTGGTGGGTGGGTGGTTACTCTGTACTGGTGGGTGGGTGGTTACTCTGTACTGGTGGGTGGGTGGTTACTCTGTACTGGTGGGTGGGTGGTTACTCTGTACTGGTGGGTGGGTGGTTACTCTGTACTGGTGGGTGGTTACTCTGTACTGGTGGGTGGGTGGTTACTCTGTACTGGTGGGTGGGTGGTTACTCTGTACTGGTGGGTGGGTGGTTACTCTGTACTGGTGGGTGGGTGGTTACTCTGTACTGGTGGGTGGGTGGTTACTCTGTACTGGTGGGTGGTTACTCTGTACTGGTGGGTGGGTGGTTACCTGAGGTAGCATGGTGGCTGCTTGTCCTGCCAGCCGGTGCAGTGAGCTGACTTGAGGCACCTTAATGGGCACAGCAGTGAGAGTTCCCAGCATCTGAAATGCGCACAAATGTAACACTTCAATAAAACATCAAATAAATCATCAAACTATATATCTTGTAAGCATTTTATACTAACAGGACTGTAAAAGTTAATGTGATAATAACACATTAATATGAATGTCTTTAAACGCTTTGTGATTTTTAGCTTGTAGCTTTCTCTATTTATTTGCTTTTTTCCTCAATGCAGAAAATAAAGAACGGCTCCCACTGGCAATATTTTTACATTTCTCTATATCTGTTAATATATTTGTAAAGGCGACCGGCGCCCCAGTAGGTGGCACCCAGGCGACCGCCTACATGAAGTTGAATCCTATTTAATTAAGAAAATGAGTTCAGTTAATTCATTTAACAATAAGACAAGCGTAAAAAAAGATGATGTGTATATTTAAATGATCTTTAATGAGGATGAAGGGACTTGGTCTTGTATTCTGGCAGATTCTGGTGTTTCAGCTGTGTTTCATCTTTCTGGAGGTTGTTCACGCTGTAGATCAGCTGACGTCACTGCAGCTTCAGTCAAGGTCGAAGCGCCGCCACTAACAGCTGAGCGACACAAACTACGGTGGAGCATAGAGGACAAACAACAACGGGGAAAGTGATGGAAGGTTTTCACTAGAACTACAGTTATTTCTGGATGGATGGAGTACTTTATTAATCCCAGCAGGACACTTCTCCGTCATTATCTGAGCGATCTGGGATCTGGATGCTGACTGCACGTATAAATACAATAAAGTTGTACTGAACTGAAATAAAACCTTTTCATTTCCTCCTGCATCGTATTTGTCTCGGAGGCCTCCGGCTGTCTCCTGTCTCTCTGCAGGAGTTTATTATCTGTGAATGGCCGGCAGCTCGTTTTATTTCTACTCTTTTCTCTCTCTGATCTGAAAAACTGAACAAAGATGAGTTTTAACTGAATTTACCTGCTTAAAACAGCAGTTTGAGTCTCATAATAACTTTATTTTTTGTATTTATTCATTTACTTTATTCAATTATTTTTGCATTTGTTATACTTATTTATTTCTTTATTTAGTTTTACACTTAATCTTTAATTCATTTTTAAATTTACCTATTCATTTTTTTTCTGCACGATTGTCCCTTTGCATTCAACCCCTTACTTATTTCCCCAAATTTATTTATTTTCTTTACACATTTCTGCCCCATTATGCAAAGGAAGGAGCATAAACACATTCCCTCCTTCATCAATACATAAATAAATACATACATTTAAAACTACTAAACTAAGTAGAAAGAAAGATATAAAGAAATAAAACAGTAACTTTGGAGAAAAAACAAGGGTGAAATGCAAAGAGAACGTAAATAAATACATTTAAAAAGAAATATAAACTAAAACAAAAAGTGCAAAAATAAATAAAAAAAACAAAATATAAATCCAAAACTAAATTCATGAATACAAATATTAACATGAATTAATAAATCAAAACATAAATAAATTAAAGAAAATTAAACAGAACATTAAGTAAATAAGGGAAGTATTAAAACAAATATCAATTTATGTAACGTATCATATCTTTTTTTCATAAGCTTATATTGCGGTTTAATGTGTGGTCAATGGGTAAAACATATTTTGTTTCTATTAATTATGTATTTTGAAGCACAGTGAGTGGTACACAATGTGAATAATATGATAAGTGTGAGATTGTGATTGGCTGACGCCTGCTGTCACTCTACAGTAAAGTGGGACCAGGTCCAGCAGTGACTGATGAAGATTATCTCCTCCATGTTTCCTCTCAGCAGCTCCACAGAAAAGAAATCAGGAAAAAAGAGGAAAGTTTTCTCCTCCCTCCTCCTTTATTCCTCTGTGAAAATCCCTCCGTTCCATTGTACTGTGCTGCAGAGCGGCTTGGAGACGAAGAGGAGGAGGAGGGGGAGGCCAGCCTGTTTCCATGGCAACTGCAGAGATGAAAATTCTTGCAGTGCAAGGGCTTTCATTTCCGTAATTGCTTCCTCTTTTCTCCAAACCTAAGCACCTTCTCTTTAGGGGGCCTCCTCCTCCTCCTCCTCCTCCTCCTCCTCCTCCTCCTCTCCGGGATGAGGAGCAGTGAATTCAACCACTGATTCCTGTTTCTTTAAATGATATTTTTCCAAACACTAAATCCAGTTTCATTGCTGGTCAGAAGACAGCTCTGCAGCAAACACTAACAACCCCCCCCCCCACCCCCCTCCTCCATCCTCCTCCATCTACCTCTATCCTCCTCCATCCTCCTCCATCTACCTCTATCCTCCTCCATCCTCCTCCATCTACCTCTATCCTCCTCCATCTACCTCCATCCTCCTCCATCTACCTCTATCCTCCTCCATCCTCCTCCATCTACCTCTATCCTCCTCCATCTACCTCCATCCTCCTCCATCCACCTCTATCCTCCTCCATCCTCCTCCATCTACCTCTATCCTCCTCCATCCTCCTCCATCTACCTCCATCCTCCTCCATCTACCTCTATCCTCCTCCATCCTCCTCCATCTACCTCTATCCTCCTCCATCTACCTCCATCCTCCTCCATCTACCTCTATCCTCCTCCCCCAACTCTCTCAGACCTGCATATTATATGGAACAGTCAATGTTGCACAGTATGTGAGTAGAAACAGCAGAAAACAGGCACTGAGAAGAGAAGCAAAGACACGAACCAAGATGGCCACGAACAAAATGAGCTCAAGGCTTCAGAACACCAGTCCACAGACCAGTGGGTGATGTCACAGTGACGACGTCCACTTCTGATATACAGTCTGTGGCGACAATGTGCAAAACCACCACAACAGTCCTGGAAGTCACCAAAAGGCACATCGTACTCACCACAATTTAACCAAAAATACACAGTTTTATAAAAACCTAGATAAGTTTAAACTGATTTCTTCTAATATTTATGGTTACTCTTGAATGAAATAATGAATGATGAATAACTAAATCAAAAAATCCAAAACACAGCAGGTACAAGGCAGAATACTTGAAGCACTATTAGGTAATTATCTACAGCTGAATGAACTTTTCCACAACTATGAAAAATGTACTGTTTAAAAAGTAAATCTGTAAATCTGGTCTGGCTTTAGGAGGACTCCTGAAACCCAGACCGGCTCTCCCGTTCTACGGGCCCGACTGGAGCACAGAGCTCTGCAGACGTCGCTCCTCTGGAGGACTGCATGGACCACATGAGGAAGGCGGTGCTGTTACAGCGGCGGCCAGCAGAGGGCGGCGGCCGAGGCCTCGTCAGCTCGCTGCTCTCCGTCTCCATGAAGAAGCTTCTCATTTCATTCATGCTCTGAGCTCAGAGATGAACTCTGGATGATAATGAGGTGCTGCTGAGAGAGTCAGGCTGCGTTCACAAGCAGCAGCAACGACACCGTTCACACCCTCAGCAGTCACAGACAGATAGATAGATAGATAGATAGATAGATAGATAGATAGAGTCATACCTCCTCCTCCTACATCTAAGACGAAAACTAGCAGATGAAGCAAATAACAAAAATCTATTAATTCATAAAGTCCAGTGATGGTCCTGTTAATGGCAATTATTCAACTCATCCTACACTCTTAAATGTCTTTATTTACTCACAATCACAGACGTGATCATCTCCTGGTTCCCTCCACTAACAGGAAGTGATCATCTCTCTGGTTCCCTCCACTAACAGGAAGTGATCATATCTCTGGTTCCCTCCATTAACAGGAAGTGATCATCTCTCTGGTTCCCTCCACTAACAGGAAGTGATCATATCTCTGGTTCCCTCCATTAACAGGAAGTGATCATCTCTCTGGTTCCCTCCACTAACAGGAAGTGATCATATCTCTGGTTCTCTCCAATTACAGGAAGTGTTCATCTCCTGGTTCCCTCCACTAACAGGAAGTGATCATCTCTCTGGTTCCCTCCACTAACAGGAAGTGTTCATCTCCTGGTTCCCTCCACTAACAGGAAGTGATCATATCTCTGGTTCCGTCCACTAACAGGAAGTGATCATCTCTCTGGTTCCCTCCACTAACAGGAAGTGATCATATCTCTGGTTCCGTCCACTAACAGGAAGTGATCATATCTCTGGTTCCCTCCACTAACAGGAAGTGATCATCTCTCTGGTTCCCTCCACTAACAGGAAGTGATCATCTCTCTGGTTCCCTCCACTAACAGGAAGTGATCATATCTCTGGTTCCGTCCACTAACAGGAAGTAATCATCTCTCTGGTTCCCTGCACTAACAGGAAGTGATCATCTCTCTGGTTCCCTCCAGTAACAGGAAGTGATCATTCTCTGGTTCCCTCCACTAACAGGAAGTGATCATCTCTCTGGTTCCCTCCACTAACAGGAAGTGATCATCTCTCTGGTTCCCTCCAGTAACAGGAAGTGATCATATCTCTGGTTCCGTCCACTAACAGGAAGTAATCATCTCTCTGGTTCCCTGCATAACAGGAAGTGATCATCTCTCTGGTTCCCTGCACTAACAGGAAGTGATCTCTCTCTGGTTCCCTCCAGTAACAGGAAGTGATCATATCTCTGGTTCCCTCCATTAACAGGAAGTGTCATCTCTCTGGTTCCCTCCACTAACAGGAAGTGATCATACTCTGGTTCTCTCCAATTACAGGAAGTGTTCATCTCCTGGTTCCCTCCACTAACAGGAAGTGATCACTCTCTGGTTCCCTCCACTAACAGGAAGTGTTCATCTCCTGGTTCCCTCCACTAACAGGAAGTGATCATATCTCTGGTTCCCTCCACTAACAGGAAGTGATCATATCTCTGGTTCCGTCCACTAACAGGAAGTGATCATATCTCTGGTTCCGTCCACTAACAGGAAGTGATCATCTCTCTGGTTCCCTCCACTAACAGGAAGTGATCATCTCTCTGGTTCCCTCCACTAACAGGAAGTGATCATATCTCTGGTTCCGTCCACTAACAGGAAGTAATCATCTCTCTGGTTCCCTGCACTAACAGGAAGTGATCATCTCTCTGGTTCCCTCCAGTAACAGGAAGTGATCATATCTCTGGTTCCCTCCACTAACAGGAAGTGATCATCTCTCTGGTTCCCTCCACTAACAGGAAGTGATCATCTCTCTGGTTCCCTCCAGTAACAGGAAGTGATCATATCTCTGGTTCCGTCCACTAACAGGAAGTGATCATATCTCTGGTTCCCTCCACTAACAGGAAGTGATCATCTCTCTGGTTCCCTCCACTAACAGGAAGTGATCATATCTCTGGTTCCGTCCACTAACAGAGGTTTCAGCTCACTTGGAACCGAAGTGACACCGAGAATAGAGTGGTTCTGTCGGTACCATCCACAGCTTCTGCTGCTGGAAACATAAAAATAGAAGTTCTGATGTGTAACATACCGAACTGGACTGAATCACAACCATTTAAAGAATATTTTCCAAATTTAACTAGTTAGCTGTTGTTGCCTCTTAAATACAAATATCGCGACATTAAAGTGACCAGAAGTAGAGACGGAGCTAAATGAACATCCTATAGTCAGAACAGGGACAACAGTGAGAAGAGCACTCTGTGTACTCTGATTACTCTGGTTACTCTGTGTACTACATGTACTGTGAATCCTCTGGTTCCTCTGGTTACTTTTGTTACTCTGTGTACTCTGATTACTCTGGTTCTTCTAGTTACTTTAGTTACTCTGTACAATGTGTACTCTAGTTACTCTTGTTACTCTGTACTATGTGCATTCTGGTTACTCTGGTTACTCTAGTTACTCTGTGTACTCTAGTTAATCTGGTGACTCTGTGTACTGTGTACTCTGATTACTCTGGTTACTCTAGTTACTCTGATTACTCTAGTTACTCTGTGAACTCCGATTACTCTGGTTACTCTAGTTACTCTGGTTACTCTAGTTACTCTGGTTACTGTGGTTACTCTAATTACTCTAGTTACTCTGTGTACTCGGGTTACTCTGGTTACTGTGGTTACTCTGGTTACTGTGGTTACTGTAGTTACTCTGGTTACTGTGGTTACTCTAGTTACTGTGGTTACTCTAGTTACTCAGGTTACTCTAGTTACTCAGGTTACTCTGGTTACTCTAGTTACTCTAGTTACTGTGGTTACTCTAGTTACTCTGGTTACTCTTGTTACTCTGGTTACTCTGGTTACTGTGGTTACTCTAGTTATTCTAGTTACTCTAGTTACTCTACTTACTCTGGTTACTCTAGTTACTCTGGTTACTCTGGTTACTCTAGTTACTCTAGTTACTCTAGATACTCAGGTTACTCTAGTTACTCTGGTTACTCTACTTACTGTGGTTACTCTAGTTACTCCACTTACTGTGGTTACTCTGGTTACTCTAGTTACTCTAGTTACTGTGGTTACTCTAGTTACTCTGGTTACTCTAGTTACTCTGGTTACTCTAGTTACTCAAGTTACTCTGGTTACTCTACTTACTGTGGTTACTCTAGTTACTCTGGTTACTCTAGTTACTGTGGTTACTCTAGTTACTCTACTTACTGTGGTTACTCTAGTTACTGTGGTTACTCTAGTTACTCTACTTACTGTGGTTACTCTAGTTACTGTGGTTACTCTACTAACTGTGGTTACTCTAGTTACTCTGGTTACTCTACTTACTGTGGTTACTCTAGTTACTCTGGTTACTCTAGTTACTCTAGATACTCAGGTTACTCTAGTTACTCTGGTTACTCTACTTACTGTGGTTACTCTAGTTACTCTGGTTACTCTGGTTACTCTAGATACTCAGGTTACTCTAGTTACTCTGGTTACTCTACTTACTGTGGTTACTCTAGTTACTCTAGTTACTCTGGTTACTCTAGATACTCAGGTTACTCTAGTTACTCTACTTACTGTGGTTACTCTAGTTACTCTGGTTACTCTAGATACTCAGGTTACTCTGGTTACTCTACTTACTGTGGTTACTCTAGTTACTCTGGTTACTCTGGTTACTCTAGATACTCAGGTTACTCTGGTTACTCTGGTTACTCTACTTACTGTGGTTACTCTAGTTACTCTGGTTACTCTAGATACTCAGGTTACTCTGGTTACTCTGGTTACTCTACTTACTGTGGTTACTCTAGTTACTCTGGTTACTCTAGTTACTCTACTTGCTGTGGTTACTCTAGTTACTCTGGTTACTCTGGTTACTCTAGATACTCAGGTTACTGTGGTTACTCTACTTACTCTAGTTACTCTGGTTACTCTAGTTACTCTGGTTACTCTGGTTACTCTGGTTACTCTGGTTACTCTAGTTACTCTGGTTACTCTGGTTACTCTAGTTACTCAGGTTACTCAGGTTACTCTGGTTACTCTAGTTACTCAGGTTACTCTGGTTACTCTGGTTACTCTAGTTACTCTGGTTACTCTAGTTACTCTGGTTACTCTGGTTACTCTGGTTACTCTGGTTACTCTAGGTTACTCTGGTTACTCTGGTTACTCTAGTTACTCTAGTTACTCTGGTTACTCTGGTTACTCTAGTTACTCTGGTTACTCTAGTTACTCTAGTTACTCTGGTTACTCTAGATACTCAGGTTACTCTGGTTACTCTGGTTACTGGTAGCTGAGAGAGGGAAGCGGACTCTCGGAGGGGCCACCTAGCGTCCTCTCTGGCTCGGAGGAGACTGGAGGCGGATGGTGGAGATGACCTTGGCTGCTGTTTAAAGAGGATAAAGACGTCTTTAGAAGGCGATGAGATGGACAGCCATGAAAGAGAGCGTAAAGGCTTTCAAACACACTGCCTCCTCCTCCTCCTCCTCCTCCTCCTCCTCCTCCTCCTCCTCGTAGCTCCTCTTTGTTACTCTGCTTCAAGCTAACGGTTGTTAAAAACACAACTGATGCTCCAATCAGCCGTTAACAACCTCCCATCTCTAAATAAACTGTTACAGCTACAAACTCTGGAGGGCTTTTATGGATTTATTAGACCTGGCTTATATCAGAACATATGTATTTATATTTTTAACAATGTCAATATTGTTTTATATTATTTAGAAAAGAAAAAGTAATGAATAAACCTGTTATCCTGTACATTATGAACAGGTTTAGTCAATGGCAAATGTCAGGTTGAGTTTTAAACTACCGTATTTTCTGGTCCATATGGTGCACCGGATTATAAGGTGCACTATCAATAAATATCAATATCACTGTCTTTTTTCATATATAAGACGCACTGGATTATAAGTGAAACAACACGGTCAGATAAGTCAAACTTGATTCTATTAATTTAACAACTCAATAACACAGACAATATCACAGCTGTCATTATGCCTCCTCACACATGATAATGTTACGGTGCCGATCTGTTGAAGCGCAGTAACAGTAGTATTACTCCGCCAGGCGCCTGACTACTGTCAGTAGTATTACTCCGCCAGGCGCCTGACTACTGTCAGTAGTATTACTCCGCCAGGCGCCGGACTACTGTCAGTAGTATTACTCCACCAGGCACCTGTCTACTGTCAGTAGTATTACTCCGCCAGGCGCCTGACTACTGTCAGTAGTATTACTCCACCAGGCGCCTGACTACTATCAGCAGTATTAAGATAAGATAAGATAAGATATTCCTTTATTGGTCCCACAGTGGGGAAATTCACACATTATAGCAGCAACAGTAAACAGTATTAATACAAATAAAATAAATTAGTATATACATAATAGAAAAGTAAAGCCAGAAGTATGTCTATTATATCAATAAATAATTGTCCAGTTCTCCGTGAGGCGCCTGACCACTGTCGGTAGTATTACTCCGCCAAGCGCCTGACTACTGTCAGTAGTATTACTCCACCAGGCGCCGGACTACTGTCAGTAGTATTACTCCACCAGGTGCCGGACTACTGTCAGTAGTATTACTCCGCCAGGCGCCGGACTACTGTCAGTAGTATTACTCTGCCAGGCGCCGGACTACTGTCAGTAGTATTACTCTGCCAGGCGCCGGACTACTGTCAGTAGTATTACTCTGCCAGGCGCCTGACTACTGTCAGTAGTATTACTCCACCAGGCACCTGACTACTGTCAGTAGTATTACTCCGCCAGGCGCCGGACTACTGTCAGTAGTATTACTCTGCCAGGCGCCTGACTACTGTCAGTAGTATTACTCTGCCAGGCGCCGGACTACTGTCAGTAGTATTACTCTGCCAGGCGCCTGACTACTGTCAGTAGTATTACTCCACCAGGCACCTGACGACTGTCAGTAGTATTACTCCACCAGGCGCCTGACTGCTTTCACCAGCGGTGCAGCTTCGAAGCTTAACCAAACTCATAATAAAACATTTTGACAGATGTTTGAGCGCCCTGTACCACATGAAATTGGTTCGAGGAGGTCAGTAAGCACAACCAGAATCCATATATAAGCTGCACCGGATTATAAGGCTCACTGTCAACTTTTGAGAAAATTGAAGGATTTTAAGTGTGCCTTATAGTCCAGAAAATAAGGTAACTACAAAAATCTGAACTTTTATTTTCTGTATATTTATGGAATTTATGAACTTTATTCTCTGTCACTGACAAACATCCCACAAAAAAACTACAAATCTGCACCAGAAATGAATCACTATTTCCTGAGATTTATGGACCAACTTCCAACCAAACTCCATTCAAATTTGTTCCTTAGGGGGTTTTAGGTTGTTTAGGGGGTAATCCGTTAAAGGGTGGCTCCATCTGTCTTCTTTTCTAATTTTGTTGCAGACCTGTGTTTGAGGTGGGGTTACATGTATTGTTATAATTAATATAAGCTGAATTACTAAATTACTCCATGTTCTGAGCAGTAAAATGAATGTTTTTGTGAATGGAGTCTGGTCGGTGATGCAACGATTTCATTTCACTCTGATGGTGAGGTAAAGCAGCTGTGGATGTGAGCAGCAGAAAATGTATTTTGACCTAAAAAAAAAAAAAAACACTATCAGTTTCAGCGTACGCCATATTTAGAGTATTTTCACTGTGTTACCCTCAGACAGCCTTTCCTGATGGAGAACTGAAGCTGTTATATCGCTGTCTTCAAACCCACCAGACTCCACTCAGAAAACCAGTAATTTAACCTGTCAGAACAGGAGAGTAGCTAGTCTGGTAGCTGGTCTAGTGCTGGTCTAGTGCTGGTCTAGTGCTGGTCTGTACTGGTCTAGTGCTGGTCTAGTGCTGGTCTAGTGCTGGTCTAGTGCTGGTCTAGTGCTGGTCTAGTACTGGTCTAGTACTGGTCTAGTACTGATCCACAGCAGGCCGTTGGCAGCTCAGAGTTCAGTGAAGTGCTGAAACTTTTCAGCTGTGATGCGTTCACTCATCAGTCCCATTACTAACTCATTACTGATGGGTGGTCTGAGGAACCTCGCCCCCACACCTCTGACTGGCCAAGTCTTTATGATGGGGGGCGGGGGTTGGTTTGTTTTTATTGCCTCATGCAGGCAGCTGGGTGACCCCCCCCCTTCCCAACAATACAGCCATAAGGGTCCAGAGACAATCCTGCTGCCTGACCTGCTGACCTCTAGAGGGGTGGGTGGTGGGGCCAATCAGACGGCTCTGGTTGGATCCTCATGTGACAGGACTGAATACTGCCTCGATAGTATTGAATACTATCATGAGTGTATTATAGTACCCTGTGTTACTGTGTCTTACCTGAGAGGCAGGCAGCTCTGCGGCTCTCCTGCTGCTGAACGCGTGGACGCCGGCGGACGCCGCCCTGCCGCCCGTCTGGAGGTTGATGGGGGATGTCTGCAGCGGCTCCGAACTCGTCGCCTTCTGTCCGTTGATGTGTGCGGTCACCATGGAGACGGGAGCCTTGGCCGGCACCACGGAGATGGCGATGCCCTGGCTGGGAGGCTTGATGAGAGACAGCGGCTTGGTCGAGCCTACGGGACAACTTCTCACTGCCAGCTTCTACACAGAGTACACAGAGAGAGTACACAGTCAGGGTACTAGTACACACCACACATCACTTTGGTTTAAAAGACAGAAAACTGAGAATAAAAGTCACTGGATGAAGAAGGAGCTTTATTCAGTGAGCAGACTGAACCAAAATACTACTACTACTAATACTACTGATACTACTCACATCTATACTCACTTGTTTCGAGAGTTAGAGTTATTTAGCAGAATGAGTCATCAATACGTGTTTCCCTGCTTTCTGGTCTATCTGACTATAGATGGACCATCACTGACTAAATGAACATGCTGGACTGAAGAAGACTAGAAACTAGACTGAGACATAAACTGATGTTTCCAGTGCTGACTGAGGTAATCAATCAGAGTCGCCCCCTGCTGGCTGGTAGACTGGATGAAGGGTTAAGACTCTTCAGTACTGACTTCACTTTTCTGCTCACTTTTGCACATTAATATTAGCAACAAAAACACAGCATCAGTCAATCATTTCTTCTTATTTCAGTCCTCATTTTGACACCT
Organism: Pterois miles; assembly: GCA_947000775.1. NCBI lineage: Eukaryota > Metazoa > Chordata > Actinopteri > Perciformes > Scorpaenidae > Pterois > Pterois miles. The sequence continues at coordinate 516,656 of CAMQGK010000549.1, forward strand.
ATATGTAATAAGGGTTTACTTCAGTGTGTAAATCTGCTGACTGTGTGAGAAGTGAAGTGAAACCAGATTCACTGAGATGTTTCAGTGACAAAAGAAGAGGAAAGCCTTTAATAACAAGTGATTTCACAGCCGAGGCTCCGAAGCTTCGAGTGCAGCATTAACCCCGACTGTATTAACATGTTGTTATTTATTAATTTCCCCTTGACAATGAGGGCGGTGGGGCCCATTGTTTCAGGGGATCAATGTGATCCACAGGCAGCCCGAGTAGCCGCCTGCATCGGGACCCGGGGGTCGCCGCTCGCCATTCAGCGCTAGTCGGAGCTGGAGCACCTCTGATTGTCTCAAAGGTCACTCATTTAAAGGCTGGAGAGCCGAGACTCATCCCTCCTGGAGAGAGCTCGGCACAAAGTGAATGAAAATACACAACGTGGTAACAGCGGGAACCACAGAGCCACGTTTCAGATGAAAGCCACCTGGAATTAGACTAAATAGGAAAACACACAACTGATGCTTCAACATTCATGAACGTGTTAACATTTCATGAGCAAAACATCTAGTGTGACGCAGCGCTTTGCTTGGAAGAATCAAAGACATGATGCATGTTGCTGTCCCAATAAACAGCAAAGGAAGGATGAGGAGCATCCACAGAAAGATCAGATATCTCCAGAAACAACCCGGCAGAGCCGGATTACAGCTCTGACAACATGTACAGGTTTAAATACGTCAACAACACGCCTTCCCATAACTCAGCCGTCAGGTATTCATGTTTTACGTTGTTCACAGAAGAGGTGTAGAAAGAGAAATGAAGCAGTTAGCACTGGAGCTAAAGTCCCTCCTCATCACTGATTTACCCTCTGATTAAGATGTGATTAAAGGGTTTTAACAGAATCATTAATGGCCTAATAGATGGATGGTATTTTTTAATCATAAAGAAAACTGTATAAGCACAAAAATCATCTATCAATTTGTACCTTAAAACTGCAGTAATCAATTAAGGGATGAGTTTAAGGCTATAAGTTCTGTTAACTGAAGGCATACTTTTAAAGGGATAAATTCAGAGGTGCTTTTCATTATAACTGAACAAATATGAGGGGAATTTAACCCTTAAAAAACCCTTTAGAGAGACCTTAATATGCTGAAGTCCTAACGGAGTTTTAGCTTTAAGCTGCAAGGCGATTTTCTTTCTCTGCTAGGCTAGCAGTTCCCCTCTGCTGCCAGTCTTTATGCTAAGCTAGCATAACAGCACCAGCATTTCTAAAAGACTAATTCCTGATATTATTGATCCATATTTAATTTATCCATTAGTATGCATAATATTAAATAATTACTTTATACTGTATACTCTATATTGTGTCATAGACGATAATCATAAAACATTACTGAAGTGTTTATTAACATTATTAAAGTGATTAACAGATGATTTCTCAACCTTTAAGAAATTATCAGTAAAACATCTATAAACATTATACAGAGATGGACCAGAAACCAATTATTAACCATTATTAAACTACAAACTATCCTCTAAATAATCATTATAGACACTTTACAAACTATTTATTAACCATTTATCAAGATATAATAATCTTTTAATAATTAATACTAATTGTAACTTTATAATAGCATCCAGATGTTTATAGATGTTAAACAAAACAATTATTAACCATTAAAAAGTGTAACAAATATCCATCTATCTATCTATATATCTATCTATAGATATATAGATATAGGAAATGTTATAACGTTAAAATAAATGACTGCATTACTAGTAATGAGTAAACATTATTAGCATTTCATTGTTTGTTAACAGTAAAATAATGGTTTAAAAAAGTTGAATTAACTAACAATTCACCATTAATAAATGATAATTAAGGTGGTTATTAAGTGTTACCAAAGCTCCTAATATCAGGACAGCCCTCAGGTATGGATTCTCTAATGTACGCAAGGTGGAAGAGAAAGCCCCGCAGAGACAAGATAAGATAAGATAAGATGTTCCTTTATTAGTCCCACAGAGACAAACAGAGTGGCTCTAATTCCTCAACACATTCATCTTGTCCATTGACAGGTGCTGCTTCTTCTTCTACTGGTAAATCAAGGACTCCTGAGGAGGGATGTTACGTGCTGTTGGCCATCAACGTGACCCTGGAGAGAGGAGGCTGCACCAATCAGCACGACACCACCTGACCAATCACAGCCGGTTCCACCTGAGGGGCCGGTTCCACCTGAGGGGCCGGTTCCACCTGAGGGGCCGGATCCACCTGAGGGGCGGTTCCACCTGAGGGGCGGTTCCACCTGAGGGGCCGGATCCACCTGAGGGGCGGTTCCACCTGAGGGGCCGGTTCCACCTGAGGGCCGGTTCCACCTGAGGGCCGGTTCCACCGCCGGTTCTTTATTTCATCAACGTTCTTTAGCTTACAAACGTTCTGCTTCAGTTTCTAAATGTTCTTCAGTTTCTAAACATTTGCTTTAGTTTATAAATGTAATAACATTCTCTTCTCCTTTGCAGCCGCTCTCCTCCCCTTTCAGCCGCTCTCCTCCCCTTTACAGCCCCCCCCCCTCCCCCCTCCCCCCGCTCTCCTCCCCTTTAACACTTCTCCTCCCCTTTACAGCCGCTCTCCCCTCCTTTACAATCGTTCTCCCCTCCTTTACAACCGCTCTCCTCCCCTTTACACCGCTCTCCTCCTTTACAACCACTCTCCTCCCCTTTACAACCGTTCTCCCCTCCTTTATAACCGTTCTCCCATCCTTTACATCCGTTCTCCTCCCCTTTACAGCCGCTCTCCTCCCCTTTACAGCCGCTCTCCCCTCCTTTACAACCGTTCTCCCCTCCTTTACAAGCCGCTCTCCTCCCCTTTACAGCCGCTCTCCTCCCCTTTACAGCCGTTCTCCTCTCCTTTACAACCGCTCTCCTCCCCTTTACAGCCGCTCCCCTTTACAACCGTTCTCCCCTCCTTTATAACCGTTCTTTCTCTCCTCCCCTTTATAACCGCTCTCCTCTCCTTTATAACCGCTCTCCTCCCCTTTACAGCCGTTCTCCTCCCCTTTACGCCTCTCCCCTCCTTACAAGCTCTCCCTCCCTTCCTCTTTACAGCCGCTCTCCTCCCCTTCCTTTACAACCACTCTCCTCCTCCCCTTTACAACCATTCTCCCCTCCTTTATAACCGTTCTCCCCTCCTTTATAACCGTTCTCCCCTCCTTTACAACCGTTCTCCCATCCTTTACCTCCTCCCCTTTACAACCGTTCTGCTCTCCTTTACAACCGCTCTCCTCCCCTTTATAACCGTTCTCCCCTCCTTTATAACCGCTCTCCTCCCCTTTACATCCGTTCTCCCCTCCTTTATAACCGTTCTCCCCTTCTTTACAACCGTTCTCCTCTCCTTTACATCCGTTCTCCCCTCCTTTACAACCGTTCTCCCCTCCTTTACATCCGTTCTCCCCTCCTTTACAACCGTTCTCCCCTCCTTTACAACCGTTCTCCCCTCCTTTACAACCGTTCTCCCCTCCTTTACAACCGTTCTCCCCTCCTTTACAATCGTTCTCCTCTCCTTTACAACCGTTCTCCCCTCCTTTACAACCGTTCTCCCCTCCTTTACATCCGTTCTCCCCTCCTTTACAACCGTTCTCCCCTCCTTTACAACCGTTCTCCTCTCCTTTATAACCGTTCTCCTCTCTTTTACAACCATTCTGCTCTCCTTTACAACCGTTCTCTCCTTTACAGCCCTTCTCCTCTCCTTTATAACCGTTCTCCTCTCCTTTACAACCGTTCTGCTCTCCTTTACAGCCGTTCTCCTCTCCTTTACAGCCGTTCTCCTCTCCTTTATAACCGTTCTGCTCTCCTTTACAACCGTTCTCCCCTCCTTTACAATCGTTCTCCCCTCCTTTATAACCGTTCTCCCCTCCTTTACAACCACTCTCCTCCCCTTTACAACCATTCTCCCCTCCTTTACAGCCGCTCTCCTCCCCTTTACAGCCGCTCTCCCCCCTTTACAGCCGCTCTCCTCTCCTTTACAACCGTTCTCCCCTCCTTTATAACCGTTCTCCCCTCCTTTATAACCGTTCTCCCCTCCTTTACAACCGTTCTCCCCTCCTTTACAACCGTTCTCCCCTCCTTTATAACCGTTCTGCTCTCCTTTACAACCGTTCTCCTCTCCTTTACAACCGTTCTCCCCTCCTTTATAACCGTTCTCCCCTCCTTTACAACCGTTCTCCCCTCCTTTACAACCGTTCTCCTCTCCTTTACAACCGTTCTCCCCTCCTTTATAACCGTTCTCCCACCCTTTACATCCGTTCTCCCATCCTTTACATCCGTTCTCCCATCCTTTACAACCGTTCTCCTCTCCTTTATAACCGTTCTCCTCTCCTTTATAACCGTTCTCCTCTCCTTTACAACCGTTCTCCTCTCCTTTATAACCGTTCTCCTCTCTTTTACAACCGTTCTCCCCTCCTTTATAACCGTTCTGCTCTCCTTTATAACCGTTCTGCTCTCCTTTACAACCGTTCACCCCTCCTTTATAACCGTTCTCCCCTCCTTTATAACCGTTCTGCTCTCCTTTATAACCGTTCTGCTCTCCTTTATAACCGTTCTCCTCTCCTTTATAACCGTTCTGCCCTCCTTTACAACCGTTCTCCTCTCCTTTATAACCGTTCTCCTCTCCTTTATAACCGTTCTCCCCTCCTTTATAACCGTTCTCCCCTCCTTTATAACCGTTCTCCCCTCCTTTATAACCGTTCTGCTCTCCTTTATAACCGTTCTGCTCTCCTTTACAACCGTTCTCCCCTCCTTTATAACCGTTCTGCCCTCCTTTATAACCGTTCTCCCCTCCTTTATAACCGTTCTCCCCTCCTTTATAACCGTTCTCCCCTCCTTTATAACCGTTCTCCTCTCTTTTACAACCATTCTGCTCTCCTTTACAGCCGTTCTCTCCTCTACAGCCGTTGTACTTTATGAACTGTGCTTCGTTCTAGCAGATATCAGAGTATCTGTGGACAGGATTTAATTGAGAACGGCTCGGCGGCCACCGTTAGGGTCATCGGCCGGCCCGGCGCCGTTCACCGTGGAACCGGCGTTCCGACGGGATTATCCACGCTCATTATGGACTCTGTTTGGATGGTGTGCCTTTGAGATAACAGGGCTGCTGAGAAACGCATTAGTAGCTGTTCAGATTTCCATCAGTGCAGCTGCCAGACGCTTTCTTTGTTTACCCTCCATTTAGCTACGAGGCCCTTCAGCCTGAAAGCTGCTGAGGAGACGGACGGCTGCAGGGAGACAAACTCTGCTCCTTCACTATCCTAGTACTACAATGCAGAAATACTCCCTTCCATAGGTCCTGCTCTCGTGATTGTACAGCAGTAAAAGAGAAAAACACGTCTATTCAAGTGTTCAAGGTGAAAGTCTCTCTGCTCAAGCTGACAGAATCCCACCAACAGGTCCGTTTAGTAGCAGATCTGCAGCTTGTGACCACATGACAGGATCATCAGCACCACAGGGAGTCTGATGTTGAGCTGGTGAAGCTACAGATGTCTAAATTTATATTTTGGGAGCATTTTAAGGGCTGATCATCCATGGAAATTCAACATCTACAGTTCCAGGACCTCTGCACACTGTGGAAGACTGATAAAGCTGCAGAAAAGCTACGAAATGGACCCTTGGTGGGCTTGATTTTGTTTATCGCTTTGAGGGTTTTCATGGTTTCACTTGAAGGAAGAACAAAAGGACGACAGAACATCTTAAATACCTAGAAGCTAAGTTATAGAATAGGGCTGTTAAAGATAACGTGACAATAATGTGTTATAACGGCACTAATTTCTTTAACACATGAACACCACTTGCCATTTTTAGGTTGTTGCGGTCACAAAAACCAAGATGGCGACCGCCAAAAACCAAAATGGCGACAGACATTTAGGGTCATTTTCTTTAAACAGCTACAGTATGTATGTATGTATGTATGTATATATTAAATATATATGTATATATGTGTATGTATGTATTATATATTATTTTGTATGTATATATGTATGTATGTATATAAATATATATGTGTATGTATGTATGTATATATGTATGTATGTGTACGTATATATGTATGTATGTATATAAATATATACGTATATATGTGTATGTATGTGTGTATATATATATAAATATCTATGTATATATGTGTATATATATGTATATATATAAATATATATGTATGTATGTGTATTATATATGTATGTATGTATGTATATAAATATATATGTATATATGTATGTGTATGTATATAAATATATATGTATATATGTGTGTGTATGTATGTATATATGTATGTATGTATGTGTATATATATAAATATATATGTATATATGTGTATGTATGTATGTATGTGAATGTATATATGTATGTATGTATATAAATATATATGTATATATGTGTATGTATGTATGTATATATGTATGCATATACATACATATGTATATATGTATGTGTATGTATATAAATATATATGTATATATGTGTATGTATGCATATATGTATTTATTTATTAGTGCTAAAATCAGAACCTGTGAAGGTTTCTGGACAACATCTGTCATCGTGTTGCGTTGTTCATTGATTTACTATTACTACTATTACTACTAATAAATATATACATACATTTACCTAAAGCAGTATATTAGTCCACTAACATACTTACATCTCTCTTAATGGACTGACAGCCCTAATATATTTATTTGTATCTTCACTCTTTAAAACTGAGCCTCTACAACCTAAAAGTCACAAGTTGTATGCTATAAAGAAATTAGTGGCATTAACACTAATTAACGAGCTATCGTCAGGTTCACTTTGACAGCCAGAGTTAACACGAATCTTGAATTTACACACTGACTGATCCAAATGGAGACACAAAAAGAAAATCATTTGGCAATTATTTTTGCTTTTTGGGTGGATGACTGATTTTACGCTATAAATTCCTGGATTCTTATATCTATTTTATTGATTTATATATTTAGTCACTGATTCTCTAAAAACAGTAATTTAATGACCTTACTCTCTCCTGTAATAACAGCTGAGGCTGCTGGGTATTGTAGTATTTCAAGAAATCCACCCAATGGACAGAAAAAGAAATAAAATAGTAATAGATTATGAATAAAAGCTTAAATATTTGAACTGACAGACGGCCCTCATACAGAAACACGGCTTTGACTGAGCATCTGCTGCTTCACTGGGAATCAAAAACATCAGAAAAGAGACATATTGGAGAACCAGAACCATGACCCAGTTCTTGGTGCAGTATTTGAGTAAATGGACTCCCCCCATCCCTCATCATCAGGGGCACACAGGACAGTCTGGCCCCTCGCCCACAGTCTAGCAAAGGGCGCCACCGGGGACCGAGGCCCCCATCGGCCCTCATGTGGAGGTTCAGCCAGCAAACGCAGCGCGGAAACACACTGTTTGTTCGGACGGCGCTGGACCGGTGGCGGCGACCCAGCAGAGAAACGGTCCAGAGGTGGTTCTGCTATGAAAGGCATGTCAATGCGACACAACCTGCACCCTCCATCCATCCATCCATCCATCCATCCTGGATCTGATTGTGAGGTAGTGCAGGTCCGTCCTGGACTGTCCTGGGCTCAGATCCGGTTTGAACTGATGAAAGTTTTAGTGGATATGAGCAGCTGCTCCAGAGACAAAGTCCTGTAGAGCTGGACTTACTTTAATCAGCCACCTGTTTCTAGACCAGACTGACAGATAATCAATAGCCCTCAATGCTACAGATGATCAATATTCCATATTAACATCACGGCTCCTTTGCTTCAGTCTAACAGCAGATAGCAATCCCATTCAGATGTTCATTACGCAGCTGGACTACAGACACAGGAGGAAGCTGGACGCCGCAGCTTCAGTCCAGACGCCCTGATCACGTCTCCGCCCGCCACGCCGCCGCCGGACAATGAATCCATTTAAATGCAAATCAAACACACCCCGAGTCTCATTGTGTTCACGTGAAACAGTTGAGAGGAATGTGACACAGATGAGAAGCAGCTCGGAGACCATCAATCCATTTATTGATCAGTGGAGCCTGATCAGTAGTTCATCATTTAACAGATGTTTAACTACAAACTGCTGATGGGTTCAGGTTCTTAAAAGACTTTCTTTAACAGAGTACTTTAATTGTGTGGTATTTGTACTTTTACATCCGTAAAATATCTCAGTACTTCCTTTACCTCAGACTAAATTCACCATGTGGACTATTCATTAGTGATTACAGGTGATTAACACCATGTTGATGGTTTTTCATTGGTTCAAACTCAACATTGGTCCTTCCATTACTAGAGGAGTTTAGAAGAAGAAGAAGAAGAAGAAGAAGAAGAAGAAGAAGAAGAAGAAGATCTACCTTTATTAGTCCCACAGTGGGGAAATTCAATGTACACTCTGTTAAACTCATACATGGTACATGCAGACCTGAAACACACACACATGCATTAATGGAGAGGTGTCAGAGTGAGGGGGCTGCTCCTGACAAGCGCCCCGAGCAGTTGGGGGTTTGGTGCCTTGCTCAGGGGCACCTCGGCAGTGCCCAAGAGGTAAACTGGCACCTCTCCAGCTACCAGTTCACACTCAGTTTTTTGGTCCATGTCGGGACTTGAACCGGTGACCCTCCGGTTCCCAAACCAACTCCCTACAGACTGAGCTACTGCCGCCCACATAAATAAATAGCTTTACAGGAAGCTATTTACAGACACGATAGGATGTGATAGCGTACGGTACGATACGGTAAGATACAGTATGAGACGATAGCATATTAGTTTGGGTTTGTGTCATGGTCAGTTCTAAATTTAATGATTAATTAGTAAATGAAGAAAGTGAGTAAATAAATATCAAATGAAATCAGCTGCAGTCCTTCCTATGTGTATGGTTATCATATCTACATGAGAACAGTCAACAGAGAAGGAAAGCTGTGCCGACTTTTAAATACAGCTAAAGAGAGAAACTTGAATTAATGGCAGAGCCTCTTTCATGATCAATACTATAATCAGCTTCTCTGATTTCTTTGTGTTTCTGGACAGAAGGAATAACAGCAAATCACAGCAGCAGCATCAGACTCTACTTTATCATCTATTAACGTCTCAGCAAAGAGCCCAGAAGATATTTTCACCGCCCGAACGCCAAAAAGCGATCCCCGCTGCGAGTCTCCAGCTATCATCATCGCCGCCGCTGAGACTTCAATCACCAGTCTACGCTAATTGGGTTTTCAGAGCTGAATGGCGGTTGATAAAGACGTGAGCGAGGAACGGGACGGTAGGAACCCCTCTTCGCTTCTCTACCTCCTATTTCAGTCGACGCCGCCGGGCACGCTGATTTGCGGAGGAAGTGAAATGTAATGGAGGGTGTAGTGACACGCTGACACTGCCTGCTGTTCCCGCCGCCGCTCCTCTCAATAACCACAGAAATGATTAGATCTCACGCTCCCTATTGGCTCTGCTATTACTACAAGTTCACAGAGCGTCAGGCCGGAGAGGGATGTCTGTCTTTATGCCACTGCTGCCGCATCACACGTCACGTTGCTATAGAGACGCCACCACAGTCACAGAGCTGTGACGGACAACCACATGAAGAAGAAGAAGAAGAAGAAGAAGAAGAAGAAGAAGAAGAAGAAGAAGAAGAAGCAGCTTGAGTCCTCTCAGCAGTTCGTCAACGCCTCACCGCTCAGCTCCTCCCTTTAATGAGTTTGTGTTTGTGGTATTTGTTTCATTAACAAGACCCCAACCTGCTTCCTGTCACTTCCCATCATCCTCAGGGAGAGAGGTGGGGATTCACCTCACCACCGATGCTTTTACTCTGAAGGGAAATCTGCTCTTCCTGTCCGACAGAGGCAGCTGTTTATGGGCCTTCTACACCAGTACTCTGGGAAAGCAGCATTGTTTGTGTTACAAACACTGCCCGTTCATCAATTTATTATTTAATCATGATTAACTGCACATTAATTATCTGAACTAAATGAACCTTAAAGAGAAACAACCTAAAAATCATAAGTTGTGTTCAGGAGTTAAAGAAGTTACTGGCATTAAAACTAATCTGCATTAGATATACAGTGTACTGCAGATGTTCCTGGAAAATAACCCCAAATGTCTGTTGCCATCTTGGTTTTTGGCTCATTATTGTCACGTTATCTTTGACAGCCCTGCTCTATAACTGAACTTCTAGATATTTGAGACGTTCTGCCGACCTTTTGTTCTTCCGTCGACTGAAACCATGAAACCCCTCAAAGCCATAAAAGCTGAGATTCAGAGCTCATTCCTGACTTTGGGAGCCGTGGTGGACCGATCAGGCTCTTCTGTGGCTTCACCAGTCCTCCACAGTGTCCAGTGGTCCTGGAGCAGCTGCAGGCCGCCGACCACCTGGACTCTCAGATAATAGGAGGATGAGCGACGGCAGACAGAGCAGCAGGACACGTTACTGCTGCTGGTTAAATGGACGGTTAGTGTCACCGTGTGCAGGTCGGCCACGCCGACGACAGCTTTAATACACTGGATTCATTTACACTCCGCACTTTAAATGTCCCGATAAAATACAGACCAGATTTAAGACACTTTCATTTCCTCTTCATTCAGGACGTGTGTCTGAAGGACAGGACTGTCCTCAACCAAAGACATCACACCACAGCACCACCTTCAGTCTGGTGTGTACCAGAGATGTCCATCGTCCAGCATGAACAACGACTTACTGTCTAAATAAGGCTCAACAATAAATCAACCAGTTAGTGGACTAACGGACTGATAGGGGTCAGTCTGCAGATCACACACCTGCATCTATAAATACAAGCAGTTTAGTTACAACAGCAGCAGTTTATCAGCGAGCTAACAGCTACCCGC